>OZ057399.1:129216362-129640358 GCA_964056695.1 Melieria picta | reverse complement strand
CCAGCAATGCACTAGCAGTCGTGATGGTTGCCTTAACTTGGCAGCACTCTCAGCCTGCTCCCACAGCTGATTTTCGTATGTTTACAAACGTTTTTCCGGCGGCTGCAATTTTTTCGCGATTTCCAACAGAGTTACTCGGAAAACATCAATTTGTGAAATTTTATTGTGTGAAGTGTATTTGAATCAAAAACCTGCATCATGTCGTATATGCTGCCACATTTGCACAACGGCTGGCAAGTTGACCAAGCCATACTCTCTGAGGAGGACCGCGTTGTGGTAAGCAGCAACAGGGCCCAAAGGCTGCGGCCAAATAAAAGTTCCAAAAGCTCAAATCGAACTAATTCCACTCCTTCCGCAGGTTATACGGTTCGGGCACGATTGGGATCCTGCATGCATGAAAATGGACGAAGTCATGTACAGCATAGCGGAGAAGGTGAAAAACTTCGCAGTCATTTACCTGGTGGACATCACCGAGGTGCCCGACTTTAACAAAATGTACGAATTGTACGACCCCTGCACGGTAATGTTCTTCTTTCGAAACAAGCACATTATGATTGATTTGGGCACGGGCAACAACAACAAAATCAATTGGCCACTGGAGGACAAACAAGAAATGATCGACATCATTGAGACGGTGTACAGGGGAGCGCGTAAGGGACGCGGTCTGGTTGTGTCGCCAAAGGACTACTCCACTAAATATAGATATTAGTACTATTTATCTAAAGCGATGTACATGCAAAGGATTTCAATAACTATAATTTTTATCGTTTTAAGTCGGCTGAAAAATATTAGAGTTTGGGGATCTCAATAAAAAAACTCACACGAGATAGTGAAATGAATTCTGTGAAGTGAATTTTTTATCGCATTATCAGCATGATGTCCTAATGTTCAGGCTGTAAGAGTGGATTCTGTAGAGCTTGAATTTAATTGGACTTGACACCAATTTTTACAGATTTTCCTTTATCTATGGTTTTCCATTTTGGCAAATAGACCAAACAACATTAAAGTAACACAAAAACTAGACATGGACTGTCATTGTTGGCCCTCATTCCTTTCTATACGTTTTCCTACTTACCATCATTCGATCTCGATCCGTAGCCCCAACCATGTATAGTTCCTGCTTGTTTCCCTTCTGTATGATTAAAAACTCGTTGTTTTATTAATCCTTCTGTTATTTTTACTCATTTTGTCACATTTCTTTACCTATTAATAATATTTCTAACATTTACATAAATTTGCATTTGTGTTATAATTTCCTTTGTTCATAACATTTAACTAAAGTAATAACTTATAGTTCGTTTATTAACACTATTCAATGTTTATATTTTTGTTTTTGTTGTAGGATTTATGTTTTCCATACACTATTGCAAACATTTCAGTTTAATTAATTTATTCTAAATTGGTTTATTTTCACCATGTCACTGGTGATTTTCGCATTCCTACATTGTATTCAATTCAAACACACACAACAGTAGCGCTGCTCGACTTTGACATTCAAAATAACAACCGAAATGTGATTTTTTTTTTTCATAAAAAATAATACAAATCCAAGGGTCGAAGGCCAAACAGCTTGAAATTCCATGAAATAAAATCGCTCAAAATTCTCTGCTCAAAAAGCGCAAAAATAATGTGCAATATTAAATTAAAAACTAAAAATTATGGAAAATTTATTTTGATCTGAAAAAATTCAAAACAATATTTTACAATTCCAATTTCTATTGATTTTGACTTTTTTAAATTGTGCCAAAATTTCTGTGCAGAAAAGCTAAAACCACACAATTCCACTTTCTTCATTTCGACACACTGCGAACTTTGATTTGTTGTAATGTTGGTTTCTTCAGCTATTTTTCTATACCTTTATAAATGCTATTTTTTGTATTTTTTCATTATTGCATAAATGGTTGTTTTGCTACCGCATTTCATAATTCAGTTTTACGTGTACACATTTTAGCCTAATTTGACTTTAGTGTGGATTTCATTGTTATCAGTTGAGTCGTCATTCGTTTGTGGCTTCTTACAATACCCTCACGTATTAACACTAAGTTTTAGTACCTACAACAGCTCAGCATTGGTTAAACGTTTAAACAATTAGTTCTACTATTTATGTGCTTCGATTCATCAATTATTTGTTGATATTTCATAAATGATTTCACGTCTCACGCACAAATTGCTTTTTCGATTTTTTGCATTTTTGACTGAAATCCATTTTTGACTTTGCACCACACAGTTTAATGTTGAATGCGTTTGTTGTCTTTGTTTTCTTGAATTTTTTATTTCGTAATATTTTGTTCTGATCTTCAGCAGGTATCGATAACAACAACAACAAATAATGCTTTTTGATGCTCTGTCATTGTTGAGTTTCACAGAAAAAATAGTTGATTTCAGTATTTGTTTGTTTGGTTTGATTTTTCATCAGTACAAAAGGCCTAACATGTTAATATTTTTCATTCGGTGTATGTTTGTGTGCGCTAGATTTTAGGTGTGTATGTGTGTGTGTGTGTGTGCAGTATGCTCAAGGTACCAGCAATTGTTGTTGAAGTCTCTAGCAGATAAACCATTTGTCTACGTGTACTTGTGGGTGGTTGGCTAAATTTGCGGCGCTACAAGGTTCTCGTTATAAAATAGTGATTTACATTTGAGTTTTATATAAATTTTGGTTGTGTTTGCATTTTGTATTTTGCTTAAAATGAGCGCATGAAATTCCGTAGAAAAATACAATAGTGTCAGTATGTACGAGTATACCATGTGTGCATGTAGTCATATGTAGGTGGGATGAGTTTAGGAATTACCTTGCATATGCGTAAAGTTCTACCTACAGTGTACCGCCCTTTGGTCGTGGATGGCATGAAAATGCAAATATTGGCTTGACTTGAACTTGTTCAATATTTACACATTTTGTTTCTAAGAAATGAGAGGACAGAATTGTGCAGCTCTTTATAAGTTGACATGTTCGTAGAAGGTGCTTGCCTCAGGTATATTCGTTTCGGGTGGGTTTTCACGAAATGATCGAAGAGTCATCGGTGATCTTCGTGTGCGCTGGCATTTCTCACTTCATGTGCGACACGAACAGGTAATGCAGTTGGAGTTAAAGGGGAAGCAAAAGTGATTAATAAAGTCTAAAAGTGCTTAAAAGATGGGCCAAAAAAATATGCATTAAAAGAAGGCAAAATACAAATAATACAAATATGAAAGTTTACATATCTGTTCGTGGGCACATGAACATTTCGAGAGTATTAATTAATTTTATAATTTTCATTCTACCAAAATCGAAATATGCTTGAGTACATCTCAGGTTTTCACACCAATGAAAACATCTAACACTTGAATCTAAAGCAAGGTTTTTGAACTATGTTTTTTAGAATATCTTCACAATATATACAGTCTGTCCAGCAGAAGCGTGATCGACCAAATTTTCACTTAGAGTACCGTTATCAAAACAATTTGAATGCACCTAAGTAGCATCATCATTTTTGTAATACGCACTGCTTAAATTGTCAGTCTCGTGAAACAATTACAAAGTACACATTTTTTTAACAAGATGAGTTCCGCATGAGAAAAGCGACTTGAAGCCGTATTCCTTTGTCTACACCCTAGAAGGTCGCAAATGTCACGTTTAGCTGCAGCAAAATATATGAAGAAGACGAAGTCATTCGTAACGAGGTGGACGAATCGGTATATGGAAGCAAAAAATGTTGACGATTTGGCTGGGCGGGCTCTTGAAAAAATTACCTCCCCAAGACAGGACAAGAAAATCATTGATTTGTTTGCGACGAAGCCGGGCTTATCGTTGGGTAAAGCTAAAGCAGGTTTAGAGAAAAGTGGTGTTAAAATATCAAAAGAGACGATTCGAGGACGTTTAAGACTGTTGCTCTCATCATCACACGTTCAAAAACGACTTGGCTGGGCTTATGCCAATTCAGATCGGAATTGGAATAATGTAATATTCACGGATGAATCCTAATTTTGGGCAATTAGTAGCATGCATCGATCTTGGTGTACGGCCTACAACCGATTGCTCCAACGAACTGTTTAAGATCCAGTAAAGGTCCATGTTTGGGGCTGTTTCTCAGAAAAAGGATTTGGGCGCCTTTTCGTTATTACCACCAACTTGAACACAGTTTTGATGAACAAAATTTATGAAAATCTGTATTACCATCAGCTACGAAAATGTTCGGGAGAAGAGGACTCTCTTGGATTTTACAACAAGACAACGACCCCAAACATCGCAGCCGAATGTGTGCTGAGTGGAAACAGCAAAATGGGGTAGAGGTGTTAGATTGGCCCTCACAGTCGCCTGATGCCAACCCGATAGAAAATGTGTGGGCAATAGTAAAGCAGAAACTTAGAGGAAAAACTATATGGACAGCAAAACAGTTATCGAGACAAATTCGCCTGATTTAGAGTCGATTGCCTCGGCAACTTGCTGAGAACTTAGCGCAAAGTATGGGTCGGAGATGTGAGGCCATAATAGCGAATGGCGGCGACTATACCTGTTACAAAAAATATTGCGTACAATAAATATTATAAACGCATAAAATGCAGTTTGTTTGAAACGAATCGGACAAATAGTTTCCAAGTTACGACGATCACGCTTCTACTGGACAAACTGTATTTCAAATTATTTCATAGTACAAAGACCAACTTTAGAATATTTCCCAGCTGATCTGAGCAACAGGTGTAAAGCTGAGCTAAACCACCTCTAAGTCGATGCAATAGTGACAAGTTTTTTCTAACCCCTTACAAATTATGGTGTCAAAGAATAGAAATTGAAAGATTTCCTAGAAATTTAAACACGCTTTCGATGATCTTCGTAAGATGAGAGAGAGAAAAACCTGTGTGAAAATCTCAAATGTACTCAAGCACTTCGTATTCATAACAACGCTTTCGTAATCAGTGTGTTTTCGGTTTTTAATTTGGTTTTGACTTGGAAGCATCACACTCTAATATCTTCATTGAAAACTTGTATTTTTTATATTTACGTTCTGATGACGTCGTTTTCTAAACTACGAGTATGCACGAGTAAATAGCCCTAATTGCATCGTCATACATACAAATACAATACGACACAACAATTGAATACCATAACACAGTAGCTTAGATGCCAACACAACAGTCTCTAAATGTATAATGAATTCCATAAAAAATGCTGCCTATGCACTCGCGTACATACGATACATGCCGTTCATCTATGTATTTCTGTCTGTCCGTCGTTTACACTAATGGTTTTCAAGTTTGCTTAAAGCTTACAGTTTACTTTTGAATTCTTTATGTATGTATATATTTATTCACTAATGTATGATTTATTTGTTTAATTCACATAAATTGCTTACGAAATGCAATTAAGTTCACCCGTTTCTGTATTGTGTATTGGTTTCAGTTTGTCTGAAAAATGTGTGTCGCCTCTAATCGAACCACGGTTCGGCGCACTCGTCCTTCGTTTTGTTTTCGTATTTGCTTTGCTTGCTCCTTTGTAATGAGTCCTAGGACACTAATAGTTGACTGCAATGTAACAAGGTTCTAATACATAGTAAGCTCCTGTAAAAAGTTGTATGCCAACTGGAACTTTTTAAGCTCTAGCGACATGCGCAGCACGTCTACAAAGTAAGCGCGACCATGGCTTTGGCGCCGCTGTTCTCTCCATTGTTCGTGCAGTTCCTTATTCACGGCAGCGTTAGCGTACCACGGAACACAGTGTGGAGACTTCTGCTGTGCGCCATTGTGTGGACCCATCGTCCTGGCCAGAAGTCTAGCTAGAATAATGTTTCCTTGGACCACTTCCTGGAAGAACCCGGCAAGCTGGGATCGTGTGACTCGTCGCTCCTGCTGCGGCCGCGCTCCACATCGTTGGACGCCGACGAGCTGTCCGAGCTGTCGTCGGTAGGTAACTTTATCAAAGGCAGTTCCAGCATCACCGAGGGACAGGCGCCGCTGCCGCCGTTGCCCGCGTCCAGCATGCTCAGGTTAGTGGCGCTGCGGCTGACCATGGGCGCGGCGGCAGCGGCCGTTTTCTCGGCGCTCGTGGAGCCGCGCAGTATGAGATTCTTCAACGAGGATGGCATGCAGATGACGGGCTGGCGCGGCGCATTGATTACGGAGTCGGAGATGGAGGAGGCACAAGGGTCGTCGCCGAATCGGGAGCGTGGCAGTTGCTGTTGTTGCTGTCTGTTCGTTTGATTTCGGGGCGCGCGTGTGTCATTCGTGACTGTGGCTGTGGCAAAGGGCGCACCGACCGGGGCGCTCACGCTGTAGCAGCTCAGTTGATTGCTGTCTGTTTGCGGACTGGCGCGTCCGAAGCTGATAACCGTGTTCAAGCTGCTGTGCTGCGTATGCGTGGTGGAGCCACCACCGCCACTGCTTCTGCCCTCGCCGACGCCGCCGCCGCCACCACAAACTTCGGTGTTCAGCGTCGAGCAGGTGTCCTCCTCAGTGGTTGCGGTCGTGGTGGTGGTTGTGGTGGGTAAGCTTTGGGGATCGCTGTACTGCTGCAGTAACTGTGCGCGACGCGGTTGCGTGGGGGAGCTATTCGTGCAGATGATGGTGCCGAAGTGCGTTTCCAGTGGCACTGCGGGAGCGCCACCTATGGAAGGCGACTGGCTGCCGCTGCTCTGGTGGAACTCTCTCAGCTGATGGCCGATCAGTGCCACCCGATCACTGGAGGAGACGCTGATTGTGCGATGACGCTGCAGCAGCGGTCGTCGTGCGCGGTTGGCATTTGCCGCGCCCGCATTGGCAGCGCTCAGACTAAAACGTTTTTCGATGGGATACTTGAGCGGTTGTTGGGCGACGCGCACGCCGCCTGTCGCACTTGCATCGGTGCTGCTCTGCGACACGAGTGCAACATTCTCGCGCGTACACATCGGGTCGTGTTCGCCCAAGCTAGCTTCCTCGCTGTCGCTACTCAGCTGCCGCATATCCTCGTCCGTATCGGCCACACTGTCCAGAAAGACGGAGTCCTCGTCAAGCGAACGCGCCTCCGAGTCCTGATACTCCAGCGAGGATATCTTGAAGGAACTTAACGATGCCAGTGGCGCGCGCTTCTCCATGTTGAAAAGCGCCTTCGCCGAAATTGTGCCCAAGCTGCCGCTGCCGTTTAGCTTGTCGATGCTCATCGGCGTGCTGTCTATGCTGATGCTGCTGGAGTTGGCGTTGGTGGTGGCCGGCGCTGCTGTCACCGCTGCCGTTGTCGCAGCAGCGATGGCGGCCGCTGAATTGGTGTATGGAAAGTTATTGTTGTTTTCGTATGCAGACACACCGGACGGCGGTGTCATCGGTTCGGATGCATGCGAAAGCCGCTGCATCTCGACCACTGCGATTTTGCCGCGCACGCCCGCGCGTAGCTCGTCCGTGGGAGAGTCGGTAAAGCGGAAACCGTGGTGGGCGGCCACCACTGGTGGCGCCGACTGCAAGGGCGGCTTATACGACATGCCGCCAATGAGAACGCCGCTTTCGAACAGGGATCGGTTGTACGGATACACGTCCACCGTGTCGGCGCTGATGGAGTGGATTTCCTGTTTGCGCCCGCCCTGCGCGCTGTCCGGATCGTAGTACGCTATGCTGTGCTTTCTCACAAATGTTGGAGGCTCGGGCAGGCCGGCACCAGCGCCTCCACCTCCAATGGCAGCTATGTTTATTTTACCAGTCTTAATCGTTGTTGCTGTGGTTGTGGTTGTAGTGGTTTTCGGTGCGGCGGAGGCAATGGCAACCGTTGTGGTCGCGACAGCGGTTGCAGTGGACGTGGTGCCAGGCGGCGACTGCAATTGCTCACAGAGGCTGCGTTCCGACGGGCATGGCGACGGCTTCGGGGTCGGCTGAATCACCTGTATGTCGGGATAGTAGTAGTCCCAGTTGTCGGTGCTCGATGTGCGCGAAGCCGTGGAGAGTTTACGTTGCAGCGATGGCGGCAGATTGCCCAGTCCCAGCGTGAACGCAGAGCAGCGCCGCTCCAGGTAGGAGCTGTCGGTGCTGCAGCACGTCATGGCGCTGCTGCGGCGCGAATCCTGGCCCTGCGGAGCAAATCAATAAGAGGCATTTATTGCAATGGTTGCACGCTACCCCACCTACCATTAGTGGCACTTCCAGAAACCCACGTTTACTGCTGGTCGAATCGCTGCGCTTGTGCGCCGCGGCCAGCTCGTCCAAGTGCGCCACACTCGGCGGATAGTCGGCGCACTCCAGCTCGTCCTCTGTCTCCATAAAGTAATCGTCGTTGCCAAAGCTGCTGCCGAGCGGATAATTGCTCAGAATGCGCGACGACTCGGAGCCGCTTTTACGCCGGCCGCCCACCAAACTGCCAGCACCCGACGCGGCTGAGTAGGAGAAACGACGCGGAGGCTCCAGTAGACTACTGTAGCCACCGCCACCTTGTGATAAAGCAATTTCGATGTCATTAAACACTAAACTCGATACGCATTGGTGAGATCATTTGTGCTTACCCACTGACGAAAAGCGATAGCCCCGGTTGAGCATCGGTGGCGCACTGACATTGCCCAGCGACAGCATTCGTTGTCGTCGATACAGTATGGCGTCGTATTCGTCCGGATATATGGACATGCCCGTGGCGACCATTGCCTCCTGGATTTCGCGCTCCTCCTCCTCCTGCATGCAGACGGCGGCAACCGCGGCCATCTTTGGATCCTAAATACAACTGTAAAGTCAATGCGACAGTTGTGCTATGTTAATAGAGCAACTGTTCACCTTCAGAACCTTCAGCGTCTCGTTCGAACTGCTGCGACTCTTCCACACAATCAGAAACACCATCAAGCCAAAGAAACCGCTCAGTGTTGCCGCAATACGCACGCCCGTCATGACGTCATAGGTTGCAAAGAATTGTTCGCGAATGAGTTTCCGCTCGAGAATTAGCTCCGCCGTTTTGTTGGGCTGATAGGAGGGCGGGGAGGGTGAGGCTTTGCCGCCACTGTCGATGAGCGTCGGCGGGGCAGTATAGAGCGTGTGTTCATTGGAACTGAAACGACAGCGGATAGAAAAGCATTCAAATGGCGTTATGGGAGGGCGATGAGGGCGAATGAGGAGAAAGAAAAGGAGAGCGGCCACCAAAAGCGCACTCGAACGCACCCAGTCGTTGTTGTATTTGTGGGGTAAGCGCCGCGGCTGCCATGTGTTGCAAACTGATTGGACGCATTACCGTTGGCACGCGAAGGATCGGCAGCGACATGAGCGTTGCTGCCGCCATGATGCGGATTCGCTAACTTGGCGGATATTTCGGATGTGGCAGCGCGCGCCGGCTTGCCGCCATTCGCGATAATGTTGGCGTTCGTTGTGGACTTGGCGGCGTTCGACGAGGAGCCAGCGGTGGAGGGGGAGTAGGCGGACGAGGTGGCTGTTGGCGTGTATGAAGACGACGGCGACGGCGACGAGGCAATGGCGCGTCGTACAATTTTGGCCATTTCTAAAGGAACATTTTCTGCAACGAAAGAGGGCGAAAACGCAAAAGTTAGTTTGCAAGTATGAAAACGACATTCATTGTTTTTGAAGATACAAATAAAAAAGAGACAAGACACTGAAATGTGAAAACAATAAGCGAACAACTTTCGCCTTGGCAGAAAAGTATTCGCTCTCAAGGTGCGGCGTACGCGCGCACAAAGACACTGCAACTGCAAGGAGAACATTTTTTGCTCAACATACACTCGCTGTCACTATGTGTCAGCTCGCACATAAAGCATCTGCACGCCGGCACCGCTGCCAATTATCAGAACATTTCTGGGTCCAAGGAAGGAACAAAAGATCGCAGCGTCGCTGCTGGTGGTGGCGGTTGGCCTTGCAAGGACAAGGCAAACGGAAATTAAACGAAACGTAAATTGTCAGCATTGTGGCAGAGTGACAGAGTGCCGCTTCGGCTGGCTGAATGGCACGCTGGAAATTATGCAAGCGCCGTTCGAGCGGGCAGATGAAGGGCGCAAAATTTGAGCATTTACGATGGCACTTGAATTTGTTCACCGCTTCGCTAAGAGCTTAGCTACCAAATGCCGCTGTAACTACATAATGCAAGATTTTTATTGTCCAACTACTCTCACAATTAAACGACACCCACTCGACACTGCATTTGCACTCGTTGCCACACGGCGCTGCATGTGCACGAAGCTCATTATGGCCCATTATCGGGCTCAGTGTCTTCAACTCTGACCCCGGAATGCACTCAACGCCTCGTCCACCGTGCCAACAATGACCAGCCGCACATGTGCACCATGGCCGTAATTGACATTATCGCCGGCATTGTCGCCAACTGGGCTGACCTGTTTGCAACGCCAACCGGCAACGCGCATTGTGCGCTGCAATGGACTGCACTGATTGTGCGGCTGCATTACCATGAAGCGTTCTACGCTTTTGTTTATTTTTTCACACAAAACTTTGCCGCATTCTTGCGTTCTTTCCCTCTCGCTGCTAGTTGTGGGCATTGGCGATTTTTGCTGGCACTTGACGCTCGCCAGCAGCAACCGGCCACCAAGCGGCTTGGTCAAGGCTGCACATAAAGTGTGATTATTGCAAAAGTTTCAGCAAAGTGACATGTAACGTAATGGCGTGCAAACTGGTCAGTTCGGTTGGGATGGGTTGAGTGCATGTGGCATGGATGATTTTAAGCTTCACAAGTTGAAAGTGAAAATTTGTGAGAGTATGTAATGGCAAATAAAGTCTGAAATGGACTTTATATGGCTTCAAATGGGGGTCAGCATGCATTGATTTTCAGCCTAAATGAACCATGTACGATGTGTCATCAGTGGAAAACAGTGAATCCAGTAGAAACATGTGACGGGAAACAGTTAGGTTGAAGCTCTTTAAAAAACAAGTAAAAAGGGAAAATTTTCTTAAGCAAAATACACACAGCTATGCATCATTGATAATTACACTGTGCGTGAAATTTACCCTCAAAAATTGCAACAAGCGGGGGACTTACTGAGCGACTTTTCTATAGGTATACTGAGTTGAGATCCACCAGGCGTTTGGCTGGATTGGCTCTAGTTTATGAGAAATCCGACTTTGAATTTTGCTCATTTCAGTCGAGTTCGTCGCTTAAGTCTTCGAACGTTTAAATGCTAATTGGTCCTAAATCGTTCTGAATATCGCGTTACTGCTTAAATTTGCTTAAGACACCAATCCAAAAAAAAAATACATTCAAACTGTGTTTTCGACAAAAATGTCCCAAAAACTCCACTTTTTCCTCGAGGCATAAATGCAGTATAGCGAACCCTCGTGAAAAAAATAAATGAGTATGCTTTTATATAGAGGGTTAGCTCCTGCATCTAACAAACTAAACATTTTGCCAGGGAAACACCCATAAAAGGCGTGGCTCGGGGTCAAAGTTCAAAGTATTTATCAAAAAAACTCAATTAATCTCCAACTGATTTACACGATATGGGTATCAAACGAAAGGTATTTTTCATACCTTTCTTTTGATCTGCAACATTCGATACGTAAGATGTACTAATAAAAAGTTTTAAGCGAAAAAAACATTTATTTATAAACATTTTTTTTTACGGATTTTTTTCTCGAAAAAATCCATCACTAAGGTACAATTAGTTTGTTACCATATTGTAGCCTGTGAAATTCCCTTTACAATGAAATATAAAAATTTGATATTTTTGTGATTTCGCTTTTATAATTAAATTTAAATTGAGTTAAAAGCATCTGCCTGTAATAAAAGCACTGTGCAATTTTCGACTTGCACAGTGTTATCAAATGATCAGAAATTAACTAGGTATTAATTTTTCAATTTAATGAGTTTTGATGAAATTTATTGCCAAAAATGTCATTTGAATGCTATAAAAAATTACAAAGAATAATTCAGAGAATTTCACGCATTTCACCTTTTCTTTTTGTATAAAGCCATACTAGGCAGATGTAGATTTGTGTTGCTCTTTGTCTTCATTTAATTGATTAATTCATCTGTGCTGTGTGCATTTATGTGGGCACATCAATAAAGCATTTCAGCCAACTTGCTCAACCTCGCCGCCATGACAGCGCACACAAATCAACAGTCGCACATACAATTTGCCTACATCGCAGTCTGCTTGCTGTCCTAATGTGCGTCTTAATTCACAGCTGAGTTAGCAAAAAAGTTATTTTTACTAAAAGGCATGGTGTATCATTTGTATCTCAACTAGGCCCTAAGACTCTATTGGCCAAACAATGCCGTTGTCAGTGTCTATTTTCATGCGATTGATGAATTGTGCTCAGTTGTGCTACAGAATCAAAAGCAAACCCCACACACACACCCTCACGCACACACGGCCATCAATGCAATGCATAAATGATTTATTGTGCATGTGTGGTGTATACACGCACACATACAGAGGCACGGCTCAGCGCTGCAGACAGTTGCTGAAATGCAAAATGGCCCACAATGCCGAATGCTGTGTGCCAGAATATTAATTCATCATGTTAACGGAGCGTTGCGCCTAGCACTATGCTAGCATTTATGTATGTCAGTTCGCGTGTGTGTGTGCGCGCGTGTGTGTGTAAGGGCAATGTTAGGCACTTGTTTTGCCAAGGTCTGTCATGTTATGTGAATTTGAAAGAATCTCAATTGAAGCGAGACGAGTGTTCAGGTTGCCATTGTTCTATATCCTGTATTGTGCTCTATAAGCTCGCTTTTGTGTGCGTGCCTGTGGTTACATACATTCGTCTCATACATGAACGCATGATGGCTTTTAAGTTGTCGTATATTATACACAGAGACATTTTTGGAGGCTACTGCTCAAAATTGTTGCCACTTGAATACTTCTGCGTATTGTTTTCTGGCCTGAATGAATTCAATATATTTAATAAGCATAGCACCCTAAATTGGTGAGCTGGTATTTTGGTTTTGTTTTTCGCCTTTGTCTTTCTAGGCGAATTTAGTTCGCTCTCTTACTGACTGACACGTAGCGTCGAACCCATAATCGCACGTTTATCAGGTTTCCTTCCAATTGATTAAACACAAATAAAATTTGGACTGTTACGATTGGCATTTGGTGATTATGATAATATGTTATCACCAACGCACCAACAACAACTACTTAGTAGTAGTAGTACACCCAAAAGAATATTAAAGAATAGCCAACAAAAGAATTTAATACATCTGAATAAATCTTAAATACGAGTAGAAAGCTTAAGGCAACCATTCTAATAATTGTTTTATATTAATTATTGTGAAAACTTCAAATTTTGGTACTAAAAACTACAAAATATGAGAAAATTCAATTTCACCTTAACCTTAGAACCTTCTTAGTCGGCCTCGATATTACGAGGTTGGAGGCTTTTGGTTCGATTCCTAGCTCGGGCTGGTTTATCACTCGTCTACTTCTATCGCTATCCACGTGAAGTAGATGAGACTTATAAGAAACGCAAAGTGTGGAAGAAAAACTGACAACTACCATCCACCGGTCGGATTCGGCGTAAGTCCCTCCCCCCATTCCCTCAATCCTTCGTTTGAAATGTGTGAAAACAGGTTTGCATACTCATTTCAAACAGGTGGCATTTTGTGGGAGTGTGGCTTTTACTAGGTTAAGGTGTCTTAAGGGGACAGTCCCCTCAAGAGGTCTCAAAAAATCGTTTTTTTTTTTGCTTAATCGATTGGGCATCTATTTAAGATTATGTATGTAAAGTTTTAGCTCCAAATTCGAAGTATTTCAGGAGTTGCACGAAAATTCAGTCGGTCGTGCACGGTGCCTGGCGGCCACGCACGAAATTTAAAGTGCGTTTTCTCAAAACCATGTTTTCACAATTTGCGGGAAAGATAACTATAAAAGTTATCAACAGATTTTCTTAATCTAAAATTTATTTTATTCAGTATGAAAAACTACTCTATGCGAACTACGGATTTTGAAAAATTCCGATTTTTAATACCTTTTTTATTAACAAATAAATGTAAAAAAAGTCACTTTTTTTTTTAAAATCATAATTTTTCGTCTAAATTTTGGATTTTTGGAATTTCCGTAGTTCACATAGAACAAATAAGTCTGACGAAGAAAACAAAAAAAAATTTTTGATTTTAGTTGAAAACAACGGCTGCTATCGTTCCCGCAAATGGACTCCGACCGTGCCGAAACGCTGCCGGAAAACGTGAAAAACTCAGTCATTTAGAATTTCCCAGATGTAATTTTTTTTGTGAATAAAGTTGAAAGTATGACTAAAACATATCCCAAAGTTCTTATGTCTCCGATCTTTCTTTCTGTAAGAAAAAAAATCAGAAAAAAACGCTTTTTTCTCGGACGCTTGAGGGGACTGTCCCCTTAACCTAACCTAAAACCTTCTTTGGAATGAACTTCTTTAGCTTACTTCATTGACCAATTACTTTATTATATATGTTTATTCGACCCCCAAGTAATAACTAAGTTCTTGAAGGATTTATCCAAAATATAATCCATCTATACTAGCAATTAGACAAAATACACTCACCCGAGTTAGATTGCGTTGAAAAATGCAAGGATGGTTCCTAGCCTAGAAAATCCAATCATAAAGGTTCCATATTTTTTTCTTTATTTCAAATATTTCAGTACATTTTTTTTAGTGCACCACCAACACACAAAATGCCATAAAAAATATTTTGATCAAAACGAAACGCAAAAGTAAAAATCAATATACCAAATTGTACAAAGAAAACACAGGCAGACAGTCCTCTCTAGAAGCTGAATAGCAAAACGCCATTCAGTTATTTTATTTCGCTCGCTTACTGATTTCTATTATCATTTTAATATAAGCAAAAAATGAGCGTTGCATTGATATGGAATTTTCAGAAATTTACATTTCAATCACGTGCGCAGCTCATTTCCCGAACAGTTTCAATGAATTTCCACCGAGGCAAACAAAAAACACAAATCGACGGTACCCAAACGCTAAACAATGGAAACGTGACGTCTGGGCACAACAATGTGAGCAATTTAAATTCGAATGATTCGCTGAATGAATGAATGGTTCGCTGGAATTCCTAAAGCTTTAATGTGTAGCTTTTGGATTTCCAGCACAAACCAGAAAACAATCTATCCTCACAACTAGGCTTGTGGAAACATTTGTTCTGTGTGTCCTGCCAGCCATAACACACCGAGCTGCATTTCTTAAACAACAATCTTCCATGACACTGTTTACGGTAATTGCTGTTGTTGTGCGCATTATCTAAATTGCTTATGCATTTCATAAATATTTTCCATATGCTCTACAAAAAAATATTACGAAAAATAAATCGCTTATTGAAAGCGTGGGCAGCGTGTGCGCATATCTGGCGCTGTCATCGTCCCTACAACGCGTATCATACTTTTCGTAATAACTTTGTGCTGTTGCATTTTAATGATCTCATTCTGACGTCTACTACTGTGCATACGCCAGGCAACTAACTACTTGCCAAGTCATAAACGTAGAACGCTCCGTTTTATGCGCCGCAGTGCGAATAGTTGTTGCGCCATCACTCGCATTTACTTCGCACAATATGAGACAAAGAGAAGCGTAGGGATTACAAGTAGAATAAACAGCAACAACAGCAACAACAACAACAATAGAAATAAAATATCAACAAATTAACAACAAGAGCAACAAGCAACTGAGAGTAGAGTAAGGATGGCAACATTAAGACTGCGTTGCGTGGATGCGTCATTTCGGTAACGGTAACAGTTGTGTGTGTATGTATATGAGTGCGGTTCGCTCCCTGTCGGACCTGAGACAACTGGTTCCCAAAATTCATTGGTTTTTCAACTGGTTTTTTTTAAAGTCAATTTGACAACTAGTTGTCCAAGTAACTGTCAGCGAATGCAGAAGTCAGTCAGTTCGCGTCTAATCGATCACGTTCTGTGTGCGCGTTCATAGGCGAGAAGAGACATGAAAATGAGAAAGAAGAAACAGAGGTGAAATAAACAACAAAATTCTGTTAACCCATTAAAGCCGGGTACCAGTTCCGCCCATACGATTTTGATAAAATATTCATACACGACCTGGAATTGACCCAAAATGATCAGAAACAAAATTGTTCCATACTTTTCCATACTCTTTTTTCCATACTTTTTAAAGTGATCAGCTTAACACGTGAACAAAAGGTGTTTACAGGTGAGTTAGGAGGCAGATTTTTGTGAAGTTCTAAGGCCACTACGTTTCGCCACATTTTCCACCTCCGGAAAATTCACAATTTTTGGAGTCTGGTAACTCTAGCTAGATGGCGGAATTTTAGGGTGACCTCTACTAGACTAAGGTAGTTCCATCTTTACCCCAACCATGCCTATCAATGATTTTGAGATATCTCTATCACGAACTTTTTTGTGATTTTTTAAAAAAGTCAATTTTTATGGGTAAATTTTTACCCATTAGGCAACAATGGGTTAAGGCTGATCTTGCGATACTTTTGTTACAACAGCAACGTAGAAATGTTTGCATTTTTCGAACATGTCTAATTCTATCACTCGAAGTTCGCTCGTTCGAATTGTTGCAGCAGCTGAAAGGTATGTATTCATAAATTTTTTTTTTTTTTTAATTTTTAAGAAATTATTAATTTTTGTTAAATATTGCAGGCGTAGTCAATAATGACGAGGATATTAAATTGCGGCAGGCCCGAAACATTTTCGGCAGAAGGCAAGTCCAAGTTCACCTTTTTGTAAAGCTGCAATTTTTTTTATATTTTGCTTTTCACTCTCAATGAAATATTGTTATTTTAAAAATATTTTTAAAATAAAATGAATATTTAAAAAATTCATTGTTTTATTTTCCTTTATAAAAATCAACTGGTTAGAGAACTAATCCATATTAAACTATTTTTCAAACTACTCGCTTTGCAACTGGTTTGAAAACTGTTTTACTTAGGACTGACTTTGGACTAGTTGCAAATGGATGCAGACGGGGACAATTGACTGTCGCCTAGAACACCGCCGCGTTAAAAGGGTGAGTTTGCTCCAAGGAAACGAATCGGTTCTGAGGTCAGCTATGACTGTCAAGCAACCAGTTGAAAAACTACACTTGGACCAGTCCGATTTCCTACAGGGACGGCACGCTGCTGGACTAATGGGGCTACAGGCAGCCTGGAAAAGTAGCGCGCTTTACATTGTCTGCGAGGCGGAGTAAACGTTCTGTCGGCGCCTTTTCCTTTGCTTGTGCAGAAGACTGCAATTATGTTAATTTACATTTTGAAGTTAATTGTAATGAAATTTGCCGTTGTCATTGTGGAATGCGCTGTGTGGAAATTACATTCTGTGGAAATTGTGTTAAATTTCAATTGCGCAACTTTACTTTACAGTGAAAGCCAAAATGCGCAGAATGCTGAAAGCTGAAATTGATTGCGAAATTAGATTGTTTAATTTATGTAGACTTAAATGTACTTTTCATCCAACACAAATGCTATGTTTCCATATCATTTGAGTGATGTGATTGCCACGTGCTTAATTCTTAAATGCCTAAAGCATACGTTTTTGTATTTTCCTTTCTCTAGTGCGAAATTAACCATATCAAACTATCTAAATAGCCACACATTTCTCTGTAAACATTAACACCCAATGCCAGACACATAAAAACCAACTAAAGTTGCTACGTTTGGCCCAAACGCTCGCGGCAAATCTTCAACACACCATTTAAAACCTTCAGCACAGATTTCTTCCATTCTTTTATTGCTTGCTTTTTGCTTTGTCTAACGTTAAAGCATTACCACAAGTTTTTTTATAGCTCATTGTCCTAATCCGTCCCAACCGTTGCCATGTCATTGACCTCTAAGGTTTGCCCTTGGCCCCTTGTAGACGACGCAGCTTCGTACGGAACGGACTTGCAGCAATCCGTTTGCCACCACCGCAGCATCGAGCCGATAGTATTTGCACACACAAAAAGAAAATACCTACTTTAATCTCGAAAATCCTTTGAGCCGATTACAACACTAACCGGCTCAAAATTCGTAATAATTATAAAATTTATGAGCATATAATTACTTAATTGACATAATTCCACCGGAAACTGGCCCAACGGCCGCAAAGCCATCACCGTCAATTACAAAAGCACTCCTACGCTCTTAAAAGTGGCTACCTATGAGGTCGCTTATTAACAAATTTATCAACTAATTTCGGACAATTACTGTGGGTCACGCTGTGTCATCCGCTCCACTCGGTGTGTTCCCGTCACACGCTCGTCGCCAGAGCGCCTCCTAGACCGCGGCGTCTAGACCAATTCATTTTATCTGCTCCGCTTGCTGTGGCCGCGTGTGCTGATGGCGCCAGTTGACAGAGGCGAACGTCACAATAAATTTAAATAACGTCGAGTGAATATGCTCTGCCGACCCAGGGGAACTGCCGCAGCGGCCCAACGCACACAGACCATGCACTGAAATTCGAAACAAAAACGAGCGACAAACTGGCAAACTGTGTGTGACGCTGCTCTTCACGCTAACGCTCACATTGTTGCGCTTTTTTCAGTTCAGTTTTATTGTTGCTGTTTTTAGTGTGGTAATTGCTATGGTCGGACAAATGTAAATGGCAGTAATGGCAACGCGTCACAACTTCGTGCGCAAGTAATAAATTACGCGCAGAGTCTCGGTTGGTAATTTACTGGACAAGTTGTAGTAAGCATTTAGGTGCGAATAAAGAGCAAAATTTAAATTTGGCCACTTGCCGCTGGCGCTGACATTAACGATTTAGATTTTTTGTTTTGCGTTTCTTGAAAATTTTTGACACACTTTCACATGCGGCACAAATTAAATTACGAAATTTTGGTGCGTTTAGCCGTTGCGTGCTTGTGTAGTGGCGCAGTAAGCGCCGAAAAGTATGCAGCTATGCGAAAATTGCTACGGCAAGCAAGCGTTGCTGCCCTGTCGGACCTGAGACAACTGGTTGCCAAAATTCATTGGTTTTTCAACTGGTTTTTTGTATGTCAATTTGACAACCAGTTGTCCAAGTAACTGTCAGCGAATGCAGAAGTCAGCTAGTTCGCGTCTAATCGATCAAGTTCTGTGTGCGCGTTCATAGGCGAGAAGAGACATGAAAATACGAAAGACGAAACAGAGGTAATCAACGAAATACTGTTAAGGCTGATCTTACGATACTTTTGTTACAACAACAACGTAGAAATTTTTGAATTTTTCGAACATGTCTGTTTCTATGACTCGAAGTTTGCTCGATTTGCACGTTTTGCCTTGAATGATTTCAGTTAGAATTTTGCGTGGTTGCGTGAAGCAACGAATTGAAAGGTATGTATTAATAAATTTATTTGTTTATTTATGTAATTATTTATTAATTCATTTATTTATTTATTAATTGCAAGCGAAGTCAGGATGTTGTATTTCGTCAGGCCCCAAACATTTTCGGCAGAAGTCAAGTCCAAATTTATCTTTTTGTAGAGCTGCAATTTTTTGGTGCTCGTATGTTTTTTTTGTTTTTCATTCCCGATGAATTATTGTTATTTTAAAAATATTTTTAAAATAAAATAAATATTTAAAAATTTCATTGTTTTATTTTCCCCCATAAAAATCAACTGGTTAGAAAACTAATCCAGAATAAACTAGTTCGCAAACTACTCGCCTTGCAACTGATTTGGAAATTGTTTTACTTAGTACTGACTTTGGACTAGTTGCAAATGGATGCAGACGGGGACGTTAAAAGGATGAGTTTGCTCCAAGGAAACGAATCGGTTCTGAAGACAGCTATGACTGACAAGCAACCAGTTGAAAAACTACATTTAGACCAGTCCGAATTCCTACAGGGTGCTTCTCAATTACAAACACCATTAAAGTTGGCTATTTGTGCTGTTGTGTGTGTGTGGAGTCGCATAAATACACACACAGGCATACACATAAGGCCTCGCATGTCGAAATGGTCGGTTGCCGCCGACTGTGCAGTCGTAAAATCACAGCGAGCACCACCTGTCGGTGCGCTGTAATGCCATCATGAACTATCCGCCTTGCCTATATGCCACGAAGGCACGTTTCAGCGCCAGCATTGTTGAGAGGAATCAGTGCGAAATGAAGAGTTTCAAAGCGCTGCTGGCGGTTTCATTACGAAATACAGCCTGCCGACTGGCTTGCAAACATTTTTACACTCACTCATGGGGTGTTTAGAAACATCTGGTGAATTTCTGCGAAGACGTGCGTTAGCCAGCGGCATAATTCTTCATGTGGCTGCTGTGGCAATCATCAAATACGTTCACTCAAACGTGTGTGCTACGGTCGTGATGGAAATGAAAAGTTTTAACTAAGTAAATAAAATACAAAATACTAAACTTCAATGTCGGTTTTGTAAGCTTCGAGCTCAACTTTCACGCTGAACTCCAAAACCGCCTTGAAATATGCTACAAAGAGAGTAAGTAAGTGGCTTCATCCAGAACGCTGTATTAATTACACCGTGCGACAGCATTTTTCACACCGGGAAAAATCCATATGTGCCAAATGCTAGAGACCAAATATAGTAATACTGCGTACTCAGTTTTTCATTTCTACATTCTTTGTCCTTTTAAAAGGACTTCAAAATTTTGAAGAGGATAAAAAATAAAAAATAAAAAAAATACTTAACCTCGTTAGAATATGGCGATATGTATATCAAATGAAAGAGAAAACGCTCAAGAATTTAAATAAAATTAATTTTTTATCTATTTGTAAAAAAAGGATAAGAAAAAGGTCCTTTGAAAATTTTAATCCTTTATATCCTTGAAAATTTACATAGAATTTCCTTGAAAAGTAAGTATGTTAAAACCCAAAATCTTCTTGATCACATGTCAAAATTTAATTACTCTAACTTTATTAGTTCGAAAGTTATTAAAAAAAAGGCAGAAGCTGCAATTCTAATGAAGTACAAAAATTCTAATTTATTTGAGTATCAGTATATTAAATAATAAAAAAATCAATGAAGCGAGAACAATTAAATTTTGACACGTGATCAAGGAGATTTGGGGTTTTAACATACTTACTTTTCAAGAAAATTCGATGTAAATTTTCAGGGATATAAAGGATTAAAATTTTCAAAGGACCTTTTTCATATAAATATAAATTTTTTTAATTTTTCTCGCATGGTGTTATCCTTAGTAATGTACACTATCATTGTCTACTTTCAGGCGCACCGCATAAGCAGCATGGCACACCACATTGATGATTATTTGAATGACATAAATTTAATTAATTACCGAGTCCTGTTCAACACATTTAACGCGCTCGTAAAAGCACCCTGTACCTTGGTGAAAATATTACATTACCCCAACTGCTTATACAGCCGCCACTCCGCACGGCAATTACCCTGCACAACTTGCCGGAGCCCTCGCGCTTTCCTAAGTAACTGATGCGCGCATTTTGTCTGTCGCCCAATGCCGCACCGCTGGTCTGCGCTGCTCGGGGCATCTTTAGAAAACACTTGAAATGCAATGGATGGGCTGCGGCGCAACAGCTGCTGCCGCCCACCGCGCACAAGTCGCATACAATGCGCCGACCAGCGTAACCGGCGTTTACGTTTAGTGCCATTAAATCACAGTTTGTGTTGCATGCAACGACTGCGATATCAACAAGCGAGCGCAGTAATATTCCCATCCGCCACCACTACTCGACTCTGGCAACAGCCGACACACCCACACACGCACACCTACAGCGAACGGCTTGAAAGTGGGGCACAAGTATGACTTTCTTTCAATTTAATTTTAGAAAACATCACACCTTCCAACAACATGAACGCGCACATTACAAGCAGCCACACGCCCCCCAGTACGCCCCTCACACAGCAACGTTCAATAATAATAAAGCAAAAACTTGGCACGGAAAGTTGGCGTTCGCTGCCTGCATGCTGCATGTGTGTCGTCGCCATGTTTGCATAAATGTGTGTGTGTTTGGGCGGGGTGCGGGCCGGGCCACTGCTGACAACAATTATTTGCATATTTGCTTTGCACGTTTTAATAGAAAGCGTCGCGTCGTGTCGCGCCACATAAATGAAATAAATGAAAAATGTGTGGAGTGTGCGGCGAGGCGGGAGGATGTTGCGAGGCCTGGAAACCGCCCAGGAAAATGTTGACATGTGGAAAATGCCACAAACGCCATATGGCTGTAGCGGCGGCCACAAGGACATTATTGCTGTTATGGCTGTTATTGTTATTGCTATTGTTATGAACCGTTGTCGTTGTTGCAGTGCGCTTGTTGCACACTCTGCATGCCTGCCACCTGTTGTACAAGGCGCAAATGTTTCCGCTAACAATGCCGCCGTTTCCTGCCTTCTCAATATCAATGCACAAAAAAAACGCTCTCGCTCTGCAACTTGCCAGCGGCTATTTAAACAACAACAAAAATGCAATGAAGGTAAACTAAATTTACTGTGTACAGGGTTTTGTGTTTTTTGCAAGTCGCAGGCAGCAAGCGATACAGTTTGGCCTAATGAGTTGGGAATATTAAATTGGTTTCTTATTTTGTATGAAATATTTATTAATGTTTGTAGGAAAGTACATCCCACCAAGCAAAATGTGACATATAGGCAACAATCGTCAGTGGAAACAAATTGGCGACTCGCCGATTTATTGCCGCAGCGACAAATTAGCAACATGTCCCAAAAAAACAATTGTGTTCAAAAACACTTTGTTTCCAGGACTTTGAAATATCGAATTGAACCATGATTCAATACAGAGATTGCGCCTTCCGAGAGAAAATCAATTTGAAGCCGCACCAGTGACGTCATCGGAGAATAGGTAGGGATTCCATCAGTACTTTTTAAATTCTTTCATTTTGAACTTATATTTTGCTTCACTCTTTTGAGCAAATATATGGCTTTCTTTATACTTTAGCCCCTATATATATATGTACTTGCATAACAGTTTAATAGAAATTTGTATGTCTTTACAAAAAAAAATTTTAAATTCATATTATTCATTCATATGAATAACACAACTAAAACAAGTGAATTTCGGGAGGAAACCCTGCAATTCATTTCAAATTTCGTGCTATGTTTTTATTGGTTGAAAATTTTTTTTTACCAAAAATTTTTTGTTTTGTGAAAATTGTGCCGCTTTTGCTTGTTTGTTTTCGTGTTTTTGTGTTAAATTTCATAAATAATTTCGAATTTCGAAAGTCCTCGCGTTAAAAGGTGCGTTTTGTGAAAGAATCGCGGAAAAATTTACAAAACAAAAAAACGAGAATCATGCGGTGTGCAGTGGGCCTGTGTACACAAAATAATAAACATAAAAAAGGTACATGAGTGGCGACGTACTTTTCTAATCGAAAATAGAAAACAAATTTATTAAATAACAAAAAGTGAATAAATATTTGATGTTGTCCCATTGTGTTGCTCTCTGCAAAATTATATCAACATTTTCAGCGAATAGGAAACAATTTTGTATGACGTCACTGGTGCGGCTTCAAATTTATTTTCTCCCGGAAGTCGCAATCTTCTATTCAATGAATCTTGGAATTGAACTATGTTTTGTATTTCAGTGAGATTGATCGTATTTTAAAAATTGTTATTCATTCGTCGACGAATGGTCTGAGTCTGAACTGTTACTGGCAGCTGAATTTGGTGAAAGTTGTGTGCCTCTATTAAACGTTGTTTGAAGCGGCATTTGAAGCCAAGTCCTCACTTTCAATACCACAAGATCACTGCAATCTCTCCGGATTCTGAGAACAGTCGAGTAAAAACGTGAGATCAAACTTTTACTGGGCTCTGGACCTGCTGAAAGATTCGTTTCTCTGTTTGATCAGATTTACGAGTCGTTGAAAAATAGTCTAGACAGACCTGAGTCAGGATTGAAAGGAAAGGATTCAACCAAAATTATAAGTGAGTAAGTGGAAGTGTAATTTACCTATAAAGTATCTCTGCCAAGGTCATTCAGTAATAAATAACTTTTTTATATCATTTTTGGAATATGTTACAAAGTTTCCCAACACAGACGACTTGCGCGCCAATAGCATACTGCAAAAGCATATAATTTATGCAAAGGATAAAATTGAAAAAAAGGGAAGCGCCATGACAAGGAGAACAACAAATTTCACTTTTGAATTTTGCCAATTGTTACTTTTTAAATAAAATGAAAATATTACAAATATATTTGTTCAAAACACTTATTGCTTAAGTTAAAACAACTCGTCCAGGCGATAAGAAAAGGACTCGTCAAGGCGATAAGAAAACGACTCGTCAAGGAGATAAGAAAAAGACTCGTCCAGGCGATATGAAAACAACTCGTCCAGGCGATAAGAAAACGACTCGTCAAGGTGATAAGAAAATGACTCGTCAAGGCGATAAGAAAACGACTCGTCATGGCGATAAGAAAAGGACTCGTCAAGGCGATATGAAAACAACTCGTCCAGGCGATAAGAAAACCACTCGTCAAGGCGAGTTGCTTTCAGCGGACGTTTTAGAGCGACTGGTGATACGAAATCGATACGCTGGCGATATTACTGGCGATAAATTTGTTGCCGGGAGCGAATCGTTTTCTTATTGCCGGCAACAAAAAATGTCTGGTGGGATTTCTGTAAAAAACGCCAAAAGTAGATACATTTTAGTGGACGAGTACATTTTCGCGCCCAAAAAAATAGAGCACAATCGGAAAATAATTTTTTTTTTCAAAATGTTCAACCGTTCCAAATAGTTGGCGCCACTTGCCCCCATTTCACTGCATACTCATAGACTAATATAATATTTCACATTTCCTATTTTATTTATATGTCTTGTGCAAAATTCCAAGCACACTTCTGCGATTAATTGAGCGCAAAAAAAATTCCTTTCCAAGTTGGTGAGTTTAATGTGAACGCCAGAAGCTATGAGGCGCAACGGTGCAGCAAAGCAGCGTGATGAAGCAGCAGCAATTTCGCACTCGTACACTGTCAGTCGCGCCGACGCCATGTGCTGGCAGTGGTTACAACAATTTCGCTGCTCACTTAATTGCAGCACCTGTTTGGAGGGGGCGTGGGCGCCGCAGCCAGTTTCGCCAATGTCGCTGATATTAACCCATTAAAACCTGACCCCAGAAAGGCTTGTGCGATTTCCATAAAATTTTACACAATCTTATTAATTGACCTAATCAAGAAAAAAAATCAAGCAAAACATTCATATCATGTTTTTTTTTTTGTCATGTTTTTCGCAAACATTACACAAATAAAAAAAATCAAACATTTGCGGAAAATAAAATGTGCCAATAAAATATCAGCTGCTTGGATTTTGACATTTTCACGCGTTGCGTTGTATGAAAATTGGCAGTGTTTAGGCCCAACGTTGCATTCGCGCAACAAAAAACGTAACGCATATTTTTTGTTTAAAAAATAAAAAAAAAAATGTTCAAAACTTATTTTTAAATAGTTTAGCATTGCTAAATGCAGCCCACTAAGGGATTTTGATAGGTTTGAAGAATAAGTATTTTTGATTGAATTTCAAAAATTCCCCAAAAAAAACCTTTGACTTTGGATCGAAAAAAACGTATGAATATTTAAATAATTTTGAAATTTGAGTATGGCAGAATCTAAAACGATCAATTCTAATCCAATTCTACCCATTTTCAAGTCTTATGTCTTTATGAATTACTTAATATAGCGAAATTCCCAAACGTTGCGCAAACGCAACGCTCAGGGCTTAATGGGTTAAACTATGCACGTAGATATGTATTACTTTTGCATCGTTGCCGCTACTTTTGCGAAATTACATTCCGAGCCAAATTACTACCTCCAGCAGCAAACTTGACGCAGTGCACGCAGATAACTTTGAGTCAAGTTGTGTCTTACTTGGTTATTAATATGGACCGCTCGGCTGCGTGCGTCAAGCGACGCAAATGTGCAATTGTACGCGCAGCTACGGCGGACGAGGACAAGAGACGGGCAGTGTGGCGGCGTTGGCCGTCGCCCGATTCGGCCTGGCTTTGTGAAGAGTCATTGGGGCTTACGTTCGAAGAAGTTCACTTGTACGCAAAGTGGCAGCAGTGAATGACAAGGATGACAGTTGGCGGCAGTCAGAGCGAGGGCACACAGGCAGGCCGAGCATGTGTGCGTGAAAAGGCAAAAATGTAGCAGCATTTGTGGCACTGTGTAAGCACTGAATTGCTTAATTTTGCGAATGAAAAAATATTTTGTGCGAAAATCTGTGCAATGCGGCTTTAACACGCGACACAGGGGCGTAAATTTCTTACAATTCATTGAAATACAACAACAGCTACAAAAGGGGTTTTAGTAGTTGACACATGGCAAATAAACAGCTTCAACAACTTGTCACGATGCGAGTACATCTTAAGAGCAGCCAACAACGAGCAAAAGCGCGAAAGGCCATGCACGACATTGGCAGCATTTAGCATTTCACACAGTTTGGCCAAACCTTGAATCGTCTTGAATAGCTTTTTCAAATTTAAAAAAAAAATCTCCCACCTGCTTCTACACGTTCTGGGCATCTAAAGTGAAGGTTGAAGGATGGAAAATTTAGTTGAATGAAATATTATGACGAGTACTGTTTGCTGTAGCTTTAAGGCAAGGAAAATGTGAAAGAAGATATTTTTGAAATGACACTTGTCAGACGGTGTGATTAAAGTGGATTAAAGGTTATGGATGGCCCGCTAAGATATGAGATATCCATACAAAAACCGCTTACACTTCTATACCGCTTAATCATGGAAATGAAAATTATTATTTGTAACCTTTATTTGTAGATTCAGTTTATTGTATCTTAATGCCCACTAGTAGAAAGGAAAGGGCAATTGTACCAGAGAGAGGATATTTTAAGTTTTAATGTATTTAATTTACTATTTGGTGTGTTTGATGGCTACACATTGAACCATCCTGTGCAAAATATAGACTTCCGATTCGACTTTTATTACCTCAAATTTCAATATAAAATGTCTAAAAAACAAAAGTGTGGCCAGCATAATTAGTGCTGCTGAGATTCTGTGGCCACAAAAACTCACCACACTGCACAGTGATTCGACTCCACACAACCGCGGGACAAAATTAGAAAGAGTGGTCTAAAATTAAATAAATATATAAATAAAATTTGGTCTGCTAGTTAATCATGGTCTGCTGAATTGAAATCTCCATTTTGATTTTCTTAAACTTTTGTAGTTTGGTAATACCTGAGACTTAAATTTGCAATTTTCGTCATTTTTGGTTAGCTATAGCAACAAGCGTGTTGGTTAGATTTTTCAGATTTTACATTTAATCAGTTACGTCAATATTGATAATTGCAAAGAATGACAGAAATTGTATGAGGACCCTTTAGTTTTGTAATAAAAATGATAATATTTGATGTATGTTTTACATTTGTACAATTTTTTTAATTTTTCATGTTGATTGCATACTTTCAGGGATAAATAAAATAAATTTTACCGAAAAATAGGTGTTTAGACTACTTTTCAAATTGAATTATTTTCTGAGATCGGAAGATATTAGAGGATATAATTACATTATTCGACAAAGAAAGAATGCTTCTTAAAATAAAAAAATTCCTGGGACATACTTTTTAGATATTTACCTCTAAGTTTTTCGGAATGGGTTAGTTCAATGCCTTGAAAACATCGTCCTAAGAGGATTTTTCAAAATTCGAACGCGTTCTCTCATAATGCGAGAACAAAGCAAGCGCTCCGCCTACCGCTCGGCCTACCGCTCCAAACTTCAACCGCGTCTCCTGAAAAGTTGCACTTTTTGAAATGGCAACCCTCGTAACTCGGAAAGTTTATGTCCGATTGACTTGAAATTTGGCACACACCTTTATGTACTCTTTTTACGTAATCTGTTCTGAAGCGAATTGTCAAGCTCGCGAAAAAACCCCTCTGGCATCACGTCTATGTCCAAAAACGAGCCTGTTTTTTTCACTTTGTCGGCATTTTCGCGATATTTATTTTTTTGCATATTTTGTTAAGGGGATTCATAGCTCTATCTATTCTTAACAGAACGTACTTTGATTTTTTGATTTCAGATAAAAATTGCGGACTCTACGTTGGTTCCCAATAAAAATGAGGGGTAACTTCAACCCTTTGTAAGTCGGCCATTTTGTGGCGCATCGGAGGAAACAAAATTTTTTTTGTAAATTCAATGAATATACTCTTAAATAAAAAAAAGTTTGGAAAGATTCGAACATTATTTGTACAAAAAATAAAAAAAGACCAGTTTAACTGATCTCTCCCCTTAATCTTATATATGGGTGTCATGCTGGTCGGAATTAATTTTCGTTGAAAAAACAGTAATACACAGTATGCAAGATTGTGAAGGAAAAATAAAATTTATGAATTTTTTTTTTCAAAACTTAAGATACATGTAATTTGGTGGCTGAGAGCAGACGTACGACTGAAATGGTAAAAAAGCTTTGGTGGCTGAGAGCAGACATATGGTCGCAAAGGGTTAAAAGTGAAATAGAAACCTCAGCCTTGCAAGTTTTGAAAACACATCATTTCTTAATCTATATTGAAAGTTTTAGCAACTTCTTTGTAACAATTTATGTTTAAAATTTTTTTTACTTAATAGACTAAAAAACAGAAAATATGTGCTTAAGTTTTTTTGTAAAAAAAAGTGAAAAGGAAAACTTTAAGCAGCTTTTGCGCACATACTAATTAATTTCTTGCACAGATTTTTTGGGCTTTTCTTAGTTGGAGTTTTACCTTTCAAATGACATCAAATCCGTTAAATTCTGAGACTATAACTATTTTGAATTTTGTCTATGGAACGAATCACTGTGCACTGCAACTATGGGGGTCACAAGTTTTGTGTGACAGATATTTTAAATCTGAAAATTGCTATCAATATACCTCATGATGATCGCAATAATAATTGGCCAAAACGCTAAAGGCATTCTAAAGCAACGCTTTATCATGGCGTTCTCTTTGCTTTTGTGTAATCTTTCTCTTCTCTCAAACGCTTTGCAGTGTCATAGTTTTGTTGTTGTTCAGAACAAATATGACCTTCAAAAATGAAATTTTGCGCGCCCCTCTTACACGGCATATGCCCAATATTTGTTTAAAAAACGACTTATCATTTCCAGTCCTAATTTAATAAAGCTTTGTTGATTCAAAGCGTCGGCATCCCGTCAGCACTCGACCCCATTCCAGCTAATCGTTACAACAATGCCGCAGGCGCGTTTGTAAAACTCGCACGCGCTGCTCAAAAATCTCGACATTCGCAAGGCTTGTAAAATCAATGCAAATTTCAGCGCCAACAATTAAAATGATTAATTGTGTTGGATTTGCTAATTGCCCACGTTGCCACGATGTCGCCAGTCCGCGCGCGCTGCCGATGAAGCATCGCTGGCGGTACCACAACTGGCATCGCCAAATCAACACAACGAAAAAAGGGAAACTGACGAGCCAAAAGCAAGCACGGCAACGCAAATGAAAACGCGCAGCATTTGCCGCTCAATCAACTGCGCTGATATTTTTTTGCATTACCATTTATTCTTACTTGTATGTATGTATGTGTGTGTGTGTGTGTGTGTGTGTGTGTGTGTATGTGTGTAGCTATGATATGATTTGTATGAATGCGTTTATGTACAGTATTTACATTGAAATGAAAAGCAGCCGCATTGCGAAAAGCAACAAAAAAGCGCTTTTTGACGTTCCCCTTTCAGCTGCTTTGCTTGGGGGGGGAGTTAATTGACATGGCGCGCAGGGCGGTTTGACTGGCATAAGTAGGCGGGTGTGCGGGCAAAGCGACAGGCACACAAACGGACAGGTGGACAGACAAACAGTCAGGCAGACAAACAGGCAGCCAGAAGTGCGAACTGATGTCAGAATTGAATTATCGAATTTTCAGCGCGCGGCACAGGCAGCAGATAAACGCCAAAAAGCCCAGTTGGCGGCCGTATGCGCAGTTGTTGTACCTTTTTGGTTATGACAGGCAAATTGGCATTCGGTGTTGGCGTTTGCGTTCGCATTGGCGTTGGGGTGAGCGCCGCCCAAAGCGCCGCGGCGAAACGAAGTGGCGGCAAGCAGGCAGGCATCGCAAATTAAAATTCTTATAATGCGCTGCTTGAGACGTTTAAACAATATTTTTGGCATTTTGCATGTTGGCCAAAGTCGAAGCATGTTGGCACTGTATATATGTATATACATATGTACATATGTATGAATGTATATTGTTGTTGTCCTGGGCAGATGCAGCAGAGAGCGAGTCAAAAAACGCCCAGCACACTTGACAGCAGTAAAACGCAATTTTATTTGAAGTGAGAATTAAAGAACAGAAATTTAAACTTTAACACTTAAGGTCAGGGACCGAAAATAACTGTTATTTGACAATTTTCAAATCAAAAAGGCATAATGAAAAAATTGCCGATGGACTTTTTTAAATAATGGAAGTAATGGCCTCAGCTTCACGAATATTAAACGCCTTTTAAATTGTTTACTTTTACTGTAAAAGTTAAAATTAATTGTTATTTTATGCCTATTATCATTTCAGGCAAAAATAACTGTTACTTTTGACTTTAATTTTATCGGTCCAAAATAACAGTTATTTTTTTATTTTTTCGGTCAAATATATTAGGCAATTTTAATTTTTTCAAAGGTCGTTTGACCGACCAAAAAAAAGATAGTAGTTCAAATTTGACTTTTTTAATAAAAACCATAACCGGTACGGTCCCTGCTTAACCCTTTCGCTATTTTGTTGCCATATGGCAACATGCTACTTTGTGGACGTCTGCATCCTCTATGGTTGCAAGAATACATTTTTTTGTTGGTCTCTAGAATAGTTTGAAGTTTTAGGAAAAATACGAAATTAATAAACTGAATATTTAAGTTTAAAGAAGAGAAGTATACACGGTTTTAATGGTTTAACTTGACATAGTAAAGGAAGAAGAAGCAGAAAAAATTAGAGAACTTTTTAATGTGACGTTTTCTTTCAATTTAAATACATTTTTTTTAATTTTGGCTGAAGTAAATGAAGAAATATTCAAATTTTCGTTATGCGTAAAAAGTTGTATGTTTAAGTAATTATTACAGCCACAACGATGTGGTTGCTCTCATAGAAAAACACTATAAAATACAGGGTCCGAGTATAAAAATTAAAAAAATTTCTCATGGAATGTTGCTAATATAACCACATATAAGCCTAAAACGTAAAATTTAAAATTTTAACTTTCCCCAGTTAAAATCTGTAGCGAAAGGGTTAAGGTAATTAAAAGGTGGAAAACAGAATTTATGCAAAACAAGTAATATACAATTTTTGACTATTTGACGCTTGATTTGCGTATTTAAATATTTCATACAAAGTTGAATAATTTTGCATATTGTAACGATGAGGCACTCTGTGCTGTGAATGTTTTTCCAAGCATACTTTTAGGCATGCACTTTGGAGTACGGCCGGTTGGCTATAACTACGATATGGCAAGGAAGGTTCGCGGCGGTAATAGGCTGTGCTAGAACGATCGAGATAGAAAGTACAACTGGAATATGCAAGAAACTTCGGCGCGATAAGAAAACCAGTATAAAAGCAGCAGTGTGCAGCGCAGAGACCCGAGTCTGTGTTGAGCAAGCAATGGGAAAACAGGCAATAGTAGTAGTGTAAAGTAGTAACAAGTGTAAATTTGTAAATAAAGCGATTGTTGGTTTTTGACTGCGTTTGCGCTGAGTAACTGATGTAGTTTTATTTTCAAGCACAATCCAAAACGAACTTAGAGAAGTCATTTTCGTAACAATATTTAAATATTTTTTATGAAATTTAATAATTTTAAAGAATTGGTAATATATAAATTTAATAAATAAAGCTCAACTTATGTTCTTAATTTCATTTCTGATTTAATTAATTAAAAAAAGACAACTTAAATTTAAAAGTAAAATCTTCTTGTAATTTTGAAAAGTTATAGAAAACCTTATGTAATTTATTGAAGTAAAATTTCAGCTCTCAATATTTGTTTTTCATTTTAACTTTGTTTCAAACCCAAATAGCATTTCGCCAATACGCAATCACGTTTACATGGAACATTTCATTCACCGAGCCCAACTGCGTCACATTGTCCCACTTCGAGCTGTGCGACAGCCAAACTACGCACAATTTATCTCATTACAAGTGTTTACAAAGCATTGCAGAATTACAGCCAAACATTTTCAGTGACACAATAACGTTTCCTTATAATGTGCGCCTAAAAGCAGGCAACGACATAATATTATTGCGCCCAATGAACGAAGTATGACAACGATAGCAGCAAGAAAATTGTGAAAATCATCATTGGAGATGGAATCGTCATTGCCGACAAGTACACAGATAACAACAATAACGATAATGATCGGGGCGATTATATTCAGCGTGATGAACATCGGCAGCGGCGCGGCAGACACGACGAGTGACTAGAGACAAGTGCGTTTTTACATAGCAGGATACATCTGTGTGTGGCACTGTGATGTGTTGGTGTGGGGGCATTTATGTTCGAATGAGCGCATCTGCGCATTTGTACATTTGGCTATGCTTGTATGTAAGTATGTGTCGCTGTAATTGCTTAACTCAACGTTGAGCCACTTTTGCTGTACACATGCTTGCGTTTCTACTCAGTAAAAAATGTATTAAAGTTCAATAGATTTGGTTTGAATAGGGAGCAGATTTTCGCCTTTCAAATGCAACAATTTCTCCTTCAAGTGCAACACTCCTCGCAAAATTTCATAAATTTTCTTGTCATAGTATTTTACTTATATTGTTAGTGTATTATTTTATTTTCTCTTTGCTGCTTTAACTGCAAAAAGTTTAATAAAGAGTCACTTGAATGCAGATATCTGACATAGTTTTCGCTTCAGTAGCTTTGGTGATTTGTACGAGAAGTATTAAAGTTGTCAGCAATAGAATTCTTGCAGTGTACGTATTTGAGCTCTTGTGTCTTGAGCAACTTTCAATGTCAAACTACTTGTCGCAAAAATGTTTGGTGCAATGCAAAAAAAGAGCTGTAGAAATTTTCTTCAATTGACTAAACAAAGTTTGAATGTTTGCACTAAGAATATGCAAAATCATTTTAAATAAACTTTTCTCTCAAATCATCTTACCAGAGCACAGTGATTCGTTCCATTCAAATTCCATAAAATTCAAAAAATTTATAGTCTCAGAATTTTATGATTTTGATGTCATTTGAAAGGTAAAACTCCAACTAAGAAAACCCCAAAAAATCTGTGCAAAAAATTAATTAGTGTCTGTGCAAAAGCGGCTCAAAGTTGAAGATTTTTTCACAAAAAATGTAAACACATATTTTCTGTTTTTTAGTCTAATTAAGTAAAAAAATTTGTAAAAATACATTGTCACCAAGAAGTTGCTAAAACTTTCAATATACATTATGAAATGATGTGGCCATTTTCGCTTTTAATGTTTTCTCAAAATTTGCAAAGCTGAGGCTTTTACTTCACTTTTAATTTAAAATATTTTTCTAAATTAATAATCTGAAAATTGCCAAAACTTAGAGGAAAATATCTAAAAAGTATGTGAAAGTTCCCGGATCTATTTAATTTTAAGAAGCATTCTTTCTTTGTCGGATAATGTAATTACATCCTCCGATATCTCCCGATCTCAGAAAATAATTCAATTTGAAAAGTGGTCTAAACACCTATTTTTCAACAACATTTATTTTATTCATCCCTAAAAGTATGCAATCAGCATGAAAAATTGAAGAAAATGCACAAATGCAAAACATACATCTATTCTTATCATTTTTATTGCAAAACTAAAGGGTCCTAAGACAATTTCTGTTACTCTTTGCAATTATCAATGTTGACGTTAGCGATTAAATGTAAAATCTGAAAAATCTAGCCAACACGCTTGTTGCTATAGCCACCAAAAATGACGAAAATTGCAAATTTAAGTCTCAGGCATTGCCAAACTACAAAAGTTTAAGAAAATCAAAATGGAGATTTCAATTCAGCAGACCATGATTAACTAGTATACCAAATTTTGTGAAGAACGCACCACTCCTTCTAATTTTGTCCCGCGGTTGTATGGAGTCGAATCACTGTGCAGAGTGATAACAAATTTTTTTTTTGCCTTAAGTCGGATCATGTAACATGTGAGACTGAATGGAACAAAAAATTCAAATTTTTTACTACCCCATAGAGGAATTTGTTTACTTTAAAACTTTTTTCGGCTTTTTATTTTACTCTCAGAGGTTGTCATTACATGTTGATGAAGGCATATTTTTCTCCATTTTGTATTAAATAAATTGAAATCTAAGCCCGTAGCCCTCTGACTTGTGTACTAACGCACCAATCACCAAGTCAAGGCGTTATTTTGCAACTAAATTCACCAAAACAAGCAAGAAGTAAGTATCATCTTTCGTTAGCTTTGATTCCTAGAATCCTCTTCAATGGGTTTGGCATGCAAAATACGCATTTCGTCTTAGCAAAACTTCTGCCAGCCATTGTGTGCACACAGCTCGTGAACGAGAAACACATTTCAAGTGATTTATGCTGTAATTGTTGTTGTACTTGCAAGACCTTCAAATCTCAGCTGAGCTAAATTTGAAAGCTTGAAGATATGGGCGCTTGTTCACGCCAGACACAGCAAGCAGCAAGCAAGCAGGATTGCAGATGTCAGATATTTTTCAGTTTATCTTTTTGCTTGTATCGTTTTCATTGCGCTCAGTTAGTCGAAAGTTTGCTTACTTTTTTACTTGTAACTTGTTGCAGTTGTCGCTGCTCGAATGTCGAAGGCAACAACGCTTTTGCTGCTCGACAACATGTACGCGTCAAGTTTGTGCGGTTTATGCGGTTGGAAAATGGTGCAAAAGGGCAAAGTGTGCGCTAAGCCTTTTTGTGCATTATTAATTTCTGAATAGTGAGCTGCTTTCCCAAAGTATTGGCTTATCTTCACCACTTTTCACTTTTTGCATTCAAAATGTATTGAAAGCTGTGGCGAGCAGAAGTTTTACAAAATCTATATATATAAAAGAAAGTGGATGTGGCCAATTTCCATGGAGTTTTTTTTGTTGGATTCGTATTGAGTCAGTTCAGGTTCGTGTGAAAAGAAAATTCCGGAAAATCTATGGGAAAAGTCGAAAAATCTCTGCCATGTTTGACCGTGAATTCTGAACATTTTCAGACGATAACTTTGGAACCATAAGTCGCACAGCAATGAAACTAAGTACGAACCTACCATTAATTCATATCTTTCGACAGAGGGAATGGGGCGGGTATTGGACGAGGGGGCGTGGCATCAGCCATACAAGCAAAATCATAATAATGGAATATCTTCGAAATTGTAAGGTGCACAGCATTGAAATTTAGTATAGCGTAGTCCCATAGATGTGTCATTCTACTGGTAGGATTTGATGGGCGTTGGACAAGGGGCGTGGCACATTTTTTGTGACCCAAATATTTTGCTGAACTATAGGTCGCTCAGCAATAAAACTTAGTACGAACCTACCATTTTCCCTTTCGACAGTGGGCATTGTGCGGGTATTGAACAAAGGGGAGTGGCACCGCCCATATAATTTAAATATGGTTCAAGCGCAGTACATTTCTTTACTGAAACTTAGCAGAAACATTGCTGATTTGTGGGCCTCGATTAGAGTCCGACCGATACCAAATTTTTTGGCCGATGCCGATTAATCGGCCGGAAGGGCCGATGCCGATGCTGATTACATAGAAAAAATAACACGAATGAATTCAATCAAAAACACAGTCTATTTTATAAAATAACAAAAGGAACTATTACATATTGTTTGTAATATTCATCACAAAATATGATAACAAAACGAGAAAAGAAATAATTAAAAACTAAATAAAATATTTAACAAGAGAATTCAGAATTCTAATACATTAACATGTATTAAAAATAAAAATAATATATCACATTTATCCACTGAGAGAGAAACAAAAATAGTGACGTACATATTGCATACAAATTCAGTTTTTTATTCAACTTAAAATTACGATTTTTATATTAAAATTTGTGCTCTCAAATTGCGACCCGTTGTACATATGCAGTGGGAAGAAGTCAGAAAACAAATTTGGAAAAAAAGGTCTGTTAAAAAATGCTTCCAATTAAAAAAGAAGGATAAGATTGAAAAATTAAATGCCCCTTCTTCTGATATCCTGATAGATGAGACGAAATGCATAGACATTTCGAGAAAATCTGTGTTTAAAAAAAAAACATTTCTAGGAAACATTTATATTAAACAGTATCTAAAAATACATTACTGAAAAGGGGTATAAGAACCCGTTGGTACAAAAAATGAAAACAAAAAAATGAAAGCAGAAAAATAGGCCGGTGGCATCATCGACCGAAAACGGCCGATGTGGCATCGGCCAAAAAAGGACGATGCCGATTCTTTTTTTTTGGCCGATGCCGATACCAATTTTATTGGCCGATACTAGCCGATGCCGATGCTGATTAATCGGTCGGACTCTAGCCTCGATTGCGTTAATCAGTAGTTCCTCCTCTTCCTTTCTTCGTCAATTTGCATCGCCATAGATTCGCCATCTCGCGTATTTCATTATAAAAAAAAACAAATGTCCTGCGAGACGAAGTTCGCCGGGTCAGCTAGTTTACTTATAAATTGCTTTTTATGAATAGTGCAGCGTAACTTTAAAGCTTTAAATTAAAATTAATTAAAATACAAAAATTATGAGAAAGACTAGAAGAAGAATTATGGTTTGATTAAACATGTAAAAAAAATACATTTATTTTTGATAATTATTATTATAATTTTTGATAGTTTTTGCTTAATGAAATGTTGCTGAATTAATGCCTTGAAACAAATAAAAAACTTGTAAATAAATAAAAACATTGCAAACTAAATATTTTAACCACATTACGGCGAATACAAAAGTGACGAACCGCACTGGCAGCGTCCAAAGTGCCGAACCAGCTGCCAGCGGGGACCGCGCCTCAGCCAGTCGAAAAACAAGCAAACTAACATAAACTGACGCAGGCGAAAACCACAACCCGCAGACTTTTCCAGCATTGTCCGCACATCAACACGACTTTGTTTCTATACATTTACATTTTTTTATTTTTCCTTTCGGTTGAAATTCATGCAAAAACTCTTAATGAAGCTTGAATACGTTGGAACGGGAAAGCGGCAGTTGTGCTGGAAACTTCGATAATAAATGTACCTGCGGTTTTATGTTTTGTATGTAGTAGTGGCAAAGTAGTTGAGGCTCTTATGTGCGCACGTGGGCTGCCAAATCAAGTGGCAGTAAATTGTAAAAATATTTTGCCAACATTCAATCGCACATATGCTGCAAAATTATCAGCGAAACAACACACACACACACACACACGCACACACGCACATACGCACCGATAAAATTCACCTTGATGTGAAATATTTTTATATCGATGTAATGCGCACAAAAAATACCATAATAAAAAGGTTGTAAAAAGCGCCGAAGGGGAATCACCCGCGGGAAGCGTTGCGCGATAATGCGGCGTGCGGAAAGCGCTCAAGTTGCCGCATTGAAAATCGATACGCGCACTCACACTCGACACGTACTGTACGCGCGCACATACATCTGCACAATAAGTATGTATAATGCATATTGCGAATCATATTTTCGCTATAGCATAACACAATATTGGGTGAGGGGGTGAGTTTGCTTATATTTTACGACTGCGCGCATCCTTGAGCGCAATCAAAGCAACACAACACAACACACTCTGTTGCTGCAATTTTTTATTGAGTTCACATAATGTGCCTTGAGTTGAGTTGTTGTGCCGCATTTGACACACGCACACCGATGCTGCACTGTGTTGTGCCATAAGTAAGCAGATTTCAATAGGTCGTTCCCACGAGAACACGAGAACCGCCATCGAACTAGTCGCATTGTAGTCACTGATTGATTTCGTAAAATTTCCATGTGTTTTCTGGTACGTCTGTCTGTCTACTCTAGAGCGGCTAAATTGATATGGCAATTGTGCGCAGTTGAATGCAAAGCTGCATCCTGATGGCCAACTAGGCGACAAGGTTCAATTAGCGAACGTTCACTGTGAGCAAGCGAAATAAAACAAATGCAACATGAAGAGTGTAAAAATCAACACAAAAGTCAACGCAACACAAATTGGGAAAACAAAATTCATGTTATTGGCTTTTATTGGCGTTTCAATCAACATATGAAATATGTATGAATGTGTGAGTGGGTGAATGGGTGAATGAGTGAAGATTTGCTTTAGTGTCACTGCTGAATATTGCTGCATGCACACTTTTGAACAACAGGGATTTTTTATGCTTGAAATTTTACAGTTTTTTGGATAATAAAAAAAAATACAAAATTGTTTTTGGATGCTGATTCAATGTAGCTAAAGTTATAAAATAAATGTTAAAGTTTAAGTTACTGACTTACTAAATTTTTCAAGTTTCCACGGAATGATAGATTAGGTGAATGACTTCAATATTGGTTGAGGCATTGCCGTCTTGTTTAACCCTTTCGCTATTTTGTTGCCATATGACAACATGCTACTTTGTGGACGTCTGCATCCTCTATGGTTGCAAGAATAAATTTTTTTGTTGGTCTTTAGAATAGTTTGAAGTTTTAGGAAAAATACGAAATTAATAAACTGAATATTTAAGTTTAAAGAAGAGAAGTATACACGTTTTTTTAATGGTATATCTTGACATAGTAAAGGAAGAAGAAGCAGAAAATATTAGAGAACTTTTTAATTTGACGTTTTCTTTCAATTTGGATACATTTTTTTAATTTTGGCTGAAGTAAATGAAGAAATATTCAAATTTTCGTTATGCGTAAAAAGTTTAATGTTTAAGTAATTATTACAGCCACAACGATGTGGTTGCTCTCATAGAAAAACACTCTAAAATACAGGGTCCGAGTATAAAAATTAAAAAATTTCTTATGGAATGTTGCTCTTATAACCACATAGAAGCCTAAGACGTAAAATTTAAAATTTTAGCTTTCCCCAGTAAAAACCTGTAGCGAAAGGGTTAAGTAAGCCAGGGTGCCGAAAAGTGACCTAATAATTGAAATGTTCGGGCAAAATTGTTATTTAGTTATTAATTTATGTATTTATTTATTTATTTATTTATTTATTATTTATTTATTCATTTATTTTTTTATTTATTTATTTATTCATTTATTTATTTATTTATTTTTGTATTTATTTATTTATTTCTTTATTTATTGATTTATTTATTGATTCAGTTATTTCTTTCTTTCAATCTCTCTTTCTTTCTTTATTGATTTATTTATTTATTTATTTTATTTCTTTATTTTATTCATTTATTATTTATTTATTTTATTTATTTTATTTATTTTATTTATTTTAATTATTTTATTTATTTTATTTGATTTATTTATTTTATTTATTTATTTCTTTTATTTATTTTATTTATTTTATTTATTTTATTTATTTTATTTATTTTATTTATTTTATTTATTTTATTTACTTTAATTATTTTATTTATCTTATTTGATTTATTTATTTATTTATTTTATTTATTTATTTATTTATTTTATTTACTTTAATTATTTAATTTATTTTATTTGATTTATTTATTTATTTATTTAATTTATTTATTTATTTAATTTATTTTATTTTATTTTATTTTATTTTATTTTATTTTATTTTATTTTATTTTATTTTATTTTATTTTATTTTATTTTATTTTATTTTATTTTATTTTATTTATTTTATTTATTTTATTTATTTTATTTATTTCATTTATTTTATTTATTTTATTTATTTTATTTATTTTATTTATTTATTTATTTGTTTAAAATTACTAGCCTATGAATACAATAAAATTTCTTATGGGCTAAGTTGAACACATTTTAATGTAAATATAATTTCAGAAATCATAAACGAAACTATTTATAAAAGAGAATTCGTGAAGCGATTTTTTGAAAATGAAAAATTAATCTCTACATATTTAAAGATTTTATTAAACTCATTGTCCAATAATGGTTTTGGGCCATAAGAATCCAGCATGCTGCTGAGTAAAAGTTGATCGCAGTAAAAAAGGAAGTCAGCCAGAGGGCCGCCACACTCTTTCTAAAATTAATTTAAATTACTTTTTATAGTTTTTTTTAATTTTGTGCTTTAACTGCGAAACTTTTAGCAAAGACTCAACTGACTTTTGAGTTTCATTTCATCTGGTATAGCTTTTGATTAAATCATTGTAGGATGTGTTGTGAACATAGAAGATTGACAATTTGTTCAATGAGTATTGTCAGCAAATAGAATTTCTGCGGTGTCCACCTGTGCCTTTGACAAGTTTCAATGCTGAATTAGTTGTACGCGTTTGCGCTTCCGGATATTTGGCTACTTACAATATCAAATTACGTGCCACAAAATTGAAGTGGTACATAAAAGTAGATAATAGGATTATGGTTGCTAAAAACAACATCTAAGTGGAAAATGGTAGAGACTGTTTTGTGAGCATTTTTGTGCACAACAGTTTTTACTAAGCAAATTTAACTATAAAAAATATGTGTGCAGTAAAACACTATCGGCTTTTATATTAATTACGAATTGCTTACAATATGAAAAGAAAAGTTTCTCATGGATGCAAAATATTTTACAAAATTGGTTTATTTCTGCACAAATCTAATATAAGTCATCTGTTTTCTAAATCTGCAATGCCTGCTTAAAAAACCTGTGTTCATTCGCACCTAATTGAAAGTGTTTTGTGTCTATGTTATATGTTTTAATTTTGCCTTCCAGTAAATGTTTTAAACATCATAACAAAGAAAATATATTCATTTCCACCAAGACAGGGGCATATTGCGTATAAATATACCACAGAAATGTTCACATATTTTCGAAAAGCATCACATCACCGCCAGCCTTAAGAGGATATTCAAGTTAAGCATGAAATCTTTGTGCTGCTCGTGTGAGTGCTTACCACAACGTTTATATATGTAAGACTATATTTTTTGCGCTGAAGTGCATTGTGTACGTGCTTTCACGAAGAAATGCACCACTACATGCTGCGCAGTACTCGTATGTCACACGCATACATACACCCACACACGCCCATTCACACTCAGACCTCTTTACATGACTTGCAATCAAGCAGTGGCGAGCTAAAAAATCACCAACATTTCTTACGTTTCACTTGTTTGCTTATTTTGTCTACTTTGTAATTTATAGTCTGTTCATTTATGTGTGTGTGTATATGTGTGGCACTAACACTCATGCAGGTGTAGTGTACATTTGGCAGTGTGCGCGTATTTTATGTGCGTGTCGTCAAGTGCGTGCGCCAGCAAGGACGCAGCAAAATATAAAAATTTACCTCAGAAGTGAGCTGTCAACGGGGCTTTAAATTCGCTGTCGTTGCATATATATAACATTTGCTCAAGTTCTCACATACAAACGAGTACAAGGAGAGACATTTCTCAAATCAATATTTTTTTTCAGCTTCGTAAACCTCGGTCGTCGGTCTGCTTCAAATTAAGCCTGAAAACTAAAGACAGTTGATTCATAAAATAGCCTCAAATAAAGCTAACAACAATTTTTACTAAGAAAATTTAACTATAAAAAATATGTGTGCAGTTAAACACTATCGGCTTTTATATTAATTACAAATTGCTTAGAATATGAAAAGAAAAGTTTCTCATGGATGTAGAATGTTTTACAAAATTGGTTTATTTTTGCTAATAAACTGCAGTAGCGCGTTTAGTTTGCAATTTCTTTGCAAAAGGTCAAAAGTGATTATCCCAATTCAGTGCGTAGCAAATTGACACAACGCCAGGCCAAGAACTTTCTAACACACACACACACACACACACACTCACATACACACGCTCACACACACCCAGCGTATAACATTTCAACATTTGAATTGCTTGTTACATTATGACAACGCCCGACACTCACCGGACAGTCGCCGCCGCAGCCGCCTGGGCGTCAACAGCGTCGGAGACCCACTTAAGCAAAAGTGTCAGTGACACGGGGCTCAAACCTTTTACATACCACAAACACGCAAAACACACACACAGACACACACTTTCCAAGTGCAAAATCGCCTAAAAGAAGTGGAAGAAAACAAGCAACACAAATGGGCCAAATGGCTTGAACGGCCTTCGGTGGATGTTGTTAGCAGAGTTTGCAAACTCATGCAAATTGATTTATATTGGCAAACAGCTTAGATTGAAAATAAATAAAGCAAATCGCCAAAGGCCAGAGGGGAGGGACGGGGGGCGAGCGCGAGCTGAGTGTGCAACAAGCGATGAAGAATAAAATCCCCAAGCCAGTGAAACCAGCAGAGCGAAACTTTTCAGCAAATTGTTGCTGTTAGGCAGTTGCTGTGTACGAGTGGTAGCGGTGCAGTGGGATAGGAGGTGAGGCAGCGAAAGACACTGCACAAGGATAAAAACTTAATTAATTGCTTTTAAATTGAAAAGTGAAAGGATATTGGGGAGAGGCGATGCGTTAATAAATGGCAGACAGTATGAATAAATCAAGTCAAATTGTGGTTGTATGTAGGTACAATAATTTTTATTTATTCAGTTTAAACTTTCAAATAAATTTTTTTAAATTATGAGGAAAAAAAGGAATGTTACATAAGTACTTTCGAAAATGTCCAGTTGAATTGGAAAGAGAGAGACGAAAAATGAATCAGCGAATTTAAGTAAACTAAGTATGTACATATGTAATATGAAGGCTTTAGAAAATCATATTTGATTATTTAAGATTTCAAAAATGGGACTATGAAATATATAGTATAAAGCTTGGCTTTCTGTAACACCGTGCGACAGCTTTTTTCACACCGGGAAAAATTCATATGTGCGTGAAACTAGAGACCAAACATAGTAATACTGCGTACTCAGTTTTTCATTTCTACATCCTTTGTTCTTTTAAATGGACTTTAAAATTTTGAAGGGGATACAAAATAAAAAAGATATAAAAAACAACATGACGATATGTATATCAAATGAAAGAAGAAAAGCTTAAGAATGTAAATAATATTAATTTTTTATCTATTTGTAAAAAAAGGATATGAAAAAGGTCCTTTGAAAATTTTAATCCTTTATATCCTTGAAAATTTATATAGAATTTTCTTGAAAAGTAAGTGTGTTAAAACGCAAAATCTCCTTCATCACGTGTCAAAATTTCATTATTCTCGCTTCATTGATTTTGTATCTTTTTATTATTTTAAATACTGATACTCATTAGAATTGCAGCTTCCGCCTTTTTTTTAATAACTTTCGAACCAATAAAGTTAGAGTAAATTTGACATGTGATCAAAAAGATTTTGGGTTTCAACATAGTTAGGATATAAAGGATTAACATTTTCAAAGGACCTTTTTCATATCCTTTTCTTACAAATAGATAAAAAATTAATTTTATTTAAATTCTTGAGCCTTTCCTCTTTCATTTGATATACATATCGCCATATTCTAAGGTTAAGTATTTTTTCCATTTTTTTTATTTTTTATCCCCTTCAAAATTTTGAAGTCCTTTTAAAAGGACAAAGGATTTAGAAATGAAAAACTGAGTAGGCAGTATTACTATGTTTGGTCTCTAGTTTCACGTCCATATGGATTTTTTCCGGTGTGAAAAATTTTTTTAATTTTTGTCGCACGGTGTAATCATCGGTAGCTTTATGAGAAATTGCTTGACTTTCCTTAAGGACTCTTCTAAATTTGCTTACCATTCTTTCGTTCAAAAATCTCTAAGTAAATTATGTAGTTAAGAACTTTTCTTTTCTTCCAAACTTTTTCGACTTTTCCCTAAAATGTTTTTTGAAAGAAAATTTCACACAATCCAAAACAAGAGAGAAAAATTGACCAAGAAACACAGAAATTCAATTGAAAACGCCACCAACATGAAATCATTATTAGCCAAAGTGCCATAAACATTGACTTGTCCGCACAATTTTAGCCTTGAAACGCCTTGTTGGCGCTGGCACTCAAAAGGAAATAAACATAAAAATTGCCAAAATGTCGCCAATGACAAAGTTGCTCAATTATTCACGTAAATTAAACAAGTTACTGGCAACTGCTACAAACATTTTTCTCAAACGCTTGCAACATTTTTGTGTTACTTTCTCGTCGCTTTTGTTTTCGATTTTTTCGTTTAGTGGCCGCTTGAAGGGCGTTCACTCGTGTCCCCTCGTCCAGTTGCGACTAGCCATGACAGGCGTTGAAGTGTCCGCAATTGACTGGCAGAGCTGAAAGGTGTTGGCCAAAAATTCGTTTGATGCTTTCGGGCTACACACACCGAGTGGCTGGTTGGATGGTGTTGCGGCAATCATTGTTGGGGTTGGTTGAAATTCCGCAAATTGCTTTTGTTGCGAAAAAGGTTTAATTAAGCAAATAATGTGTAAGTGTGGCTGCGAGCTAAAAGCAAAGCATAAGGCGAATAAAAATGGTGAATTTAGAACTGTAAACTTATTTTGTTTAGAGTTGAATGCAATGCTCAAGATAGGCACTTAACACTAGAATGCCCAAGGAAGTCATTTTGACTACATTGAGATCTTTTCTTGTAAATAACTTTTGTTGCATCGCTTTCTAAAAAAATATCTTACGTGACTCTTATTAATTTTTAAAACTAAATGGAATAATTAAATTAAAAAAATTTAAAAAAAATTGTTTACCCCAATTTTGCAAAATTTACGTTAAATGCCCAAAAGTAGTCATTTTGACTACCTATAAAATTTTTAGCAAATCTTACTGATAAATAGACAAATATGCATCTTTAATTGCGAAATATGAAAATTTCAAAAAATTGCAAACATTTAAAAAATTAATATCATAGTAGGCTGTGACAATTCCCAAGTTTTTCAATTCAAAATTCACTCATAAAATTCATTCAAAATTCCAAATTCCAAATTTCATTCAATTTTATCCCATTTATGTGTAAAGAACGCTATTTTATTTAAATGAATTTACATGGTAAACCATAAAAAAATAAAAACTAAATGCTTATTTTAGTTTAATCTCGTGTACATTTATTCATATTTGCTACTTAAAAACCAATAAAATTAAAAAAAAGTCAGTAAACAATAATGCAGTCAAAATGACTACATATGGGCATTTTAGGTATGTCAGATTGTCGGGCATTCTAGTGGTAGGTGCCTGACTTAACCAAGCGCACGTCAAGCGTACAACAACTTTCGAATAAATAGAAATATCAGAATTAAATTAGGGGCCTCAACCAAATACTGCAAATTTATGTTATTTTTCATCTACTACATTGATCTGTCTGAAAGTTTTGTATCTCTAATTTTTTTATTAGTATATATTTTTAAATTCAGTTCGGTGTGAAGGTTCCAATTTCATTTTGCATCGACTTCATTAGTAGCGTATTTTGCCGCCATTCATCCATTCAACCATCAAATATTCAGTGCACCTAATACTCAAAATAACACACGTACACAACACAACATAACCAACAGCAGCAACAACACAAATATAAAAGACTCGCACGCTGTGGCTGCTCGCATATGTCCTTCTCCTTGTTCTTCTTCTTCTTCTTGTAGTCAGCAACTACACACAATAAATGGCGAGTGCACGTACACTTGAGCGCCGCCGCTAGTACAGCATCGCCTAGCGCGCTTCCTGCGCTCGACGACATCTGCACAATTGCCCAAATTTCCGTGCGGAAATTTCTGCTTCGCATTCATGTGTAAAAATTCGATTCGGCATTGATCTTTCGATTTCCACTGGTGCGTATGTGGCACGCAGCGGCGCAACAGTGGCACGAACCGAATCGCACACACACACACACACAACCACCCACTCACACTGTACCCACCCATGCAATCAGCCCAAATAAAAAGGAAAGCAACGCTATGATAGCAACAACAAGTCGCATGGAATTTTTAAGCAATCGTCGGCGTATTTCGGCGCACGTCTGCCGGGAGCGCACTTAGTTTTCCGTTTGTACGACGCAGTTTTCATAATTATGGCATTTAATGCAACCACAGTGCGCCGTAAGAAATTTATGTAAATATCGGTGGAGCAATTGATATTTAAAAATTGCTGTAATACATGCACGAAACACAAACAACAAACTGAAATGAAATGAAAGAAGCAATGCAGCGCGTCGAAGGGCCAACTGCCTGGCTGTCGATTTTTATCTGCGCCTTGAGCTCTGAGTTTAACGCACTGCTGCCACACAGCTGGCATTGCTGTTTACTTTGCTGAATTTCCCTCAATTTTCGCGAGGTTTTTCGCAATCTTTCGACACTTTACTTGTTTGCAATTTTGTCGGTCGACTACATTGACCGGAAGCGCATGCAACTGCAGTATTTGTATATTTGTGTGTTTTTGTGTGTGTGTGCGTGCTGTTCATAAATTCCTCATGTGCTTGTGAATATGTATATCGACTTGTGGATTTACTGCCGCATTCAGGGACTTAACTATTATAAGTTTTCTAAGATGGGGTCAAGGCAAGAGTCCATAACCACTTCACTCATAACCCTATCTCCTAACCTTTATATCCTTTCTGAACCAACGCAATGCTTCGCATTAATAGGCGTCATCCCCTGCTCGTTTGTTCGTGTTAAAAAAAAAAAAAAAAAATTGCAATGTGCAATGCAACTATTAAAATGTACAATAAATATTTTTTCGTTCTCGATACTTATTATTTTGGGATTTTTTGTTTTTACGTTGCTTTATAACTTTTATTTTTGACTTTTTTTATTTACGTTATCGATAACTATTATTAAAAATTTTTTTTTACATTACTTCATAATTTTTATTGTTGATTTTTTTGATTTACGTTGCCGAATAACGTTGCCGTTATTTCAAAGAAAATTTTTTTACGTTGCTTCACTTTTATGAAAATTTTTTTTTTTTAAATTTTGAGTATGAATTGATTTTTAGTTGATTTTGATTTTTGATTGATTTTTTTGTTTAGTTGTTGGTGGAAATTGGTTTTCTGCAGTTAATTTGCATTCGTCAATTTGAATTAATTAAAAATCAATTCATACCCAAAATATGGTAATTCAACGTAAAAACAAAATTTTTTGCAAAACAATAGTTATCGGCAACGTAAATTTAAAAAAGTCATAAATAAAAGTTATGAAGCAACGTAAAAAAAAAAATTTCCTAAAATAATAGTTGCCGGTAACATAAATAAAAAAAGTCATAAATAAAAGTTATGAAGCAACGCAAAAAAACGAATTCCAAAATAATAATTACACTGTACAACACAAAAAAAAATAACAAGGTTCTGACAACGGATTCTGGTAGAGGGGACCAAAAAAAATATACGTGTATCGGCGTTTTGAAAGTTTACGTCTGAATTTTTTTTAGGGGGGGGTCAAAGTTTTCCCCTTTTTGCACATTCTCATGGTGAATCGGGATACGAAAACCATGTAACCTCACATTTTAGGTATATGATGTGTTCAGCAATTTGATGTAAAATACTACGAAGAACATTTTTGTGGAGCATTTTAACCCTGTAGCTCCTATTTATATGGGTCAATTTGACCCTTTTTTCTAAAATGCCAAAAATGTTCTGTAAAACAGGAATTTTAAGGACAAAATGTACCACGAAAATATTCGCCGTAAAATTCGGCTATAGGTCTCTGAATATATCAAAGCTCAGAAATTAACTTAACCTCAGAATTAAGCCAAACTGAAAATGTGTTTAAGTGTCCATTTCGTACTTTGATTTTGTTGTGCAGTGTTATCGACAAGATAACTTATAAGATACTTATAAGAGTTATTATGCAACTCAAAAATATTTATTACAAGATAAGGCGATAATTACACTGTGCGTGAAATTTGCCCTCAAAAATTTAGACATGGGGGGGACCTACTGGGTGAGTTTCCTATAGGTATACTGAGTTGAGATCCACCAGCCGTTTGGTAAGATTGGCTCTAGTTTATGAGAAATCCGACTTTGAAGTTTGTCGAGTTCGTCGCTTAAATCTTCGAACGTTTAAATTCTAATAGGTCCTAAATCATTCCGAATATCGCTTTACTGTCTTCGGCAAGTTTGTAGATATTTTAACGACCAACAAATTTGCTTAAGACACCAATCCAAAAAAAGTACATTTAAACTGTGTAATTGCGATATGTGCATTTTTTTGCGCAGCGCTACGTGGCGTATGAGTGCCAATTATATGAGTGTTAATTATAATTAAATGACACTCATACGCCACGTAGCGCTGCGCAAAAAAATGCACATATCGCAATTACACAGTTTAAATGTACTTTTTTTGGATTGGTGTCTTAAGCAAATGTGTTGGTCGTTAAAATATCTACAAACTTGCCGAAGACAGTAAAGCGATATTCGGAACGATTTAGGACCTATTAGCATTTAAACGTTCGAAGACTTAAGCGACGAACTCGACAAACTTCAAAGACGGATTTCTCCTAAACTAGAGCCAATCCAGCCAAACGGCTGGTGGATCTCAACTCAGTATACCTATAGAAAACTCACCCAGTAGGTCCCCCCCATGTCTAAATTTTGGACTTGCACAGTGTTATTGGTAATATTTATTACAAAGCAATAATTATGGAAATTTCTTAAATTAGGGCAATTTTTTTATTTCCAAAAATATGGATAATAATTATTTTAAGTCTCTGGCCGCATTGGTTGTAAAATTATTTTTCTGCATTATGCTGCAGTGTGAGCGATTTTCATACGTTAACTTAAAGTCGCTGAGTCGTTTACTTTAAGTTGTTGGCATGTTCATGAAGCGCTTCTACTTCTTACAGCTTAAATTACAAACAGCAGACTTTTTTCGACTGTTTCAAGTACAACCGCCAATTATTCAACTCGACATTTACATTTCAAATGTAGCCCTGAGCTACTTTCTTTTTGTATGGCTGGCAAAACTTTGCATACCAACAAACAAACGCAGCTATTGCGCTGGCACCAGTGTTGCCATTTTGGTGCTTTTGGAGCTAGATTTAGCTTTTTTTTCAAAATTGCTCTAAAAATTTGGTTTTAGCTCCTAGCTCTTTTTTAGCTCTTTGGAAAATGTTTAAGCTCTTTTTTAGCTACAAAAATTTATAAGTATAGCTTTATATTTCAATGATTAATTGATCAATTTTTACGATTAATTAAATTTTTGGGTCGAGGTTAGGGAGTTCAAGAATTCAGTCAATGAAAATCCATTTAACGACCTGGTAAATTTTATTTTTACTCTTCGGTAGGACAGCTCAGCAATGCTGAAGTTAAAAGATCATTTTCCATGATGAACTTTATTAAAAACAAGCGACGGAATAAAATTAATTTATTTATGTTAAACTCGCTGTTGACATTAAAAAGTGGCCTTAAAATACTGAATAAATGTTGTCATGATTTTGCAATAAATGATGATCTCTTCAACTTAATGACTGCAAACAACATTTACGACTGTAATAATAACGATTCTTCTTCGGAAGATGAAATATTTGGTTTAAATATGTAATAACTAAAAGTGAATTTTATTTCATTTTAAATTAACAAATATTTATTAGTTGTTGTTTAGTTAATAAATATATTTACGTATAATACGTAAAAAATATTAATATTGATAAATGCTTAAAAAATAAATTTAGCTCCAAAAAAATTTTTTTACCTCTATTTTGCTTGTTTTTTCACAATTTTAGCTCCAAACCAAATTTTTTTTCTGGCAACACTGGCTGGCACGCATATTCAAGCGCACAACAAACACTATGAACATAAGCCCAAAGCAACGGCACAAAAAAGATGCGAAGACAAGCGAACCCCATCCCAACTGGCCCAAGAAAGTGCCTGGCTTGATGAGCGGCAGACAAGTACAAAGGACATGGCTTTGTTGAGCAGCAGCTCGCATAAATATAGCGACAATATTTACATATATTTTATTTGCGCGTGTAACGGTACTTACACCAGGCATCAATAATCTTGAGTCAATAATAAATCATTTTTTCGCTGGCAGCAGACATCCAACCAAAAGGGCAGCTCTTTAAATTCAATGAACATTAAAGACTTTCTCATTTAAATATTCTATCATTTGCACATACAAACATATTGACAAATGTCCTACACGCACAAAGTGAATTATGGTCAGCACAGCAACGAGCGGCAGCAAAAATCCCATTACCGCACTGCCCGAGTCAACTGCGAGTACATAAAAAGGTGAGATGAGCGCGGTACAGCACAAATATTGACTGGGCTTGTTGCGTTGTCGCTGGCGTTGGTAATGGGCTTCTTTATGGGCGCCACTCGCCAGTCAGCCACGTCAAGCGCCAGCAAGACAACAAGCTTATGCGGCAATGCGGTGAGTGGCCACTCGTGCTCGAGGTCAGTGTCGGCGCAAATTGCGCATTGAGTGAGTGCATGAATGATTGAAGACTCGGCGCTCGGCAGTTTTTATGTGTGAGCATCTTGAAATATTTAAGCGAACCTCACTGAATGCGCCAACTGTACGCGTAATGATGTTTTATGGCACAAAAGTTGGGCATATTTTCATTTGCAGAGTCCAGTTGGGCCTAAAATGAATTGTGAGCAAAATTTTATTTACAAAGTTGGATAACTAAGCACTAAATACTTAAAAAAGAACAAGTAAGAGTGTTTTAGTTGAACCTAGTCAGCACTCTGTCTATGGAATAAACACGATCCTAAGCATTTTTATGGGGCTCCCATAAATATAAACTCCTGGCCAAAGCACCTCAATGCAGTGTATAAACATTTTAGTTTTCCCCAATCAATCAGCCAACTCCAGCAGCGTTTCTTAAAATGTGCATATGCAGTGGCGCACGCAGGATTTTGTTTCGGGGGGGAGGGGGGGGGGGGTGTGTAACTTTTTTGAGAACTTTTAAATAGAATAAAATTTAGATGTATGAATCTACAAACTGAGATCCAAAACATGTATGTTTTTCATACCTGACATATTTTGGTCCTGAACGTTCAAAATAGAAAATTTAGTTAAAAGGAGACAATTTTTCTCTTTCATTTGATACCCATCTCTTCATCATTGCATAACCGCAAATATTTAAAAAAATATTTGAAATGTGTATGTCCTTAAAATTTTAAAGTTCTTTAAAAAGGACTTTGGGTCAGAAAATAAAAAACTGACTATGCCAGGTTACTATAAATGACCTCTAGTTTCACATCTATATCAACATTACGATGGGTCTTGGCAAAAAAATGATTTTTCTTTTTTTTTGGTGTTTTCACTCAGTGCATCATAACTTTGTTATTTTTATTTCGATTCTATTGATGTTAGGCTTAATATTTGCACAAATAATATATCTTTCATCTTAAATTTTAAAACCAAAGCAGAAAATTTATTTTATCCTAAAAAAAAGCATTCGAAAATTTATGATTTTTGAAAATGGTCGAAAAATTCACTTTCTTACAACTTTCACCGTCAGTAATTTCTCCAAATCTCATCTGATTTGGACAATCTGTATATCTCTGGAAAGGCTAAGGTATTATCTTCTGACCGACGGACAGCTTGTGTTAGTCGGATGGTTCGTTTACGAGATATGTACTCATAACTGAAACAACAGGGAAAAAACTGGTTTTTCGAAGATTTTTCGAAAACGCTTCTTAAAAAAATATTTTGATCTACAGTTTCGTGTTCAGCGACCCAAAGTTAGTCTAGAAAACACTTTTATTTTTAGGTGCATTTTTTGTGTCGAGTAGTGTTGGTCGAGATGGTTGATTACACCGTGCGACAAAAATTAAAAAAAATTTCTACGCCGGAAAAAATCCATATGAACGTGAAACTAGAGACCAAACATAGTAATACTGCGTACTCAGTTTTTTATTTCTACATCCTTTGTCTTTTTAAAAGGACTTCACAATTTTGAAGGGGATAAAAATCAAAAAAATTTTTAAAATACTTACCCTCGTTAAAATATGGCGATATGTATATCAAATCAAAGAGGAAAAGCTCAAGAATTTAAATAAAATTAATTTTTTATCTATTTGTAAAAAACGGATATGAAAAAGGTCCTTTGAAAATTTTAATCCTTTATATCCTTGAAAATTTACATCGAATCTTCTTGAAAAGTAAATATGTTAAAACTTAAAATCTCCTTGATCACGTGTCAAAATTTCATTATTCTCGCTTCATTGATTTTGTATCTTTTTATTATTTAAAGTACTGATACTCAAATAAATTAGAATTTTTGTACTTCATTAGAATTGCAGCTTCCGCCTTTTTTTAAATAACTTTTGAACTAATAAAGTTAGAGTAATAAAATTTTTACACGTGATCAGGAAGATTTGGGGTTTTAACATACTTACTTTTCAACAAAATTCTATGTAAATTTTCAAGGATATAAAGGATTAAAATTTTCAAAGAACCTTTTTCATATCCTTTTTTTTACAAATAAATAAAAAATTAATTTTATTTCAATTCTTGAGCCTTTCCTCTTTCATTTGATATACATATTGCCATATTTTAAGGAGGTTAAGTATTTTTTTTATTTTTTATACCCTTCAAAATTTTGAAGTCCTTTTAAAAGGACAAGGAATGTAGAAATTAAAAACTGAGTACGCAGTATTACTATATTTGGTCTCTAGTTTCACGCACATATGGTGCGAAAAATGCTGTCGCATGTTGTGATATATATGCGACGGTTAGGTTAGGTTAGATTGAGGTGGCTGCCTCTGTATGAGACACACTTAGGCCTCTTAATGGGCCCGTTGTGATACCACAGATTCTACCCGTTTGAAATGCGTATGCAACACTGTTTTTTTCAACATGTGATACACCACACATTTCAAACGGATGGGGAAAGGGAGGGGAGGGGAGCGGACCTACAGTTTAACGCCGAATCCGAACGGCGATGGGCAGTTTTTCTTTCACACTTGGAGGTTTTGCTATTGCCTGCCAAGAGCGCACTTGTGCGATTCTTGTAATTCTCATTCCCTTCATGTGGATAGCGACAGAAGTAGATGATTGTTTTTTCCAGCCCAAGCCAGGAATCGAACCCGGGGCGCTCGGTATGAGAAGCCAGCGCGCTACCCGCTGAGCTATCGAGGCCGACATATATGCGACGGTTATAAATTAAATTTCTCTACTAACTTAAAGATATTTCGGGGGGGTTTACACCCCAAAACCCTCCCCTGTATGCGCCACTGTGCATATATACTCTGCTCCCTGGACGCCGCATGTTTTCACGCTTCAAATCGTTTTGCCAGCGCACCGGAAAACTTATTATAGCTCATCATATTTCTGCTCTCTACTATTTTTCATTTGAAATTGAATTGTAGTTTCAGTCATTTGCATGTTTCCGACACAATGGGGAATTTGATTTCCTTCAGCGCGCCAATCAAATGTTTACCCGGCCGCATCTACACGGTCCGCAAAAAAAGAACAACACAACGGTCGCAGTTTACTTGATAGGCTGGCTGGTATTTTAAAATAAAATAAATTTGATATACCGAGAAACCGTTTTATAGCAGCAATTTTTTACGGACACAAACACTCGCACACACTCAAACACATGTTAAGGCACTTTAAAAGAACTTTTCAACACATCGAACCTTTTCAATCAATATACACTTTTACACATACCCACACACACACACACACACGCCCAATACCTGCTCGGCCCTTCGTTTATATAAAAAAAAAACAAAACGCCCAATACCTGCTCGGCCCTTCGTTTGTGCGCTGTCGCTGTGTGCGTTTGTGCTTTAACCCATTTGGCTATAAATACAGTTTTGGTTGGTTTTTTGTGTTTTGCGCTCGTAAATGTCCCTCAAGCGTTGATGTTTTAATCCGGATCAATATTTTTCCACAACTCGCAGGACTCGCAGGCACACAGACTCAGAGCAGCGCCGCACGCATCGAGGCGGGCAGGTCAGCAAACAGGCACACAGGCGCGCTGCGAGTCTGGCGCTGAGGGCGGTCGAGGAGATAGGCCAACGGGGCGACAGCTACTCATGTCATGTTCAGCGAGCCTACATCGTTGTTAGTGCGTGTGTGCGTGTCCTTGTAAGGACAGACGTGTCTTTTTGCAACGTTAGCTGGTTGTTTTGCTGTGCTGTCGGTGCCGTTCGAATGTCGTTGTTATACTTGTTTTCGTAGCTGTTTCGATGGTGTTTTGTTTTTTGCGAAGCTGCAAGATAACACACAACAAATCGTCCCTGGAGGGCACAGCAGCGCTAAAGCAAGATGACACGCACACGCGCGCGCACCACACACACACAAACACACACAGAATCGAACATTGTGTGTATGCATTTGTCAGCAACGCACAGCCAGCAGCCACAACGGCAGCTCTGAGGTGCGTGAGAAAGTGAAACGCAACAACTCGCCGTCTGCCGCACGCGTCGCTGACGTGTTTTGTCTGCTGGCGTCTTACTTTCGCTTCATTCATTTTTTTATTGTGAAACTTTGGCCACGTTCGTCTGCGGCGCACAGCGAAACCTGCAACTGAAATATAACATTTCGTTGTATTTGTTGTTCAATTTGTGAGTTTTCATACCGAAATGAAATAAAAAATGATAATTTCAAGCAAAACCCCAGTTTTGCGCCAACGCATTCTAATCAGTTGCGATGCGCGGCTTTGTCGCTCCGGCGCCTTTTGTGCACCTCATTTCGCTGCGCGTGTGGTACATTAAAAATGCGCGCTCATATATTTAATGCCGACGTTGTTACTTTTTTTGTTTTTTGTAGCTGTGTGTGTGTGTGGAGGCGTAGCTGTAGGTATCAGTGCAGTGGGCGTGCAGGCGGTGTGGCGTGATTCGAAATGTGCCGTCAGCAAAATCCTGAATAATGCTGCCAACTAAAGTGAGGCTGTTGAAAGGCGATTATCGACTTGTCTGCGCTACGTTCTGAGCGACAGAAGGGGCAGTGGCGGCTTGGCTAACCTATACGTGAGCGTCTGGATTACGGTCAAACTGTCAGTTAAGCTGAATTACTGGCCGAATAAGAGCAATAATTCGGCAGCTGTGCAGTGTGGGATAATCGCAGCGATTCGTTTTTAACTTATATCTTATTGCAAAATATTGCGTTAAGTGCCCTAAATAGCAGTGAATGATATTAAGTGCTTTTGGGCAGACGATGTGGCTCGTAATAGTGTTAGACTTGCGTTTTGTATGGTAACTTACGGGCTGGAACATGGGGCGTATGAGTGACATTAATCGAAATCATTGGAATGGAAGAAGCGAAAATTTGGGAAAATATGCTTTTGATATCATTCAAAGGCAAGTTTATTTTATTTATATTTATTAGTAAATATTGTGTCAGTTAAAAAAGCATATTGAAAGAGTAGGCGAATTCTTTGTAAGGTGTCACTCTTTGTAATGTGCCAGCCCTGCTCGATTTTGACGTTCCAGCAATCCAAGCAAAAAAATTCCTACAATCATTTAAGGTATACATATATGACATCATCAATTTTAATGTGGTTTTTGAGGGAACAGACGCAATAACACAGTCTGGGTAAAAAAAGTGTCAAATTTGGTTAAGAAAAAACTTAAAAATAAAAACTGAAGGTTTTTCTTGCGATGAAAAAGACATTAAATACGTGTAAAGAACTAAAGAAAATATCAGCGTTGGACTTAATTTTTAATGCTTTTTCATAATCCGAAATGCTCGGATAGAGCATATCGTAAAAGGAGAAAATGTATCCAATGATTTCCAAAATGGCGTGAAAATGTATAGTGCCACTTTTTTCTTTGTAATGTGCCACCCCTCTTTTTTCATTGTTTTGTGGTCCTATATCGGTAAAATGACTTTTTATTGCTCGGAATCGTCATTAAAATGATTTTAAAGTGTTCTTAGTCAACTTTTCTCTAATCCTATCATGAGGCATGAATTAGTTCAGTTTTGTTTATTAATTTCCATATAAATACCGTTTTATTCGTTACCATTCAATTTGCATTTTGCTTAGGGTCATTTTCTATTCAAATCAAATTAAAGTCAATAATCTTTCATAAATTTTCTAAATCATGCATTTGTACTTGAGATTTCTACGTTTTTCGCGATTTTTTAGGGGGTGGCACTTTACATTAAAAAATTTTAGGATGTCGATTTTTTACACTTTGGGAAATTGGCTGTAAAATTCGTATTTACGAAAAATTCAAATGAGGTGTTTCCTTGGGTCATAGCTCTTTAAACCCTCTTTCCAACGGTATATAAACATTGGCGATAAGTTAATTTTCTAACGAGTTATGCGCAAAAAAGCCATGGGGTGGCACATTACAAAGAATTTCCCTACTAGTCTCACTGCTAAGTTTATAGTTTAGGCATCTATCGGCAAAGCTACTTGCTTCTTCCTTTACGTAGCAAATTTTAAGGTCACTATGTATAGTTTTCTTGTAGATATATAAATCATGGCGCGATTACAATCACTCTCAGGGTCTTTGACGCACAGAACGTATTGGCTGCTCGGTCCAATGTCTAAACTTGGGCTTGAGAATAAATTTCGACTATTCAAAGCGATGCTGAAACCAATGTGGACCTGTCCCATATCGAGTATCGAAATATTAAAACAAAAGTATTTGTGACACAAAAATTTAGACCGAGAAAACCAAAACAACCGACCGATTAATGTTAAAAACGTACGAATTTCTCATTTAACAGCTTACAACAAAAATGTGTTGTTAAATTCTAACGACGGGACGAATCACTGCACGTCGTGCCAATAGCAATAAAATGCCAATTCCAACACAGATGTACGTGAATAAACACAACACACATTAAAAACTATACTCAATACGCGACGCACGCGGCGTATGAGTGATTGGGCCATAACGTTTACTGCGCGCGGAAAGTCAATGCTGTTCGCCTTTTTATGGGCCATTTTATGTTTGCACGAATACACAATTCAGCCTTTCACTTTTCGGTTTCGTCTTCTGGGTTGTGTGCTGTTTGCTGTTATTGGCTATATTTCTAGTTGTTATAGTTGTATCGTTTTTAAAATGCAATTGAATTTTATTTAGTTTTTTATATTACATTTTTTATTTTTTTATATTAAATTTAATTTTTAGTTTTTGTTCACATATCTAAAAAAGTTTTCGGTGATTGCTTTCAGGCAACAGAAATATATATCGGTTGTTGAAAAGTTACTCAACTACTGTAAAAAATCACATTTTAATTAATGCTGCATGCAAAAAAGCATCAACTACAACTACAACGCTCCAGCGTTAGCGTAAACAATAACTGAAAGCATTTCAAATTTTTTCAAACATCCACGTTCGAACAATTCAATTCCATTTAATTCCATTCAATTTAGATGTTGCTGCTTGTTTGCATTGTTGTTGTTAAACTTAATGTTGCCATCGCTGCTCACGTTGTTTATTTATATTGTTATTGCGATATTGTGCGCTATTATTAGCATTGTGCTATATGGCACAAACGTGGCCGACAGGCACAACGGCAGACGAACACCACGCATGGCCGCCTAGGCAGCAGTGGAATGGAATTGGGCAATGGAATTGGCTGCAACTCGTTGCGCTCAGCAACATCAAATTATGCCAAGCAACATGTTGACACTTGCAAACATTTTTAACATATTTTTTATAACTATCTCGTATTTAAAATACTGAACAATTTAGGCGACTTTGGCAGTCATTTTGCGTTCTTCTGTTTACTCGGGCGTTGCTTGTAGCCACTTCGTTCAGGTGCTTTTTGTAGCTATTTTCTTTTTAAACCATGCATTTACCTCTTTGCATATATTTTTTGTATTCATATACACACACACAAACAATATATCGAGTACGTGAAATTGATTCCTTGGTAATTTAAATGCAATTAATTTTCACCGCCGACTCACCGCGACTGCTGCTTTTCTTTTCTTTTTTCTTTCTTTTTGCTTCACGTCTTTTCGATTTTGGTGTTTCTTTTGAATTTTGTTCGAATTCTTTTGGTTTTGTTTTTATTTTTTGCTTGCTGTTTCCGCCTGCTTTGCTCAATTTGTAAACATTTAACGTTTTCGTTTGTTTTCGTTTTCCATGCTGGCTGACTGGCCGTGTGTGTTGAAAAAGTTAATAAATTTTCGCAACTGCGCCAGCAAATAGCCCGCCTTCATTTATTTTTGTATCCCATAATACCACAGCCGAAAATGCACTCGATTGAAATTCCAGCGCAGTTTTGGTTTTATCTTTTCAATGTTAGAGTTCAAGTGGCGAACACACACACAGCTTTTAGTGACAGCACTTGAGATGGCGCAGCACATGGCCGTCGCGCTGATTAGTGCGCATTGAATGGCTGCTTAACGTTTAATGGCCGCACATAAATATTATGGCAGAAAGATGTAGCCAATTTTTGGAAAATTTCTATTTTTATTTAACTGCAATAAATGTTTGGCAAATTGTTCAAGAAAAGCGCAGAGTAAGCTACATAAAAACGACTCAAAATTTTTATAAAAAACAGGTTTCACTAATAAACTTCCATATCTTTGCTAATGGAAACAAAAGCCACTCATAAAACATATCTTTGATTTAATTTCAAAAGTCGATATATTGCATTAAAATCTCTGCACAGTCACGTATACGCACCCGCGTACGCACTCACTACATGCTTTTGACACTCATTTAGCACTTAATCACTTCTTTTTTTTGTTGCAATTTTTACAGAGCTTTGCACATGTTGTTTGCGCTCGGTTGGTCCTGTAGCGGCGCACCGCACAGCGGCTAGAAGCCGCTGACGGACTGACTGACTGGCTGCACGCTCAATTTGTTTACTCGCCGGAGCGTGGCCAATTGGCCTTGAAATTTCAAAACTTATAGCTATTATTATACTTTTGGCGTTTACTTTGATTTCATTGCCAGACAATGCAAGTGCAGAAGAATGCAATTGAAATTTATTAATTTGTTTGCATTTGCTTGGCCGCTCGACACGCTGCGATTTCTGTGGGGCTTCTGGTAAATATCACAATTTAATGCAGTAAACTTTTCGACAGCAGGCAACTGTTGAGCAAATGATTTAGTGGCTGCAAAATGTACTCGTGTAAAATAATAATTAGAACTCTATTTATTATGACAAAAGTTTTGTTAAATGAAAAGACAATTGAATTGAAGGATTGAAAATGTGTTTCGGTGAAGATTTTTGTGCCAAAATACATACTTTTTAGTACAATTGACAATTTTAAATTTTCAGAGAAAAAACTTCAGCTTACTTCTCCGGTCTTATGTAAAAATTTTCGTTTTAATAAATCTATAACCAAAATCTATACAGTTAACGCCATCCCTCTGGGTCACCAAGTTAGAATTAAGTTAGGTTGAAAAGCATAAAAAGAAAGATGACCGAAATAATAAATTTAATAAATCTATAACCAAAATTTAAACCGTTAACCCCATTACTCGGTTTCACTAAATGAGGATTAAGTTAGATTGAAAAGCATAAAAAGAAAGATGATCGAAAGAGCTCGACATGTTTTAGTATGAGAGTTTTAATTTTTAAAGTATTTTGCAATGTCATGTTTGTTTGTTATACTTTTTCCCAACTCAAGTCTCCCTTGTTTGTGCGACATAGGTGACTTAGTTGGATTCATTAACTAATACATAGTATCCAGAGACTTAACTATTACAAGTTTTTTAAGAAAATAATTACAATGTAACTATTACAATGCAACATACATTTTATTTGTTGATTATAATAATTATTTGCGACAATTAATTTTTACGTTGCGTAATAACTGTTATGAGAAACAAATATTTTTTTCGTTTTCGATAATTATTATTTTGAGAAATTTTTTTTTACGTTGCTTCATAACTTTTATTTATGATTTGTTTTTTACGTTACCGATTACTATTATTTGAAAGAACATGTTTTTTACGTTGCTTCATAACTTTTATGAAAGAAATTTTTTTTTTCGTTGCCTGATGAATTGAATTGATTAGGTTTCTGCAGTTAATTTGCGTTTGTCAATTTAAAACAGTTACAAATCAATTCATATTCAAAATGTGGTAATTCAACGTAAACAAATTTTTTTTTCAATATAATAGTTATCGGCAACGTAAATTAAAAAAGTCATAAATAAAAGTTATTAAGCAACGTAAAAAAAAAAAATTCCAAAATAATAATTATCGACAACGGAAGACGAAGTGGATTAGGAGCTAGACTGAAAATACTGCCGAAGGGTGGCGTCCAGCGCCGCTCCTGATGCCCGCCGCTTGTGCGCGTTTAGTGAAACTGTGTGCTGGACGCCACCCTTCGGCAGTATTTTCAGTCTAGCTCCTAATCCACTTCCACGCCCATTATAAAAGTTGGCACCAATGTTCTATACAATATTAGCAATTTATATAAAAAAAATAAAAAAAAACGAAATGGTCTAACTTAGTGAAAATCAAGGGAAAAAAATTAATTGTTTTTTTTTTAGGAAACAAAATTTTATTTTCTTTTCCAAAAATACAATTAAAAAGCTCAGTAAATGAAGTAAGAAATCCAATGGTTTAATTATTTTAATATATAATTTTATGACTCCATAATCGGCTTTGAAGTACTGCATGCCAACCGGTTGTCGAAAACTTCAAAGTCCCATAACTCTTTAACTAGTCATTATATCACAAAAATATTTGGTACACGTATCAATAATACGTATAGGTAGAACATACTCAAATATTACTAAAATCGGAAACATCGAGTTTTTTTACCTGTCCGCTTCGCGTGGAATGCCCCTTATAAGAGTTATTATGCAACTCAAAAATATTTATTACATGATAATAGTTATAGGCGACGTAATAAATTTCTTATTGGGAATAATTATTACAAAGCAATAACTACAGAAATTTCTTAAATTAGGGCAATTTTTTTATTCCCAAAAATATGGATAATAATTATTTTAGGTCTCTGATAGTATCACAATTAATCAACTGAGGCCTCAGTCAGAACGTTTGAGCATTCATAGTAACCTTACCTAACCTAACAAAATAAGCAAAAGTCATGTGTTGCATGCTAACAAATAAGCACCAAGTAAAATAAACTTTTCCTTGTGTGCATTGAGAGTTGGTGTTGTTGTTGTTGTTTGCCATATTTAGTTAGCTGGAAATATTAACAAAAATTGAAAAAATCCTTTAGGGACCTTGTAGTTGCGTGTGTTGATGTAAGCAAACCTTTCACCTTTTCACCTTTCGGCAACTTTGACTACAACTGTAGCTATTCGCTAAAGCATTGCTTCTTCACATTACATACATTAACTGCACATATATTGGCTGTATACAAATTTAAAATTAAATTGAAATGCTGAAAACTTCTTTTTGAGCGCTAAATTATTCAACGCATTCATGGGAATGGCTGTGCGCAAACTATTGCAACGATTCGTTGCTGCAACTGGCCACTACTGGGAAGCTGTCAAGGGAATGCAGCAAGCAAGCAGACAAATTGAAACGTATTGTCTCTATGTGTGTGCACATACAAACATAAATATTGTAGAAACAATAATATTGGCTCGAAGTAGCAGACAAACCAGACGCTTGAGAAAACCCCACTGCTTTACTATAACCACGATAGAACCTACAAATCGGGTAATGAAACAAATAGATCAGAAATGGATGCAGTTATGATTAGGCAAAACCGGAAACCTGCAGCTTACGTGACAATTTGACCCAATCCAGCTGTCTCTTTGTGTGATTTTCTCCCTTTCTTGCACTCCCGCAGTGTTAGATTTCTTCGAAACTCACACAGAAAACTAGTTATTTCATAAATTTTTTTCTTAGGAAACCAAATGCAATTTTGCTGTACTTGTTTATGTGAGCAGCAAACACAACACAACATGCTGCAATAACATCTTTTATTCCATACAATAAAAGTGCGCAATGTTTTACAACAAAACCCTGCGTGTTGTTTCCACTGTAAAAATACATCAACAACTCACTCGGGCGCACTCAAAGCGCAAAAAACTACAAATTCATAACTTCATAATAACTTGGTTGATAAATTGTTGCAAGCGTATGGCAGCCAGCAATGGCTGCAATTCTTCTCCAGCGCGCGTAACATAAAATTGCAGGAGGGAAAAATTGTCAGCAGCATTTTTGCAATTTTAATTAGAAAAAAGTTTATGCTGATATTTGTAACAAGAAAAAGCACGAACAACAAAAACAAGAAACTGTAGCAAAGCCCGAACGTGTGGCATTGTCTGCGACACTCGAAGCGACTGTAAACTAAAGTGAATACTTTTGCACGGGTTAGCGCTGTGCTGCACTTGAAGTGCTTAAAGTAAAGTTCACACACTTTACCTTTTGAAAAGAAACTCACACGTACACACACACACACACACACAGCCACTGACAAAGAGTGTGGCAGTGTACAATGCAGGTTCGTGTCGTTCGTTTAGTGTTTCAATTTTCTTTTTTTTTTGTAGAAGCCCTAAGGTTAAACGTAGGAATTCATATGAAGAGCGTTTAAGCGTGTTGTAGAATCAGCCACAGTCCAACCTTCGAAGAAAAAAACAAGTGAGAAAAATGTGAAACATACACAACGCAACACAGCTCGGCGCTAACGAAAAGTATTATCCTTGGCATTTAAAGCACACAACACATTGTTGACTTGATGTTGTTGTTGTTGTTGGGGCAGTTTTTTGCGCTGTTGAAAATGTAAATTCGCCAAAGCAGCAGTGTTGAAACCACAACAGATGCAAACGTCAACAACAACAACGAAAACAACTGCACGACATGACATCGCATTGTCACCAACACAACAGTCACACAACTACACGTTCAAAACAGCAACATCAACATCAACAAAAAAACCACAAAAACAAAGACTGCAAACAATAAACAGAGTAGTAGCGAAAAATCATGATTATGTCTCAAGTCACTTGAAACCGCCACTACAACAACTACCACAACCAGCAACATCATCACTGCGAACATCTTCAACACCTCCATTCCCACCACCAGCTATAACAACAACAACAACAATAATAATAATAATTATAACAAAACGACAGCATCAACATTCGTCCCACAACAAAAACAACAACAACAGCAACAATGTAACTAGCTTGCTGTCACCGCACACTTCAGCGAACCCTTTTGGCACATTTGGTGGGCGCTCGTGTGTTAACATGCGTGCCGTGAGAAAACCAACAACAACAACCGTTTTTAATTAATTTTCAAGCGCAATTAAAACTGATGCCGCACAACTGAGAACAAGTGTGCGAAAATGTGCTCCAACTGCTGCCGCAGCGTAGCGATGAATGCTGCGTGTTGTGGGCGGCCGCCACTGTTGGCTGGCGTGCCGGAAGAGCAGCAAAAGTGTGTAAGGCCAAAGCAGTGGAAGCAGATACACAGGGCACACAACTACCGACGAAGGTGAAGCATGAAGATGTAGATAAAACAGTAATAACAACAAAAGCAACGGCCAAATTCAAACGAAGACAAAACACTGGTGGAGCACCAGAACTGTGCGCTAAGTGGAAAGGATGAGATGAAGTGCTGAATGCTGTCGAGATTTATGGAATTTTTGAAAGGCAACAGGTAGCTTAGGGAACCAAAGGTTTACTAAATGTTGGAAATTTAATCAGATTATACGAGTAGGTTAGAAAGTACTTCAGTTTGGATTTCCAAAAATCAGGGACCCAAACTGTTATGGATTTTTTAAAAATTCGAAAACGTTGCCCATTTTTAAGAGATATTTATTAATGTTGGACAATAATTATTATGAGGGGAAAAATACTTTTTTCGTCATTTCGTAACTATTATTCTATTATAAATTTTCTATGGAATAAGGTTCGCTGATCATGAATTTGATGCCAGACTAACACCATCACCCATCACTTTTGGAAAAATCGCGAATCTAAAATAGAATCAATGATTAAATTTTGTATTGTGTGGGTGGTGGGTGCCTGCCCCTTGTCCAGTACCCGTCCCGGTAGAAGGCGTAAGACTTAGGGAAGTCCTTAAATGTGATGGATACCCAACTCTGACATCGAATTCATGATCAGCGAACCTAATTCCATAGAAAATTTATAGTCGCATTCACCGATCAGACATTTGTTTCTTTTGTGTGCCGGTATTTTCAACGTAAAAAATATATATGTATTTCAAAATAATAGTTATCAGTCAACGTAAAAAAATATGTCCCATTCACAATAGTTACTGGCAACGGAAAAAATATTTCTCACAAAATAAACGTTACCGAGCAACGTAAAAAATATTTTTCTCTCATAACAGTTATGCGATGACGGAAAAAATATTTTTAAAAAAATAAACGTTACCGAGCAATGGAAAAAATATTTCTTGCTGATAATAATTATTAGGCAACAGAAAAAAAGATTTGTCACGAATAATAGTTATACGTAGATGTAAAAATAATTATTTCAAAATAATAATTATATGTAACAATTCAAATATTTGTTACAGTGAAACAGTTAATTTCCAACTTTTTTTCTAAAAACGTTATAACTGTTATGTCCTTGCCAATAATTCTATCGGAATGGATTAGAAAGCTGTATGATCAAAATAAGTGCTGAATAATTGAATACTGCTCTTGATTGAACTTCTTTTTTACGCTTCACTGTCTTGGACTTTACCTACTGAAATAAATAAATAAATATGTAAATAGTTAAATAAAACACTTTTTTCCTATAACTCATATTGAGTGCCTCCCCATCTGTACGCCACTGAATTGCAAGCGAAAGAAGAGTATTATTTGTATACACAACGGCCACCCTGCTTCGACTGTTTGTCTCAGCTATGAAGACACGAGGACAAGACGAACGCTTCAATAAGACGCGAACTCAGCACAAAAAGTTGTGCTCTAATTTTAATTTTCAATTAAAACTTCGACACAATACCCACCGGCCTCGATAGCCCAGCGGGTAGCGCGCTGGCTTCTCATACCGAGCGCCCCAGGTTCGATTCCTGGCTCGGGCTGGAAAAAACGCTCATCTACTTCTATCGCTATCCACATGAAGCGGATGAGAATTACAAGAATCGCACAAGTGAGCTCTTGGCAGGAAATGGCAAAACCTCCAAGTCTGAAAGAAAAACTGCCAATCGCCGTTCGGATTCGGCGTTAAACTGTAGGTCCCCTCCCCTCCCTTTCCCCATCCGCTTGAAATGTGTGCTGTAACATATGTTGGAAAAAACAGTGTTGCATACACATTTCAAAACGGGTGAAATATATGTGGTATCACAATGGGCCTTTCGGGCCTCCGAGTGTGTCTCTTATAGAGGCAGCCACCATAACCTAACCTAAGCTAACATCAAAACGTAGTGTTATAGAAAACGACAGCCCAAGTCGGCATCGATACTAAAAGCACGTCTGATACAAAACGACTTAAATGACTTGAACCTTGTTTACTCGAGTGATTTTATTGAATTTTAATTAATAAAAATTACCAACATAAATGTCACAATTATAACAAATAAAGTCAATTTCATTAATTAGCCGATTTCCAACAGATGCTGTAGCATAAGTTGGTCGCAAGCGACCAGGCAGTTGATAAGCAAATGAAGTGGGCCAGTGTCCACTGTAATTGTTGGCACTGTGGATTTTGCATACATATTGTTATCATTTTGATTTATGGCAAAATAAAAGCCAGCCATTGAATAAAAGTGTTGAAGCGATTAATGGCATCACTGCGACATATAAATTATGCACATTCTGAATCAATTGAATTTACCTATATTTAAATATTATAGGGTAAAGTCGACTATGATGGGACATTCGTTGAGGGACGTGCGTGGTCTTGTACAAAAACTTTATTTTCGTTTTAGAAACTGCCAGATACTTTGAGTATTTAATTGAAAATAGTAGAAAATGAATCATGAATGCCTTAAAACTCTGAAGTGCACATTCAGAAAAAGCAGGGACCGGAAATAACAGTTATTTATGAAAACTATAATTGAAAAATTTACCATGAAGGAAAAATCATGCAAATAAATGAAATATACCAATACATTTCTTTTCGCACGGGGAATCTAACTTGGCAATACAATTTTTTTTTGTAATTTTTACAGAAAAATTAAAAAATAAGAATTTTTATTTATATTTTAAAAATCCTTTTATAACAATTATTTTTGATATTTTTCTTATTAGTCCACAAATAACAGTTTTATTTCGATTTTTATTTTAGTTGTCCTATGATAACAATTATTGGTGACTTTTCTTTTTTTAGTCATCAATAAAAATCATTCAGTGACTTTTATTTATAAAAGTCATCAATAAAAATCATTCAGTGACTCTTATTTATAATAGTCATCAATGAAAATCCGTCAGTGACTTTTATTTTTTTAAGTCATCAATAAAAATCAGTAAGTGACTTTTATTTATAAAAGTTATCAATTAAAATCAGTAAGTGGCTTTTATTTATAAAAGTCATCAAGAAAAATCATTCAATGACTTTTATTCTTTAAGTCATCACTAAAAATCATTCAGTGACTTTTATTTATAAAAGCCATCAATAAAAATCAGTCAGTGACTTTTATTTTTTAAGTCGCAATATAAAAGTCATTTTCATTAATGCATGCAAAAGTTATGATTCTTCCAGAAAACAGAATTGTCAAGACAGGTCTTGTTAACCCGATCAAAAATATATATACATTTCGATATTTAATGAATCCAATAGTGAAATTAATGAAAATGACTTTTATATTGCGACTTAAAAAATAAAAGTCACTGAATGGTTTTTATTGATGACTTTTTTAAATTCAAATCGCGAATAATTGTTATCATAGGACAACTAAAATTAAAATCGAAAAAAACTGTTATTTGTGGACTAATAAGAAAAAAATCAAAAATAACACTGCACAATAGCATGTCTGTTGCATGGAGTTTTTTACATGAATCTGAATCGCTTTTCCACGCTGTTTTCAAAACCATACTCCGTTTTTATGTAACAGCTCTAGTTTTCGCAAAAAATGGGCGTGTCACTTTTTCGAATTTTCCTCGGCTTTTTTCTCGTTTTCGACTGTAATTTCTGAACCAATAATCCTATCGACATGATTTTTATATAGTTGCACTAACAACATCTCACGCCATCTTTTCTGACATGAATCAATTTCATGCGTTCTAAATTGGCGTTGTAATAAGGATTCAAAGTAGGAAAATATTGAATTTCAAGGCGTTTTTTCTGATGGCGAAAATTGTACAGATGTTTCATAAATCAAGTTACGAAGTATTTGAATATCTTAAGAAGAAACATCAAGCAATACAACACAGCCAAATTATTTGGCGGAATACACATTCGCATCGAAATAATAGCAAAAATGTACCATAGTCATTTTCATACTTTTTCCTTAAAAAATTAGGGGCCTCAAAATATGCTTGATGTGTCGGCTTTCATTATACACCTAACTCATGAATTGATTTACGAAAATTGTGTATGTTTTTGACCATCAAAGAAAACGCCTTAAAATTCAATTTTTTCCTACTTTGAGGTCCAATCACCGCGGCATTTTAAAACTTATAAAAATAAGTTGCATCGGAAAAGCAGCCGTGCGATGTTGTTAATGCGATAAGGTGAAAATCATGTCAATCGGTTTTTTGGTTTAGAAATTACGATCAAAAATATAGAAAAAGTAGAGGAAAAACTGAAAAAATGGCATGGTACCTATATCTCACTAACTAGAGCTGCTAGAAAAAATCTGAGGATAGATTCGAAATCAGCGCACCCAAATTAGTAAGAAACAGTAGAATAACTCCATGCAACAGAAAAAAAGTGTTTTTTTTTTGTTGTGCTGTGTAATTGTTATTATAGGTTTTTTAAAATATAAATAAAAAATAACTTTTATTTGGTGAGTCATTAAATAAAAGTTAAAAAATAACTCTTAAACATTGATTTTTATAATAAAACTTATAACTGTTACGGTCCCTGAGAAAAAGATTTGGACATTTAGAGTTGGACAACCAGAAAACCAGCTATAATTGCTTCTTTTGGTAGAAATCATTAAATAACCATCAAGAATGTTTTCGCTTTCCAATCAAATACATTTTTGTCTTTTTTTGTATACATAATTCATTCCAAACATATCTCTCACCACGGTCTACTTTACCCTATTTTCGTCCATTATTTTCATTGGTTACAAATTTAAATATGCAGACATGTGTAAAATATTGAAAACACTGCATGACCTATGGAAATTAAATACGCACTTTCGGTAATGAAATATGCATATGCGGCAAAATAATTAAATTTAACAGGAATTTTTTCCCTACACAAATGTGTGTGTGTATCGGTTACTGACAACTACCGCAGACACAACAGCTTAACAGGCACGTCCGGTCCGGTCTCGTTATGCCATGCTGACAAACGCAAAATTGCAGTAATTGAAAATTTTAAAAAAATTCTGAAAATTCTGAATTATGCAGCGAGTTACGCAGCGTCCAATGTAGCCAACACAATGCTGCGCCATAAAAATTGTTTGGATTCCGTTTTGATTTCAGCCGAAGCACGTTAGACGTGCGTTGCGTTTGGTCGCTTTTAACCGTAGTCCTACGGAAGTGTAGAAAACTACATTTTTAAATTTTCTTTCTTAAATACCTCGTGAACTGTACAAGATATGAAGTTGAGCTTTCGTGACTTTTCCTAAATCATCAAAACATACTACGATCATGTAGTTTCGTTTTTTAAATCATTTACATTTCCGTTAAAAATATGAACTTCCATTTGAGAGGGTAAGTGTAGTTTTCTACACCTAGTACCTTTTTCCATAGTAAGCCATGAGTTTGTAGAAATTCTTGATTTATAGCAATGGCTACTGTTAGTTGTTTATATATTTGAAATAATCGTTAACTCCTACGATAAAAATATTTAATGTTATTACTATTTTTTGTTTGAAAAGAATTGAAATCGTCAGTAGAACGTCGGACGTGAACGTAAACGGTTGTACAGAGTTCATATAAGAAATGGCCGGACGGAATTTTTGTGCGAAAGAAATTGAAATTGTTTTATATGAGGATACAGAAAGTGAATGTGACTTCTCAAGTGATGGAACTGATGACAATTTCGGACCTGAAGTTAGTTGTGAAAGTTCAGATGAGAGCAGCAATGAGTTCAGTGCCGATGAAAATGATATTTTATCCGGTTCTAGTTTTTCAAATGCTGACCCCATGTTCGTATCGAAAGACAATATAGTTTGGAGTCCATATGTGATGGCTCAAGCAGTTGGACGTACTCAAGCTGCAAATATTTTGCGGTTGAAGCCAGGATGTACCACAGCAACTACTTCTCGGGTGTCCACTATGATTGATGCTTTTTTATTGTATTTTCCTCCAAATATTGAACAAATTATTTTGGAGAACACAAACAAATTTGGACGTTTCATCAACGGGAACCACAAAGAAGTTGATGCTAATTTGCTTTATGCATATATAGCCGTATTGCTATTGGCTGGTGTATATAAGTATGTTCAATATTTTCTTTAAAAAATTATATTGTGAAATTATATTTTTAGAGCAAAAAATCAAGCTGTATCTCAACTCTTTGAAGTAAATTTTGGTCCACCCATATTTAGAGCCATAATGTCAAAAGAAATGTTTGAATACCTGACAAGAATTATTCACTTTGATGATACTGAAAATCGTCGACGTAATAGATCGGAAGATAAATTTGCTCCCATTCGCGAGTTATGGGAACATTGGGTGCAGTTACTGCCTAGATTTTATAATCCATCTGAATGTGTTACAATTGGTGAACAATTGTGCGGGTTCAATGGTCGCTGTTCGTTTAGGCAGTATATACCAAGCAAGCCTGAAAGATATGGTTTGAAATTTTGGAAACTTGTGGATTCGAGATCGTACTATGTATGGAACATTCAACCATATCTTGGAAAACTCGCTGGATGTATTCCAGAAAAAAATGTTGGACAGCGTGTGGTAATGGATTTGGTTGAAGGCTTACGCGGCCACAATGTGACTATGGATAATTTCTTCGTGTCTCACGAATTTGGTCAAAAGTTGTTAAAGAAACAGATAACTATGGTTGGAACAATTCGCAAAAATAAGCGTTCAATACCTCCAAAACTTTTATTGTGCAAAAAAGCGCCGCTATACCAATCCACATTTGCTTTCGCCGAAAACACTGTTCTTGTATCGTACGTTTCAAGAAAAGACAAATGCACGGTACTTCAAAGTACTTTACACGATTCTGCTGAAGTGGGAACTGATGCGAAAAAAATTCCACAGATTGTATCGTACTATAATAAAACAAAGGGCGGAGTGGATACTGTTGATAAAATGATATACACATATAGCTGCAAACGCAAAACCAATAGATGGCCAATGGCAGTTTTCAGCAACATAATTGACATATCAGCTTTGAACGCTTTCGTTATTTTTCAAGAGTGAGTTATCAATATCAGTAATTATTATCTCAGTAACTATACAAATAAAAACATATTTTTAGAATCAATCCTGATTGGCCACAGACAGACAAAAAGTCAAAACGTCGTCTTTTCCTACGCAATCTTGGTATAGAATTGGCTAAACCGTACATGGCGGAACGTGGGGAAAAAGGCCGATCGCCATTGGTATTAAGCGGTATTTCTGACCAGCAGCCAACCGAATCAAAATCAATTCCAGAGCAAATAAAAAAAAGAGGCAAATGTTTCCTGTGCATTAAGGAGAATAGTGTAAAAAAAACATATAATCATGAATTTGCCTGCTGTCTATGCAAAAAAACCATTTGCAAGGCACATCACACTCGAACCGTATGCGTAGAGTGCATTTTTTTAATGTAAATTTTTTTTATAAAATGAAATACTTTTAAGTTTAATTGCATTTTATTTATACAGAAACGAAACACTAAAATAAAGAAGTAAATGAAATACTTTACTTACTCAAAACACCCATGGTGTAGAAAACTACACTAACGTGGGATTATTGAGTTTTTTTTTCCGTAGGACTACAGTTAATTAACATTTAATGACATCGGTTGCGAAAGCAGGTCAGCTGTAATAATCAACTAATACATATGCGATTCAGTTAATTACAACTACAACACCTACTTAAATCGGTCAGTGGTTGTGTGTCGTGATTGATGTCAGAAATTGGACAGCTGTTCGACCGCCAAGCTGGCACATAATAACGCTCATGCATTGTGTAGATGTGTGTGTGTGTGTGTGTGTCATGTGTTCGGCCGTAGACCTAATTAAGTTTAATGCATCCATTAAATGCAAATTTCGCCAGCGAAACATGTCAGCAATAATGGCGACGATAATAATGCGCAAACATTGGCCGTGCTCCATTATTGTGTGCTGACTTGTGGGCGAATTTCTCTTTACGCTTATTTAAATTAATGTGATTCGACTTAATTAAATGAGGTTAGGTTCTCGAATGGCCTCAATGGTACACAGAATTCTCACTGTAATAAAACTAAGCGATATTACCAGAGAAAATTTAAGTCAATTTGAAGTTCCAGCAAAGTCAGCAATAATAAATAGTTTGATTTCGAAGGATTTCAGTACACTGCAGGCTAAGAAAACACATGCACACAGTTCGTGTAGAACCAGAGACTTAAAATAATTATTATCCATATTTTTGAAAATAGAAAAATTCCCTGATTTAAGAAATTTCCATAATTTGTAATAATTATTCCCAATAAGAAATTGTTTACGTCGCCTATAACTATTAACATGTAATAAATTTTTTTTTGTTGCATAATACCTCTTATAAGTAACAAATATATTTTTCGTTGTCGATAATTGTTATTTTGGGATTTGTTTTTTTAACGTTGCTTCATCTTTTTTCGTTGAATTACCATATTTAGGGTATGAATTGATTTTTAATTATTTCAAATTGACGAACGCAAATTAACTGCAAAAAACCAATTTCCACCAACAACTAAACAATTAAATATCAATTCATAGTCAAAATGTGGTAAGACAACGTAAACAAAGAAAAATTTCTTTCATAAAATTTATGAAGCAACGTAAAAAATATTTTCTTTGAAATAATAGTTATCGCCAACGTAAATCAAAAAAATCAAAAGTAAAAATTATGAAGCAACGTAAAAACCAAATTTTTTAAATAATAGCACTGTGCGTGAAATTTGCCCTCAAAAATTTAGACATGGGGGGGACCTACTGGGTGAGTTTTCTATAGGTATACTGAGTTGAGATCCACCAGCCGTTTGGTAAGATTGGCTCTAGTTTAAGAGAAATCCGACTTTGAAGTTTGGTAATTTTCGTCAAGTTTGTCGCTTAAGTCTTCGAACGTTTAAATGCTAATAGGTCCTAAATCGTTCCGAATATTGCTTTACTGTCTTCGGCAAGTTTGTAGATATTTTAACGACCAACAAATTTGCTGCTTTTGCAATCCAAAAAAATAAAAAAAACTTTGTAATTGCGATATCCGCATTTTTTGCGCAGCGCAACGTGGCGTATGAGTGTCATTTAAGTATAATTAAACGTATAGAGAGAAGACTCCTGACCACATCATGTTGCAATGTGATGCAGTATGTCGCAGCAGGAATAGTTACCTGGGCCAGTATTGGCTATAGAAGAAGAGATCATGCACCTAAATCCCATCTGTTGCATTATATTTGTATATTATAAAAGTTATATATTTTGTTTAAGTTGTCGTTTAAAAAGTCATTCCAGCTAATCACACAAGTATTTCTGTACAATTGGAAACAAAATTCCATTATACTCGTAAGTAATCGCCACGCTCCTTCAACTGCTAACGTAATAAAGTCATTAAGAAAACATTTTCATAACACTCGTCGACACTCCTTCCGACGAGTCGTGTACACCTCTTTCGCTCCTCAACGGGCAAATAAAGAACTTCATAATAGCATTAAAGGAAGTGCCGTACCGAAAAACTTTATGCACGTTCATCTACAGCTCAACTAACGGTCTTTTATTGTTGTTGCTTTTGTCTTATGTACGTATTCGCTACCATTTCATTTCTTTTTGCATTACAAATACACACACAGACAAACAAACAAACACACAAAGAGGCAAATAAACAGACAAAACGACAAACAGACAGACAGACAGACGAACGAAGCGACAGTAAGGCACGCACACACGAGCACAGAGAATTCTACAAGTTGCTAATTTTCACAAAATAAATGGCGAAACAAAAGGCAAATTTATTTTGTACGTTAGACAACAAATGCAAATAGAGTCACATTTGCGTGCGTGGACCTCGTCGAAAAAAAACACATACATACATATATGACTAACAAGAAGAAAGACGGCAAAAGCAAAAACAACACAACAGAGTGTTGCCTACTTTATGGAGCCAATTTTTACGGGACTCGTTCTCGTCGTAGGCCATTGCATCTCGGAAATTGCTCGCTGCCAAGCCATTCCGGGCAGCCGCCTACCACACGGCCTATTACTGTCGCAACTTGGTCCTTTATGGTTTCACATGGCATGCGGCGTCGATAGCATTCGGGCTTTTCGCCAAACTTTTGCTTGGAAACAAATAAAGTTGATGGCCTGCTCAGACGGCGATTTGCAATAAGTCAACATGAGAGCCGAGCATGAGTGGTCAAACGTGGGCGGGTGGTGGCGCAAACTAGCTGTCGAAATGCGCAACAATAACGACAAACGTAGTAAGTACATCATTTAGGCGGCATTAATCTTGCAATCTGGTACGCTTTGCTCGTTAGCTTTTTAGGAAGCCAACATTTTTGCGTTTATGTGCGTATTTCAAATATTTTAGGGGCCATTTAAAGCGTCGCAGATGAGGTGTTGTTGAGATTTGTGCCCATCTACAATTTATTGCAATGTATGTTGTGAAAAAAATATAGAAATTTATAAATACGAAAAATTCTGACTGTATATTGTTAATTCAATATACAGTCATGTGATTTTCCTGGGTTTCCTTCTGACAATATTCTTTTCTCATTATGTGCACCTTTTACTAATTTTAATGTTTAGTGTTTTCCAGTAATCACTGCATAACTTTTGTTGCTATGCCAGAAATCCTATAGCCATGAATACTTATCTTTACCTCAACATTAGCGCTCATTTTAGTTACACTGACTGCTTTTAGTTACTCACTTGTGTGGTATGTGGAGCATAGAGATGTAAATTTCGATTTCCAAGAGTAACAAATTTCGACATTTTCGTGTAGCTTACTTGACGCAAGCAACCCAAACTCACATGGATTATGAGAAGTTTGCAACGAGCAGGCCAAGCCAATCAGCAACTCCTAATGTTTCTTAAGATTAACTCAATGTTGTTTCTTTAGAAAATGTTAACTGAAAGTACGTTAATGTGTATGTACATCTTTTTTTCTTTTAACTAAACTCACAATTGGAACCAAGCCGAAATATTTGCACCTAAAAAATTATTCGAAAAATGTGCATTAACCCTGCATTACTATCGTTAGGGTGGAATCCACCCTGTGAGTTCAATGTCTTAGTAAAATATAGATTTTTAGCCAAAACCAACATAAAGTTATAATATAATCCACATTTGCATATTTCGGAAGGTTTTAGAATATATTGCATTTGTATAAAGAAAGCAATTGTTTTTATACAAATGTTTTCAAAAGTAATTGAGTGTGTTACACCCACGATAGTAGTAGCGTTATAATATTGCTGGATGCTTAACACCGATTGTTAGTAATGAAGTTTTATTTTTTATAAATTACATGTACATATTTTTATTCACTTTTTGACGACAATTTTTTTTAATAACGAATAGACCATTTACTTAGTAACAAATCCTTACAAATTATGCTCTTGGATAAGTAACAACATTTTTTTATGACATTTTTGATGATATTTTCATTTAATAATTACATTTTTGATGATATTTTAATTTAATAATTACCGAATTCTTTTAAGTTATGTCAATTTTGCTGATCGTTTTTTCATGTTATGACAATTTTGCAAAATTTAAAAATGATAAATGACAATTAAAAAGTCGAAAGAAAAATTTTGAAAATACGAAATGAATTAATTTATTTGAAAATATAAACTAAAATTGTCACAACTTTACTTAGAATTAATTCCAACAAAGATTTATTTCATCAAAAGTTTCACAATTTGAATCAGGACTCTTTTGCATTGAGCTGCAGCGATCAAATAGCATCAAACTGCTCGACACAACTAAAAGTAAGTCACTTTATGTGGCTATGAAAAAGATAGAAAAACAAAAACAACATGCTAAAAATGTGAAATATATATTTGCAAAATCTACAGTAACCCACTCTGCACTTATTGCTATGAATCAATCAATTCAACATTGCCAGAAATGAACGCAAGCTATGACGACATGTTTGATAACCTTAAAAAGTAGCAGGTATATTGTTGATTTTTGTTTGAGTTTTTACGCAAAAGTTTACCTCGGTCCGAAAAAAATTATTAAATAGTTATTTATTAGTTATTTTTTAGCTTTCTAAATCACTAAGCCCAAGAATCATAGCTTAAATATTGTGCAAAATGTGGCTATTTTTCCAATACAACTTTTCATTCCATCTTTTTTTTTTCTTGAAATGAGATGTACATAAACAAATGTTCATATTAAATAAATGAATTAACAAAATTATACAATTTATTTTTGTTTTTACATGTTATGATGTTCTGATTATGAACAAATTTGTTTTTGTTTATTCTACCTCAATGGATAAGTAAAACGGATAATACAAAGTTGTGGGTGGATTACACCCATAGTTAGTAATGGAGTTAGTGTAATAGACAATAGTAATGCAGGGTTAAAAGAATTTTTTTCGATAACTTAAGAAAAAGTTTTAGAATAATTCGACAAACTGAAATTATTGCAAAATTACTCGACGAATTAAAAAAAATTCGTATCAAAACTCTTATAACTAACATAATAAGAGGGAAGTCGATAATCACGCCTGACCTTTGTATAGTAAACGCACGAGAAGGCGCGCTATGAAGATTTTGCTAACGCAATTTTTAAGTCGATGTAATTTTTCTTTTCTATGAATGTTTTGTTCAATGAATTAACAGATTGTTTTAACTTGAATTCGCTATATAAATAAACTTTTGCAACACGAACTATTTGTTAGTATTAAAACATTAAAAACAAAATTTGTAACAAATCCAATATACTAAAAATTTACACTAATTCCTCATGTGAGCAAAATGCTTACGCGCGACAATCCATGTTACCCTGCGAGACCTGCCTTCTCCAGGGTTAAACACGAACAAGAAGCGCACTGGATAGTCTATTTTAGTTGCTTTCCCGATAAGATAACAAGAGGGGTTCTAAACAGTAAGAATGTCGCAGGCCAATAGACGGATTTATTGGTTTCTTTGAAGATTTCAACCTGCTGCGAAATAAAACACTTTTGTATAAAATCGCCGGCAAACATTTTGAACTAAAAATTTAAATAATAATTTTTTATCACATCTGAACAACTTTAAAACCATTAGGCAAATTCGAATTAAAATTTCACGAAAATTCCTCAAATAACTTCAGTATTTCCAAATTGATCACCAATTTCGAATAATGTCGGGATTAACACCTCTAGGCAGCACAGTTAAACATGCAATATTCATGTTATTTTCACTTGTACGAATACACACGCACACATGCACACTCATACAGACAAACAACAACATCCCCGAAAAATGTATACATAAGTGAAAAAATAGCCATCATGGGCACTCAAAGCCAAATAATGGAGAGAGAAAATAGCAGCAGCAGCAGCAGTAACAATAACAAAAAAATACCAAAAAAAAAAGATTGCTTTTTGCTCCGCCGTATGCGGTGCACAATACCTGAAAATGGAGAATGACAAATGAAAAATCACACGAAACGACACAGCGTACAATTTACATGCCACGTCACTGCGCACCGCTGAGAGTCGGGGAGGCAAAATCGATACTTACACAAACCATCGAGCGCACACAATGCCGGATTTAATTTCGCATCGGCCACGGCAATTAAATACCGATTTTTGTCCGGACCTTTTGCGCCCGTCTGACCGAAAGCTATTTGAATATTTGCCTCCCGCAGAGCATAGAATATTGAAGTGTTGTGTGTGTGTGTGTGTAGCGCAAACATTTCCACCGATATGAATAAATTATTGGGACATAAAATATTACATTTTAATTAAATGCAGCGTAAATCTGTCGGGCGCTTTTGATTTTGTTTGATTTCATGCAGGCAAACAAATGCAAATCTGCGAATTTGTGTCGTTAATGGCAACTTTTACCCGGCCCGCACACATTGACAGCACAATTATCCTTGTCCGGCCGCAACCCGAACTCGAACACATTCGACACATACCCACATGTACAAATGCAAAGTTATAATGTCCGTTTAATTAATTTGTGTCGGAAATGCGTGCAGTCGTCATGTTTGGCAAATCAATTTGTGTAGTTGTGGCGCATTCCGGTTAGCGTGGCTCAAACACAACCCTCCGCCCAACCGGCTATCTGTCTGTCTGTCGGTGTTGTCGCTTCTTGACAGCTGGTGTGGGAGCGCGTTCGGTTTGCTGCGCTGCGGTACATCGGTGCCCACACGTTGCGCATTTGTGGTATTCTCTCCCATAACAGTGTTGTTGTTGTTGCGCGCCGTCAATTGAAAAGTCAAAATTGTGCCCGAAAACTGAGTGACGGCAGCATAAAGTGCTGGACACTTTGACTTTTTTACCGCCACGCATAGTCGCCCATTCCATAGTTGTTGTTGTTGTTGTTGATGTGTAGTAATTTTGCAGTACGGCCACACTGCGCCAATACGGTTTGTGCGTGAGCTTGCAAACTTTGTGCAATGGCCCTCAGGCAGCGAGTGCAAATTTTCCACAAATCACAGCTGAATTTGACGGACCCACTAATGGCCGCCGCACTCCACACTGACACAACGCCGAGAGCGTCTGCGCCAAAAGGTGAAATGTCGAAAATGTTTTTGCGTTGCAGCAGCAGCTACACAATTACAACAACATTAATGAATGCACTGCCACAAGTTGTCTGTCGCACACCAAAGCTGTCCATATCGGATTTTTATTGCCGCCGGCGAAAGGAACAGCGGCAGCACAGACCGAACACCAACAAAGTTGCTTTTGACATATTAAAAACTATCGTTTAAAGTGTGCACTTGCATTGTCAATAAAGAGATTCGCGGATTGTCGATATATGAAGTGTAGTGATGTAATACAAACAATGCAATTTGGAGTAGAGACAATAATAAAAATTGTAGTAGCAAATCAGCGGCGCAGTTCACGGCATGCGTTGTTAAATATTTTGTTCTTTCAGTCCTAAGATTCTACTTAGTTTAGTTTAATGTTTGCATTAATAAATTTTCTATTAATTTTTTTGTGATTTTAAAATGATGTTGTAGCTTGTGAAAAAATTTGACATGCAAAAGTTCAAACAAATTTATTTTGGTAGGCTGAGATTGATTTTAGACCAATTTTGGTAGGGAAAAAAATTCTTAGTGGCAACACTGGGTAGAGGTCGACGGCAAAAAGAGAGACCACGTCTCCGGTGGAAGGACGTCCTATCATCTCTTGGTGTGACCAGTTGTTGAAGGCGCGCGCAAAGCAAAGGCGTCTGGAGAGATTTTTTGCGGCAGGTTGTAACCCGTAAGTAAGAGTCAACAGTTTCATAACTTTAAGGTTTCTTTTATGAATAGTCGAATGTGCTTTTGAAGACCTTCCGATAGTCAAGCACCCAAACAAATGTGCGTACTCGGCCCAAAAGCAGTGTTGCAAGATACCTGAAATGACTTTCTCCTAAATCTTAAAAAAAAAATACTGAAATTTCCTAATTTTTTTTTAAGGAATTCTCATAAAAAATAAGAATATATACATATAATTTCCATTAATGCAACCTTTTTTTATTCATCTTCAGCTTAACAACAAAAACTTAACAAAAACAAAACATATAACAAATGAATTAAACAAAACGTGCCATTTTTGGTGGGGCTTCATTGTGACAGCAATAAGTGAGAACGAGATAGAACGAGCTTACATTTTGTAAGCTTAAAAATTTGTAACAAAATGGGGTGCTTTGACTATTCAAATAGTTGGCAAAATATGTTTTGTTGACAGTGTTCCCAATACATCATACTTCGTTATCCAAAAATCTCCCAAAAATCCACTAAGGATTCGAAAAATCGCCTAACATAAAATATAAATCTCCTAAACAATTCTTCCTCCTAAAAATTCTCCTAAAAGGCCAAGAATCTCCTAAATCTAGGAGGAAATCTCCTGATCTGGCAATACTGTCCAAAAGTGTTATCCACCGTTCAATGTCGATTTAATTGAATTTCTAGGAAATTTGGCAACCTTGAAGTGCCAGAGAGTTCTACTATAAAAAAGCTATATTACAGACCTTCTGGTTTAGATGTTTAATTTTATATTTTCAATTTTTACTTCGAGTTACTTAGGTTTCTCGTGGAATATTATAACCCTTAGACCAATTTTAAGATAGCTTGGAAATTTAACCAAAAAATAAACTCTGTGTCAGGTAATTTGCACTTAAGATTGCACTTAAATATGTCGATTAAACGACTTTCAAAATTCACATTTTTTCAAGCTCACACTTTAACTAATATTAAATAATGTTTTCCGTAAGAATTTTTAAAAAACTAGAGAGTTCTACTGCAATATGAATTGAAATATAATTCGGTCACTACACTTACTGTTTTAGATGTTATAGGCAGTTGAACGATTCTGAAAAAGTAGACTATCTTCCCCTTTACATAATTTTTTTTTCGAACAATCGTCGCTTGTACACTTCAAAGCTTTTTTCAGTTATAATTTTAATTTATTTAGTTTAACATGTTTTCTACAAAAACCAAAATTACGAAACTACATGCGGTTGGGTGGTGGGTGGTGAGTGTCTCGAATTTGATGCCAGTGAGCGGGTCAAGCATATAACAGTTAACTCTTCCTCTTTGCACACTCATTTTTACAATATTTGTTGTATTGTTTGCACGCTGCTTGTTGGCTGTTGTTACTCTACGCCCTGCGGTTGTTTGCTGCAAATGTTGCTAGTGTGGCAAGCGTAATTGCTGTGCTGGTTGCTACAATGCTTTGTATTACTTATTCATATGTCTAAGTATATATTTTTTAATTTAACCGAAGTTAGCAACAAAATAGTGATAAATAACCCACACAAATTAGAAAATTTATGAGGAAATCACACACTAGAAAGATGCCATGAACTTTTGAGTTTTGATTAACATTTAAATATGTGAAATACTTTGCTAGTTGCCTTTTCAATTCAGTTCAAGCAAATTAATAAATTTATTGCATACAATTTTAGATGCGATGGCTCCACGTCCTCCCACAAACAAGTAAACCGACAGTTTCCAACCACTTTTGCTTATTTTGCTGCCTTTGAGAACGTCTCAAAAATAAAACAAATTCAACAAAAACCTTGGAAAAAATGTATTTCGTATGCATCTCTTCGTTTTTGCACTTTGAGAAAATTTGTTTACCACTTCAGCCACTTCACACACACACACACACACACAACTCCTTCCATCCGCACACCTCGTTCAGCACAGTAGCACCTCATTTGCTCGTTTTTATATCTTTTGGACAGCACAATTCCATTAGCTGTGATTTCACTACTACACAGCAGCATTCTGCACTGCCGTACCGGAAAAGAATTATGTATAAATAATCCACAGCGATGTGCGCGCAAAACCAACTATTGCACATTGCCCGCTTTTCCTTCACAGTTCTCATAAAAGCGCAACAGCCAACGAAACCTTGGTGCACGCTGCAACCGGTTTCATAACGATATAGCATCCTACTTAAGAGTCTTCACCTTTGTTTTTGGCAATTTTTGCTATCGACCAAAGCGAACGGCAAAACGTGAGGCTTATAAGTAACAGCAACAATTTTCCTCTCGTACACAGCAGACGCACTCACGCTGTCAGCAAGTAATGCGCCTGGCGCTATGCAACGGTCCAATAGAACGGTCCAAAATACATATGCAAGTTTTTTACTCCAAACTTTCTTACTGCAGTTACTTACGCTTTAACTTTTGTGCAATTGCTGCAAGCGTGTAGTGAAAAAAAATATCAATTAATTTCAGTTACAGACTTCATTGCGAAGCAGTTTCACCAAAGCTAGCACTTTTAGTAGATACTCGTATTTTTTCGATTTAATGGGCATTGCAGTTGCTGCTTCAAATGCGCGCCAGCAAAAACCTTTTACAACCTTCTACATTCTCTGCAATGTTCTACTTGATACAAGTAATTTCTTGAGCAGCTTAAAATATGAAATGAGGTAAGAAAGCGCAGCGTGGAATGAATGAGTTTTGATTGTTGTGTAGCTATTTATGCAACACAATGTTTATAGTATTTGTTGGGTAGAACAGCTTTTAAAAGTGGTGCAATTGTTGCAGCTTGCAAGCGGAAACAAAGATCAAGTGAAAGAATAATATTTTAAATGTTTCTCAAAAACACAATTTTTACTACAACAGATTTGGATGGATGAATGGATGTGAGAAAGAACCGAAAACTAACACGAGGTAGTCAAGCACTCAAGCTTTGTACTTAACCCTTTCGCTATTTTGTTGCCATATAGCAACATGCTACTTTGTGGACGTCTGCATCCTCTATGGTTGCAAGAATACATATTACGAAATTAATAAACTGAATATTTAAGTTTAAAGAAGAGAAGTTTTTTTAATGGTATATCTTGACATAGTAAAGGAAGAAGAAGCAGAAAAAATTAGAGAACTTTTTAATTTGACGTTTTCTTTCAATTTAGATACTTTTTTTTTAATTTTGGCTGAAGTAAATGAAGAAATATTCAAATTTTCGTTATGCGTAAAAAGTTGTATGTTTAAGTAATTATTACAGCCACAACGATGTGGTTGCTCTCATAGCAAAACACTCTAAAATACAGGGTCCGAGTATAAAAATTTAAAAATTTCTTATGGAATGTTGCTAATATAACCACATAGAAGCCTAAGACGTAAAATATAAAATTTTACTTTCCCCAGTAAAAACCTGTAGCGAAAGGGTTAAGGAGTATTCTAGTCAATAAATTTGAAAAAAATTATTATTTCATATTTTCAAAGTTCAAAGCATTTACGGAAATTCGAATCATTTTCGGAGTTATAGTTAATTTTGTGACGCGTCACTTAGGCTACCAGAACTGAGACTGTAAACTTTAAACACGTTTTTCTCGAAACTACTTTTTTCGATACAGTTGACATGATATCTCAAGTTCTAATGCATCGATTTATTTGAAATTTGTAACAGACTTTCTTAATACTATCAAAACTGGCTCGACGTAGGGGTTTTTGTAATGTTTTTGTTTTGTACTATTTTTAAAAAATTATTAAAGTTGAAAAAGGAGGCAAAAATTTACCTTTATTTTCAGAAAGACACCATTTTGTGCAAAAATCTTTTTGTTTTCAAATCGGTTACATCCAGATAATTCTACATCCTTGTTTAATAGGAATTAACCTTATTTTTGTGTTTCAAATCACGAGGAGGATTGGAATCACGTCAGCCAGGAGACACCTTTTTTTTTGAGTCCCCATTTTTCCGGAATCTAACGACTTAAATTTTTTCATTTTTTTTCAACTATTATAAATTTTATACTTTTCAAGTATCAATAAAAAACTAATAAAAACATGGATGGTAAAAATTATTGCTGTTGTTTTTATTATAAAAATAATATCTAGAACACATCATTGCTTTCATGGAATATATTTTACAAAGACCAGAAACAAAACACATCTGACGCATAATCCGGCATAATTCAGTAGTTAGTGTGTGCAGCAACAATTCATAGCGCTAGAGTTTCTATCCCAAGTAAGTCAACACTAAATTAAGCATTGTTTTCTATGAATAGTGCTTTCAACTCGCACATGACTCAAGACTCAATTGTTCATAGCAATAATCATAAATTTTGAACATTTTACTGTTTATTACTATTTAGTCGCAATGGATAAGCAATTCAATGTATGCAATGTGTGAATACACTTGAAGTGGCATGGCAAAATAAAATAAAATAAAAATAAAACAAAATTGCAAAAATTCATTTGCGCTATGAAAAATTGCCATTTTATTGGCAGCAATTGCAAATATTTTGCAAAATCAATGACGCCATTGTTTTTCTAATGAAACAAAACGATAAATAAAATATTGCCAACTCAATAGCATAACTACAACGCAGAATGGAACCGAATTGTGGTTGTAAGGTAAACAAATACGTTGGCCGCCGCAAATCAATTGAACTCTGTCCCGCACACAAAGGCAGCAGGCACAAGCGAACGTTTCCCAATCACTACATCACTCTAAACTGTTTACTGCACACTGCCGACCGCGCTTGCCCAGTCGCCACCACAGCGCAATAAAATCACAAAATTCGCCTTCAACGTGAGGCTAATTATTTTAGCTGGCCAGTAAGTTTTTAATGTTCGTTTTTAGCGAAATTCCCAAATACAAATGCACAATTCCCGAAAAACAATTTATTGTGTGTCGTAAATTGTAAACTTTTGTGTTGTTCAATTTTCAATTTTATTTTATATTACCGTGTTTTGGGGGCACAAATTGCCAGTTTATTAACCATTGATTTGATGTGTTGTACGAGTATGTTTGTATGTAATCGGGTATGGTGCATATAAAAAAATATTTTACATTTTTGATCAGCCCGCAGCTATCCGAGCTAACCGAGTAATAGTGAGGGGGCAATGCGATTGCTTGAGGTTATTTTTGGCAAATATTATGGAATTATTTTGCAACAATGGTTTTTTGTTTTCCATAAGAATGTGTGTAGTAATGAGCATAAACACCACACTGGTATGTCATATATAAAATATTAGTTGTAATAGGATGAAATCAAAAACGCAAATTTGCGGGCAGGTAAAAAATACAAAGAACAGCAAAATCTTAAAACATTTCATATGAATGACATTTTATTTAATTTTATTGAATTTTTATTTATTTTTCAAGATAACTTGTTCAATTGAGGTGGCAATGGACAACATGTCGTATGAGCAACAAGTTTAACTAACAAAATTTTTAATATAACACCGTGCGACAAAAATTAAAAACACCTTTCACAGCGGAAAAAATCCATATGGGCGTGCAACTAGAGATCAAACATAGTAATACTGCGTACTCAGCTTTTCATTTCTACATCCGTTGTCCTTTTAAAAGGACTTCAAAATTTTGAAGGGGATAAAAAATTAAAAAAATATAAAAATTACTTAACCTCGTTAGAATATGGTGATATGTATGGGGCATTCCACGCGAAGCGGACAGGTAAAAAAACTCGATGTTTCCGATTTCAATAATATTTGAGTATGTTCTACCTATACGTATTATTGATACGTATACCAAATATTTTTGTGATATAATGACTAGTTAAAGAGTTATGGGACTTTGAAATTTTCGACAGCCGGTTGGCATGCAGTACTTCAAAGCCGATTATGGAGTCATAAAATTATTTATTAAAATAATTAAACCACTGGATTTCTTACTTCATTTACTGAGCTTTTTAATTGCCTTTTTTGAAAAGAAAAAAAAAATTTTTTTCGTAAAAAAAAAACCAATTAATTTTTTTTTCCTTGATTTTCACTAAGTTCGACCATTTCGTTTTTTTTTATTTTTTTATATAAATTGCTAATATTGTATAGAACATTGGTGCCAACTTTTATAATGGGCGTGGAAGTGGATTAGGAGCCAGACTGAAAATACTGCCAACCAATAAAAACCAATTAATTTTATTTCCTTGATTTTCACTAAGTTCGACCTTTCGTTTTTTTTTATTTTTTTTATATAAATTGCTAATATTGTATAGAACATTGGTGCCAACTTTTATAATGGGCGTGGAAGTGGATTAGGAGCTAGACTGAAAATACTGCCGAAGTGTGGCGTCCAGCGCCGCGCCTGATGCCCGCCGCTTGTGCGCGTTTAGTGAAACTGTCAATCAAATAAAATCACTTTGACATTTTTAATACCTATTAAGTACCAAAATACGCCACCCTTCGGCAGTATTTTCAGTCTAGCTCCTAATCCACTTCCACGCCCATTATAAAAGTTGGCACCAATGTTCTATACAATATTAGCAATTTATATAAAAAAAATAAAAAAAAACGAAATGGTCGAACTTAGTGAAAATCAAGGAAAAAAAAATTAATTGGTTTTTTTTTTACGAAAAAAATTTTTTTTTTCTTTTCAAAAAAGACAATTAAAAAGCTCAGTAAATGAAGTAAGAAATCCAGTGGTTTAATTATTTTAATAAATAATTTTATGACTCCATAATCGGCTTTGAAGTACTGCATGCCAACCGGCTGTCGAAAATTTCAAAGTCCCATAACTCTTTAACTAGTCATTATATCACAAAAATATTTGGTATACGTATCAATAATACGTATAGGTAGAACATACTCAAATATTATTGAAATCGGAAACATCGAGTTTTTTTACCTGTCCGCTTCGCGTGGAATGCCCCGTATATCAAATGAAAGAGGAAAGGCTCAAGAATTTAAATAAAATTAATTTTATATCTATTTGTAAAAAAGGATATGAAAAAGGTTCTTTGAAAATTTTAATCCTTTATATCCTTGAAAATTTACTTCGGATTTTCTTGAAAAGTAGGTATGTTAAAACCTTGCTTCATTGATTTTGTATTTTTTATTATTTAAAATACTGATACTCAAATAAATTAGAATTTTTGTACTTCATTAGAATTGCAGCTTTCGCCTTTTTTTTAATAACTTTCGAACTTATAAAGTTAGGGTAAGGAATTTTTAACACGTGATCAGGCAGATTTTGGGTTTTAACATATAAAGGATTAAAGGATTTCAAGGATATAAAGGATTAAAATTTTCAAAGGACCTTTTTCATATCCGTTTTTTACAAATAGATAAACAATTTATTTGATTTAAATTCTTGAGCCTTTCCTCTTTCATTTGATATACATATCGCCATATTCTAACGAGGTTAAGTATTTTTTATAATTTTTTTTTATCCCCTTCAAAATTTTGAAGTCCTTTTAAAATGACAAAGGATGTAGAAATGAAAAGCTGAGTACGCAGTATTACTATATTTGGTCTCTAGTTTCACGCCCATATGAATTTTTTCCGGTGTGAAAAATGCTTTCGCACGGTGTAATATTTGCTTGAATAATTTGATAAAATAGTGTTTAAATCCTATTTTATTATTTAAAAGATAATAAGAGAAACATTCTGCTGGCAATAGATAGCTAAATTTTCATTTTACAAACTAAACAACAATTAATTAAGGTCATCACTCAAAATCAGTGCAATTTTGCTTCCACTCACCTCTTGTCGACCACACTTAACACCGACTACACACCGCAACGTTCAAGTCGCGTTCGCTGAAGCTGCTTTCCGCGTACTCTTGCCTCAACTCTGTATCTAGCAGACAATCCACAACGCCCGAGCCGCAACAAAGGAACGGCCGGCAGCTGCTGCAGTCGACATAAATGTTCATACACGCGGCTAATTGCGCGTTATCTGCCGCGGCGCGTTATCCTCGAAATACGCGTGCGTCAAATTGTTTGCACATACCGCGGCGAAACGCGGAAATTTTATGCCAGCGCGCTGTTGATAACTATGACTATTTTCACGACTGTGTTGTTGTTGTTAAAATACTGATATGCCAAGAATCAACACCTGCTACACTCACAGGCTTGTTGCTCAATGAATTTTTCATTCATTCATTCCTTCATATGCTCACTTTTTGTGTAATCACTTTTCACTTTTGCTGGCACTTCAATGCATTTTTCATTTGTATTCAAATTTTCAATTTCTCATGCAATTTTTATGCTTAAAATATTAGTGTGTTGTTGTTGTTATGGTTGATTGTTGTTTTTGTTGGTGCTGTTGCTGATCGCTTCATTAAAATGCACGTTTATGAAATTGTTGCAAGTGTTTACTTTCTTGCGCGAAGTAACAAATGTTGCGAATTATTCACCGCTGTAAAGTGCACATTTCAATTGAAATTTTTAATTGCTCAGGTGCGAGCGCTTAATTGTTTTGTACTTAAGTTTTTCCTTTGTTTTTTGTGTGCATGTGTGTGTGTGTGTTGGTGATGAATTGCTTGTTGCAAAAAGGCGAAAAAGCGTGTGGCTAAAAATAAAAATGCTGCAAAGTTTGCTATTCGGTAATTTTGCTATTTTCCCCGCCCTCCAACGTTATGCACAACAACAAGCAGCAAACGCCCCTGAAAAGAGATACGCAATAATCCGCACAGATTGGCATTCACCTTTGGCATTAATTGGCCGGATTATGTAGAAATTGTTGCATTTGTCTTCTGCATGGGAAACACTATGGTGAGTTATTAGTTGTTTTTTTCTAGCCAGCAATTGAGTGTAAGTCAAAAATAATTATTTATTAAAAGTTACAAATGCGAGTTTAATAAAAGTTCACTTGATGAAGGTTACTCATACGCCGTGGGGGCACAGTGCCAATTAAGCGGATTACCCGCTGTGTGTGTGTGGCAGCGCGGGCATTAATTGATTGGCTATGCTGTGTCGGCAGTTGCCATGGTTCGCTGGTTAGTTAGTTCGCGTTGGGCCACAAATCAAGGCATTGCGAGTTTGATTCGTAATTCAAAGAGTTTGCTGTATCTTAAGTCGATAGCAAAGTAAGTTAAGTAGTTGGCTACGATAAAGTTGCCCGTTTGCCGCTGGGAATCGACAATGAAACGTGAATGCTTTTGCAGCCATCCATAAAATGGATGGTAGTTAGTCATCCATTGGGCTTTTAGGGCTTTTATATGAAGAAAGATTAACTTTAGAAAAAAATAAATAAAGAAACTATTGAATATAAATAGTAATTTAAAACTCAGTTAATCATCTGCCCAAAGTTGCGTAGAGAAGGCATACACCATTGAGTGATGAAAGCTTCAATGAATGCGTACAGTTTGAATGATTGACATGTTCTATCAATGAATACCCTAAATAAGATATAAACTATACCATTAGAGTGAAACTTCAGAACGGCCCCAGAATCCTTAATCGAAGATGGTATACAACCTGTTGTGAAGTGTCAGCAAAGCCATGTGCTTTCTCTACAAATTTCTCTACTTGCTATTTAACAAAATGTGCAAAACTTCTATTAAAACATTTCCCGCTGTCTCCTCTACTCTTGGCCTATTTACCTGTGCGAAAACGCACAACTTCTACATGTTGCATGTAAATTCCGCTCTTCTACACGACATCTATCTATAAATACCCACTCGAAAATAGCTTTCCCCGAGCTACTTGAACACATGAACTCTATGCTTAGCATATCAATTAATAATTACGAATATTCAATTGCAAAGCGCTAATTCCACACACACACAAACGCACCTACCCAAAACACACATACATACTCCGCATTGCTGCCAGTGAGCGCAGCTTTTTCGCAACTCACCACTGCGCCCCAACCAATGATAGCCTCAATCAGCGACGCTCTTCAACTCGTTTACATGCCTTGCGGCTAAAGACAACAAGTTCCAGTACAATTCTTTGCGCACATTACCTGGTCATAATTTGGCGAAGCTGAGTGCAAGTAGTGCTGGGAGAGTAACTGGTTTTGAAGAGTGAATTTTTAAGTTAAACATGATTGATTGAATGATTTCTATAATTTTAAGTAAATTCCTATTATGATCCCAGCAATAAAACACTTTCAAAAAGGATCTGTGCATTAATTCTAATATGTTTGCATTCGTCACATTTTGCTGCCTGTTGGCAACCATGTCCCCAACACTCGCTGGTTCCTTTGATAATTTTCATGGTAGTTTTTTCTCATTTGCTTTTTTCGCGTTTTACAGCTATTATCCTTGAGTTGAGCAGCTGCCACAGGAAGCGAAAGCACCCAACTGCACACACACACACACACAAGCGCACTCACAGACGCCGACGCATGAGCTGTTGGCAGAGAGCTTTATGCCACTTAATGTCACACCATTCGTTTTTCTTCCAAACGGCTTTTGGTTTTTGTTTCTGCTTGCAACTGTATGTGTTTGTTTGTGTATGTGTGTGTGTGTATGCGCGCGAGCGCGAGTTTCCCCTCTCCACAGCTGTGCGCTGCTTTTCCTTACTTTGGTGAGAATGTTGAAAAGCGATTTTCACCTTTACACTTTTCTGCCAACTACTGCGAAGTAGTTAATACACCGATTTTCTTCTACACTTGAATTTGCTGACACACAATAAACTTAATGAAAATTTTACAAATTGTTTACTTTGGCTTTTTCTTTGCAAATTTTTTGTGATTTTTGTTGTAACCGAAATTAATTTCTGTTTTTTTCTTTAATTCTCTTAAATATTATTAAAATTCGCGTTGTATGCGCGCGACGCTGCTCGTTGTAAATTCAAATTTGAACTGACAATAAGCGCCAAGTAGCGAGCCCAAAGTGTACCTGTCGTGGCCATTGTCGTGGCTGTGGTCGTCTTTGTTGCAGTCGTGCGTACTGTTGCTTTTCGCACCGTGCTGGACTTTCCAGGGGGAAAATGAGCACGAAAGCACGTGAACGGGAGAAAGAGAGAACGAGTGCACCGCGAGGCTCCCGCCGACAGCGTTCGGTGATGGAGAGCAAAAGCTGTAAATCGGTCACAGGTGTCCGATATAATAGAGGCGGCGAAATTATAAGCTCAGACGGATATGTTTGCGCAAACAAACAATGAAAAAAGTATCGCCAAACAAGGTCCCACTTATTTTAAAAGAATAAATTAATCGAAAATAATAATAATATATATAGTATACCCTCAGACCCATTGCCGTATTCAGCCTTAAGGCGATACAATGCGTAATGATCCAATTTTAAATGTTATTGCGTTACAGATTACGCTAGTATTTATTTTTTAGTTTTTTTTATATGCTCAATTTAAGCAAATTAAATGCAATGTCATTTATAGCTAAGATCTTATGCTTTATTTCACGTGTGCTACAAGTAAATTCTTGTGCAAGTATCACTATTACTTTAAACAATATACAGCTACATAGTCGTATATCTATGTATTATTCAAGTCAAGTTCAATGCTTCAGCAGCTTCTGTCGGAGGACTACACTTAAAACAATCAAGTCAATTCTTTCTACAAAAATTCAAAACAAGAAAATAGGTTGGAGTTCAAACGAAGAATTAAAGCATTCAGCAGCTTTATCATTCGCAATCGGTTCCTTTTTGTGCGCCAAAATGTTTTCCTTGTTGATTGTGCATAATCAACAGTTTACCGATAGTAGAAAACATATCATATCAATCATGGTGGTTGTTAAGCCGCCTACAAGCGAAAGGCGCCCAGAGCGTTGACACTGTTGTTGGCACAACTGCCGTGTAAAAGCTCATACTGCACAACAACAATGCATAAATTTTGTGAGGGCGAATCGCAGCGAGCAAAAATTTATGCATATTTAAATGGAATAATTTATGACAATTGCTGGCGGAGCGTTTGCCAAGTGGGTAGCGAGAACATGTTCAATTCGGTGGTAATAGCACAATTGGCAGCAATTAATTATAAAAAAATCATCTTTGTATTACATTTGAAAGAGTCACAATTAAATGCAAACAGCTGCTCGCCACCTCATTTATGAGATTTTTTGCTCTCACATGCGACAATGCTGGGCGAAATGGTGCGTTGGCCACTTAGGATGTGCTCTTTTATATTACTATTCATTTTTGTTATTCTGCTGGCTAGCGTGCGCGCAGCATGGCACCAAACCATTTCAAGCAAATAAAACTGAACCAATAAAATTCTTGTAATGTAGGGGGAGATGCGGCAAGACAATAAGCGCTCTTTAAAGTCAGTCATAGGCGCTTCCTACTTAAAGCTTCTCTTACGCAACGTGCGTCCGCAGCCATTTAACTGGGTGGAATTAGCTCGTACATAGCATACTTCCATGTCCAGGAACGTGCCAAACTCTCAAAGCGTGCACGATTGTGCTCGTACATATAGCCCAGTTCGGGTTCCATGCACACCTATAACAGAAAGATATTACAAATATAAGCATATGTATGTACAATGTACGTTTGCTTCATTGCGCTACCTCTGTGTAGGGATCCGTGAGTAAACTCTGTACAGACAGCAGCACCTTCGATATATTCAAAGCCAGAGACCAATTGTGCTGAAAGATGTCGATGCCCACATCTCCATGCCGCGACACATTCGGATGCAATATTTTCGTGAGAAAGCGCACAGTGGGCGGTATCATGGGATATCTACCAAATAATGTTACTATATGTTTCCAAACTCAGCAATTATTGGCACACTCACCGCTCCGGAAAGAAGATATAGAGAAAGAATTTGCCGCCTTCGTACGGACTGCCGGCAGGTCCCAAAATGCTCGCCTGCCAGTATGTATTCTGCTTGTCCAGCGGTATCGCATCGATGCCCTCGGTAGCGTGGCTATTCAGCTGGTGGGCATCGTTGCTTAGAAAGTTCATGCGTATTGCGTTCTGTCGCGCGCGCGGCGGCGACTTCAGCGCCATTTGCAGCAGGCACGTGCGGCAGAAGCACGAATTCATCAACGCACTGTACAGTTTCAGCCAATTCGGCACATCGACAATGCTCTGGAAAAGCGGCCAGCGCTCCTTCAGATACCGCATCCACATAAGCTGCGACGTGTTCTCCTCTAGAATGCTGCGCCACTGCTTACACACCTCGCTCGCCTTCCACATGGACATGTCGTCCAGGTACGAGAATATGATGACCATGATTTCCACCGGCAGCATGAGAATGTTATTCGGCGCTACTACCGCCGCACGTACTTCTTTAGCATTGACACGTGCCTCGCTGAGCAGCTCCAGAAAATCGGGCAACGAACGTGGCGCCAGCGGACGTGGCCTTTGTATGGGCAACAAAATCAAATTTCCTTTGTCGTTCTCTCTTTCAGGAGTGCGCCGCTGCTCGGCACCCACTAACACAGGCGCCGCATTTTCAGCCACTATATCACGCACTTCTGCCACAGCTGGATTCACTAGTTCTGCATCCAGCATGCCCACGCCCTCTTCATCTTCAACCTCCACATCGTCCTCATCGTCTTCGTCCACTTCTTGCTTATCCTTGAAGGGTGGTTCATCGTTGCCCGAATCTTCATCGTCCGATATTGTGGTCTCTAACTCTTCCGCGGCCTGTGTGTTGTACAGGAAAGCATGACAGGTGCCGCACAGTGGCTCATCGAAATTGGGTCCGTAGTAGCCGTTGCATACCCAGCACGTGCTACTATTCTGCGGGGAGAGCGACGCTTGTATTTTCAATAAATTTTTTCTTGCTGTTTGTGGAACTTACAGGAAACGAGAAATTATCCTCCTCTACGGCATCCATTGTATCATCGTCCATGTCGTTGTCACTCTCGTTTAATTGCTCTAGCATCTTTTGCTGCTCTAGCTGGTGCTTCGTTAAACAAGTTGCCATTTTCTTATGGCTTAGTTGGAATATATGTCGAGAATTCTAATGTTTTGTTTACAGAAATTGTATTCCAGCTTCCTCCCAGCGACCAGCGGCTTTTGTTATCTTGCTACTGACTTGTATGCATCAGCTGAGTGGGGTGCAGAGTTGCAGTTAACGAGACAGAAGTTTTCCCATAATAGTGGCAATAAATCGTCGCTGCAGAAAACGAATGTCGTATGTTCCATTGAATTTCATAGCACATACGACAATCGTTTACTCAGACGACGAAATGTCTATATTCAAGCATCTGAATTAAGTGGATGCTTAACTTTTTCAATCTAAACACTACAAAAATAATAGACTATAAGTCGATAATGCTTTTAGAAATTAATTTCTCTCCCACAAACATTTACGTGATGCATTACCCCATTTTAAAAGGTGAATACGCAGACGAATCATTATTTCAGCAGACTACGAGACGAGGAAATTTAATAAAAGCACCCGGCTGTAAAGAACATCACTGTTGTTCACGTGTTCAAAACTCTGCGTTCTTCATCGTGACCTGCAACTAAGAGTAAAAAGAAGAAATTATTGTTAACGGAGTTATAAATTCCGATTTAGTTAAGTGAATTAAGTATTTGTGTAGCAGTCTGTTATTACAATTGAATAAAAATGAAGCAAAAGAGAAAATTAGGTAAGTACTATAATTTGTAGAGTTGTAAGAAGCAATTCATAGCCGTTTTGATGGCAGGTATCGGACTCAGCCGCGATGAAATCATTGTCGTCGTCATTGGTGAAATCATTCAAGAATTGCTAAAAGCACACGAGGATAAGAAGGAAGTGAACATAAATCGGCTAAAGTCGCGCATATCGTCAAACTACGGTTTGGACAGTTCACCGCGACTGGTTGACATCATTGCCGCAGTGCCGCAAGATGCAAAGAAAATCTTGTTACCAAAACTGCGCGCCAAGCCCATACGAACGGCCAGTGGTGTAAGTGGAGGCAACGCAATTAACGTAGTATTATTATTTTCTTCTTCACACATTTTCTGTATGTAGATTGCTGTTGTTGCAGTGATGTGCAAACCCCATCGCTGCCCGCACATCAGCATGACGGGTAATATCTGCGTATACTGTCCCGGAGGACCGGACAGTGACTTTGAGTACTCGACACAGTCATACACTGGCTACGAGCCAACATCTATGCGTGCCATACGCGCACGCTATAATCCCTTCTTGCAGACACGCCATCGTGTTGAACAGCTAAAGCAGCTGGGCCACTCGGTGGACAAGGTGGAGTTCATTGTGATGGGCGGCACGTTTATGGCCCTGCCGGAGGACTATCGCGACTACTTCATACGAAACTTGCATGATGCACTCTCTGGTCACACGAGCGCCAACGTCGCGGAGGCAGTGCGCTACTCGGAGAAGTCGCCCACCAAGTGCATTGGCATCACCATCGAAACACGCCCCGACTACTGCATGAAGCGACACATTTCAGACATGTTGTCTTACGGTTGCACGCGCCTCGAGATTGGCGTGCAGTCCGTGTACGAAGATGTGGCGCGCGATACGAATCGCGGCCATACGGTGAGGGCCGTGTGCGAAAGTTTCCAACTGGGCAAAGATGCCGGCTACAAGATTGTGGCGCACATGATGCCCGACTTGCCAAATGTGGACTTTGAGCGCGATATTGAACAGTTTATTGTAAGCAACATGTTGCAAAGAAAATGCGATCGAAACTAACCAAAATTGATTTTAGGAATATTTTGAAAACCCAGCGTTCCGTTCCGATGGCCTGAAAATCTATCCAACGTTGGTAATACGTGGCACTGGTCTCTATGAACTATGGAAAACCGGCCGCTACAAGTCGTATCCACCGTCAATGCTAGTCGATTTGGTAGCAAAGATCCTTGCTTTGGTGCCGCCATGGACGCGTGTCTATCGTGTACAGCGCGATATTCCCATGCCGCTTGTTAGGTATGTATATATATAAAGAACAATATGCAGCTCATGGTTTGCAGTTAGAAACTAATTTTTTAAATTTTTTGACAGCTCTGGCGTGGAACACGGCAATTTGCGCGAATTGGCTTTGGCGCGCATGAAGGATTTGGGTACAGAATGCCGTGATGTGCGTACACGTGAGGTAGGCATCCAGGAAATACACAACAAAGTGCGTCCCTACGAAATTGAGTTGGTGCGACGCGACTATGTAGCCAATAATGGCTGGGAGACGTTTTTATCGTATGAGGACCCAAACCAAGATATTTTGGTGGGGCTGTTGCGGCTGCGTAAATGCACAAAGGACACTTTTCGACCAGAGCTTAAGGGCAATTGCTCAATTGTGCGCGAGTTGCACGTTTATGGCTCGGTGGTGCCAGTAAGCACCAAGGATCCCACTAAATTCCAACATCAGGTACGGCTGCCAAATGTTCTAATTTCGTATTTTTTAACTTGATTGGTGGTGCAATCCGTTCAAAGGGCTTCGGCATGCTGCTAATGGAGGAAGCCGAACGTATTGCGCGGTGCGAGCATTCCAGCTCCAAGATAGCAGTAATCTCTGGTGTTGGTACACGCAACTACTATCGTAAAATGGGCTACGAGCTGGAAGGGCCTTATATGACGAAAAGCCTTCTTGGTACAGCAGCACTGCTTGTTTAAAGTACGTTTATTAGTGTATATCACGCTTAATGAATTATTACAACTACTTAAAAATAATATACACTAGCTATGAGCTACATAATAAACAGTTACTGAATGATCTACATACGGAGAATCACATCTCGAATTGCATACAGTCAACGAAAACTTGTGGTAGCAGTTGGTAATGTTTGTTTCCGCTAAAAAAAAAGTGGACGTGCACACTTACTAGAGAAATTATAAAGTAATCCGTTTAAGATCTAGATGCCCAGTTACAATTGCAATTAATTAGCAAATATAATTAATTTGTGCCTTTGGAACTCTGATTCAGTTGTAGTAAAAACAAAATTATAGAAATTTACTTATTAACTTAAAGACTTCCGAAAACGATTTGGATTATTTTGATTATAAATTTTGGTCAATTATGAATTCTTTCCTAAATCATTAATTTTAACTTAATTTGTAAAATTTGTACACATTTTTCTTGTTTTTATCAATTTTCTGAAATTTCATTATTTGGCTGTTTCATTTTGCTTTTCTAATTATTAGTTAAGTATATTCATTCCCTGCAAAAATACAATTATGTGTAAACATATCAACGAAAAACAGCAACTGCAAACCTAGGTTTTTTGAAGTTGGTTCACACCAGTTAATTACTACATATTACGGCATCGTAAGTGGGCAGGTAGATTTTGTTTGTAAAGCAAACGAATTCTTGGTAACAGTTTGTCATCAATTTACAATTCGGTCTCACAATCGAGAGAGAAAAACTGTTGGTCATGGCCAAACGGCCAAATAAAGTCACACGATCGCCTCTGCTGAGCCGAACACCACAAACACTATCCAGCCGATAAGATTTATAGCAGCGGCAGTGCTGAACACAATTGGCCAGCTCTGCGTGACTTCCAGAATGTGGCCGGCGAGGTAGACACCCAGGAATCCCGGCACAGCGCCTACGGTATTCATGAGGCCGAAGACGCTGCCCGAATGTGAGGGCGCCAGGTCCTGAGGATTGACGGTGACTGCATTGTTGTGGAAACCGGTGCCACCTTAATGAAAAATGCCAAACATTAAATTATTAACACTTGAGCGGCACACCACAAACCAATTTCAGCCGACACACTCACCAATAATGACCGTCATGCATATGAGCGCCGTGTGAAAATCCGAGGTGCGGCTCATGATGAAGAGAGCCAAATTCTGCGAAGCAAAGCAACAGCTCTGTATCAGCTTACGCACCGCCGAGGTGGACCAGTCACGCGCCAGCAGTCGCCCCGTCACATAGCGCGCAAATAACGTGCACGGCGGTAGCGCCAGCCACGGTATCATGTTGACTACCCACACCTTGGCGTGCGGAAAGCCGTCGTGAAAGTACGTCGGCAGCCATGAGAGCAGCACAAAGAAGCAGTTCATCTCGCAGGCGTGAGTAAACACACACGCCCAAAATGACAACCGCCGAAAGTAGCGCAGCCAAGGCACGGTCTCCACCGCCTTGTTAGCTCCACACAAGCGGGACGGCGCTGATACGTTAATAATGCGGTTGCGTTCGCCCGCCATGGTATAGTAGCGTAGCAACAGCGCCCAGGCAATGCCCAGTAAGCCGATCACACGAAAAACGTACGGCCAGCCGAAGTAGTCGAGCACCAGCGAGCCCAGGCTGCCAGTGAGTAAGGTGCCCAGCGCCGAGCCGGCAGTGAGTAGGCCAAAGAAACTTGTGCGTTCGTTTGAGCAAAGATTCTAAGTAAGAGTTTCATGAGTCTGTGGAATTGCTGACATTGCCCGGTATACTCACTTGGCTGGTTAAGCTAATCATGCTGGGAAAGTGCACTCCCTGAAATGCCCCATTAATTATGCGTATCGTTACTATAAAAGGAATTGTGTAAGTTTTTATGGTTGCGGCGCACCATATGATATTTGGCATGAAGAACGTCAGCAGGGACCAGCCAAATGCGGCGAATAGTATCACACGCTGGCCACCGAATCGATCACTAAAATACCCGCCGACAACCTGTCGCGACGAGAAGACATTAATGAAGAACTATAAATATGTATACTCGAAACGCTGCTCAAAACACCTGTGTCAATGTGTAGCCCCAGAAGAACGAACTCAGCACAGTGCCGGAGTCGGTTTTGCTCCACTTCTGTTCCGCCGCCACGGCGGGAATGAGCAGCGGCATCGTGGTACGTGTGGAGTAGAGCATACAGGTGCCAGTAATCAACGTCAGAAACCAAACTCGTTTCTCATGTCTGAAAACATTACAATGACACTGACTGGTTGTAATTTTATGTGCACACAATAATTACCGTGTCCACACACTTTGGCTATCGATGAGTTCGCCACGCAGCAACGAATACTTCAACTTCTCGTCCATGCTCATTTCGATGTGTGTTTTGGTTTCCGTTTGTTTGGATAAAATTATTAACAATTTATTGGACCCACCACGAATGTGCTTGGAGCATCGCTCCGCGTCATTCCGCAGTTCTGTTGATTGTGACCAGGAGTGATTCTCATTCCTTCATGTACGCAAAATTATTCCAGTAAATAACTACAACTATCAGTATGGAGTCCGCAGTTTATTTGGTAAGAACTTTTCACTTCGATTTCACTGGCGGCAGGTGGAAAAATTGCCACGATATATTTTAACTTTTTTCCTCCCCGCCAGTGATGTTTGAAAGCAACAACGATCAGCTGTTCTTATAGCCGTTCGCTGTAATTCAACATATCATTCACAGTAGATTTACGATAGACTAAAACAAGTTTTTGCATTGACCAAAACTAAATATCGAATTTTTGATTTTTTTTGCGAATCTAATGAACTTCAAGGAAAAAATTCGTTTTTACGAATTTTTTATACAAAAAAGGGTTTTTTGCTTATAACTTCTTATTAGTACATACTACATACCTAATGTTGCATAGAAAAGGCCTTTCGTTTGGTACTCATATCGTGTAAATCGATTAAGTATTAATTGACATATTTTGATTATTATTATTATTATTATTTATGGGGATGATGCACTGCGACCTGTAGATCTATTGTGCCCCCTTCTTGGACTTCACAGACTGTCAGTGAGTCCGGTATCCAGGAGGAATTTTAGTATACTTCCTACACCTCTGGATACCCAGTCCGTACCTGATATAAGATGGTTCCCCAGGTGTTTCTTTCTTTTATGCATGAGTACAGGGCACTCTCCTAGTATATGTAATGCAGTCTCGTTTTCCTTCAAGCAGAACCTGCAATACCCGTTTTCACGGATTCCTAGTTTGGCCAGATGATAATTCAATCTGCAGTGCCCTGTTAGCATTCCCGTGATAATCCTTAGATTATTCTTTGATAGGGTCATGCAATCCTCGAATCTTTTCCTATTGTAGGACCCGATAACCATCTTGGAATGCTCTAGACCTGGTAGATTTTCCCAGTATTGAGTCCTTCTGGTTATCTTGTCCTTTCTCGTTAGGATAGAAGAAGCTCCTTTCCCCAAATCACAAAAGGGTTCAGGGCCGACAAGAGGTGTGGAAGCTCCCCTCCTTGCCAGTTCGTCGGCCCGTTCGTTTCCTTCAATGCCAGCGTGGCCCGGAACTCAAAGTACCCAGACCTGGTTGTAACGGCCAAGTTTGTTAAGCTTCTCAAGGTACTCCAAAACCAGTTTCGAGGACACCTGGTAGGATCTAAGAGCCTTGATTGCCGCTTGGCTGTCGGAGAGGATAGCAATGTTACGGTTCCGGTATCTCCTCGCCAGATTGAAATAAGCACACCTTTCAATGGCGTATAAGTATTTTGATACCAACTTTGAAATTTGACCCCGAGCCGAGCCTTTTGTGGGCGTTTACCAGGCAAAATTTGTAGTTCGTAAGATTCAGGAGGTTATGGTGGCTGCCTCTATGTAAGAGCACCCTTTTTTATTTTTTTTCACGAGGATTCGCTATACTGCACTTAAACCGCAATAAATAATAATTGTAGTCAAATGAGCTATTGAATACAATATTTTTTTTTAAGAACTCGCAGCTTAACCCATTTTCGGCCGCTACCAGAAATAGCCAATATTTTTTTAATTCCTTTTAAGGACTTACATTTAGGACCTTAATCAAGAATATTTTTTGATTTTTTTTGTGTTTTTTTTTTTTTATTATTTTTTTTATAAATTAATAAAAATTTAATTTCAAATAAAAACAAATATATATGTATATAATTTTGGTCAAATAATAATCAAGCATGAAAACAAACAATTGTTGGCTTACATATGTACATACATGACGACTTCTGGCCAATTTTCGATTTTTCGACCACTGAAAAGTACGCGGTGCTGTGAGGTAAAAATATTTTCATAATTTTATGGATATCAATTGATTGCGGTAATTTGGTCTTTAGGCTTCGTAAATAATCAATAATAAATCAATAATTTGAAAAGGTTATATATTTTTCAGAATATTCAAAATATGACTAAAAAAATGCTTTTTTTCGTGCCTTCGCCAACATCTCTAAATTTATTTTTTTTAAAAAAAATTATTATTTCGAGGGGTTACCAAAAGACCAAAGCTATTTTATGCATCAAAAGTTCACAGATATAATGTCTAAGTGCAGAGCTACTCTCCTTCAAAGTGGCTGGTCGAAAAATCGACCAGCGGCCGAAAATGGGTTAAAAATAAAATATCTCGGCATCGCCATGTCAGTATAGATCGGGTGGCATCACCAATATGAAACAAAGAAAAATTTTGCCGACATAAATACACATTTTTGCAATTTGCTGAATTTTCGACAATTTGAAAGAAAATCGTCAATAAAGCTCTGGCAAAAAAGCAAAATGGCACCTTTTAAACGCGTACGACAGCCGAAAATGACCACACAGGCGCTGCTGGACTTTGATTTGGGCGAGAGTTCGTCGGACAGTGACTTCCGTATTGAGGACCATGCCAGCGATGAGGAAGATCGCGATAGCGGCGATGAGGGAAACTCATCTGAGAATAGTTCCGATGACAACGATAGCGATGATGATTCTGGCGACTCGGAGGGCAACGCCAGCAATGATTCCACGCAGGAACTGAAAAAGCTACTAGCTGCCGAAGTCGGCGAAGCACAGACCAATGGGGTGGACGACCTGGAGGCTATGCTACGACAACTGGACAGCAAGAAGGAAAGCGAACTGAAGGTGCCAACAAAGCCAATATGCTGTGTGTGCTTGGGCGACCGCAGCGATGATTCGAACGAGATCATTGAGTGTGACGGCTGTGGCGTGTCCGTACACGAGGGCTGCTATGGCGTCAGCGATAATGCGAGCATCTCCAGCACAAACTCAACATGCTCAACGGAGCCATGGTTCTGTGAGGCGTGTCGCGCCGGTGTCTCTGAGCCGATTTGTGAGTTGTGTCCCAACAAGGGCGGCATCTACAAGGAGACCGATGTGGGTAAGTGGGTGCACTTAATATGCGCGCTGTATGTGCCCGGTGTGGCATTTGGCGAAGTGGACCAGCTGTCGTCAGTGACGCTGTTCGAGATGCCATACAGCAAATGGGGCGCCAAGGTGTGCTCGCTGTGTGAATCCTCACGCTTCGCACGTACTGGCGTCTGTATTGGCTGCGATGCGGGCATGTGCAAAACGTACTTCCATGTGACATGCGCACAGGCTGCCGGCTTTCTGACTGAAGCACATCACGAGGAGGCCGAAGCGGCAGACCCATTCTACGCGCACTGCAAAGTGCATTCGGAGAAGGAGATGATTAAGAAGCGAAAGCGCAATTTTCACACGTTTCGCCTAAACATGCAGCAAAAGCAAAAGGAAAAACAGGCGCTGAAGCAGGAAGACCCTTGCCCGGCACAGTTGCGTATACAGCGAAAGCTTCTCAAATACCAGCGCAAATACGCGAGCCATAAACAGCTAAAGGCCGATCCATGGGTGCCCACACAAAAGATGTCTCGACTACTGACCACCTCAGCGTCGGCCTGCAAACGTCTACTGTCCAAAGCCGAAATAATGGCCGTGGACGTGGAGCTGCTTGAGCGACAGGAGGCACAAATCGCTGCACTGACAGACATTCGCAAGAAGTGGCACATTGCGCCTGCGTTCAGCGTGGAATTCATCGCCTACTATCTGGACCGGATTTCGCGTAGCAAAGAACTCAAGCAACAACTGGGGGAGATGATGGAGAGCAACAGTTGCCTGTCAAAAGAGCAGGATACACTGCGCAGAGACTACGACTCTCAACTGGATAAGAATAAAGAATTGAAGGGAAAGCAAGTAATGCAATCCAAAGCGTTTGCTCTACCTTGAATATTAACTTCTCTCTTGTGTTTCTCTGTTTTGTTTCCAGGAGTCACTCCTCTCTGCCATCACGCTACTGCACAAACAAATAACGACCATGTGTCCGAGCAAAAATTTACCAAATGGTTCGAATATCGGACGCGCTCAACCTGAGCCCACTAAGCCGGCTTCCACACCACCGGCGCGCCCCATTTCGGTTCCAACGGCTGCGGCACTGAAAATGGGTGTTGGCTTTCCGCTAGCACACCTTGGTCCGCCGGGTACTAAGGTCGACTCGACGCGTTTGCTGAGTACACACGCGAAAACCTCACCGTCAACTATGGGCGGCACTTCTTCCGCCCCCTCCACACCCACGCTGAGCGTGCAGACCTTTGATTGTGGCATCTGCAAGCGGTGCACCGACCAACACCTACTGGCCAAGTGCGACACTTGCCAGCTGCATTATCACCTGGGCTGCTTGAATCCACCACTCACTCGCCACCCAAAGAAGTCCAAACTGTATGGTTGGCAGTGCTCCGAATGCGACAAGTCTGACGAGTCAGACGCTATGGCTGATATGCCGAAGCGGCCGCGCAAGTCGCGCACGCGTTTCAACAAGGACGGTTCCATTGTACCAGTGAAAGCACTCCAAAAGCCCACTGATTTTGTGGAGAAAGACGCTCCGCCACCGCCTAAGCGGCGCTCCATGGATGCCGCTCTATCGCCCAAGACAACGCCAGCAGTAAAGAAGGCGCTCAACAAGTCATTGCCAATGACGATGGATGTACTGACCACAGAAGTACAAGATAAAGTTGCGCATTCGCCATTACCAATGGCCAAAAGGTCGAAGCTGTCGTTGAGTTATGTTCCGTTGCAGGACATAAAAGAGAAGCCGCTTATTTCTTTGAAGACTACGCCGACTAGCTCGAAGAAGGGCAAGTTGGTGATGGCTGCCGGCGGTAAGTTGGCTTACTTTAAAAAATAGATGATATGTGTAAAACCTTAAGTTTATCTTTCTTAGTTCCACAACCAGTGCAGGCCACGTTGCCCACGGACGAGCCGCTACTGTTAGTGCTGCCGCCAACGTCCACACCACGTGCTGTGGATGCCGCAGATCCAGACCCCCTGGCCTTGCCCATCAACAGCAACACGACTGTCTCCTCGGTGGACGACTCATCTGACCCCAGTAAGCAGGCACGCAAACAGAAGCGCAAAGAAAAGCACCGCAACAAGCACAGCCTCTCCTCGGATACAGAGAAATCGCCCAACAAGGAGCATAAGCGCAAACGCAAGAAGAAAATGCACGACCACGATACCGAAAACCCGGGTGAAGCCGGCGCCAGCATTCCCAAAATCAAAATTAAATTCAAAACACTACCGCTACCCGGAGAGGTGACACCGGAGGCGCAATTTTTCTACGTCTCTGCCGACATGGTGCGCTCGGCTGAAGAAGCATCGCGACCCACTTCTGTGGAAACGGTTGAAGATGTGACACCACAGCTAACCGAGGAGCATGTGGCTCCGGCAAAATCCACTGCAACCACTCCAGCTGGCACACCTGCAAGTGCCAGCAAAACAACGCCCACACGGCGCAAATCGAGCCCACGTAAATCGACTATGAAACGTCAAATTGGCCGCCCCAAGTCGGTAACGCTGACACAAGCAACAACGCCAAATCTACATTGCTGCGTTTGCCGTGAGCTGGGCTCCGCCACGAATGTGGTTACCTGCGACGAATGTCGCAAGAACTACCACTTCACTTGTCTGGACCCGCCACTAAAGAAGACTCCGAAAATACGTGGCTATTCATGGCACTGCGCCGAATGCGATCCCACAGATGACGAGAACAAGTGATGACCGAATATTTCATAATCTTATCAAACATTATGCTATTGTGGAGCATAAACATACTGCACTGAAACATAATTATGAATATGCAATTTATATATAAAGCCATTAATATGCATGTAATACGAACAAATTTTTCTTCAAAAAATAAAATATTTTTCCAATTCAAATTATCTGGTTTTGTTTACAAACTCAGTTTTTTTAACGATTATGCTCCGCCCTTTGCGAGTAAGTGCGATGCGGAAAAAACTCCATTGCAGTCATTGAATGCAGTCCTTACGGATTTATTTCTGCACTACAACCCTTCTGTTCACTATTGTGAATGCGCCATTGCGGACCAGAAAACAAAGAACAGCTGGATTTGACAGCACCAACAAACTCAGGTTACTGCTCCCCTAGTCGAATTTTATAAATTTCATCGGTAAATTGCAAAATGCGTGCGACTGTGGTGCGTCTGGCGAAAATGTCTCCCCGATTGCGGGAGCTGCGTATTCATCTGTGCCAGACAGGCGAAACATCCAAAGGAGTAAGGTTTGTAGCAGTCAGTACGGCAAGTCGGCCGCAACCGGGTTACATAAGTTTCAGCTGGAAACTGCACTGAATTGGTTTGCTTCCGCAGGGAATACGTGGAGAAGTTCTACCCGAATCTGAAGAAGCAAAATCCCGATTTGCCAATTCTGATACGAGAGTGTGCTGGAGTGCAGCCCCGCTTGTGGGCACGTTACGGTGAGTAAGCCTGTGAAATGTATCAATACTGCACAGCTGACCTTCGCCTCCAAATCTCTTTCAGCGCAAGGCAAAGAAGTTAGTGTTCCACTCACAAATCAAGCCGCACCTGACGTTCAGAAACAAATCGAGGCAGTTGGAAAATCCATTTAGACACTGTTAAAGCTTTTGTTGTGGGAGAAGAGACAGTAACGCTCGGCTGAAACTTTAGTAAATAAAATACCGATATTTAAACTATGTTTTGTATTTGTAAGCTCAGTACATAGTCAAACCACTTGGTTAACAGTTCAAGAAGGTACTTTGTCCTACGACACGCAGCTGCTATCGGAAAACGGAGGCAAGCCAAATAGTTCCGGCCTGAAATCCTCCATTGATTTTAGAACCTGCGTGGCATTACAGCGCATTTCGGCAGGCAATTGCTCGTCTGGTATCATCACGACTTGCATGCCGGCACTAACAGCGGCGCGCACCCCGTTCGGCGCATCTTCGAATACCAGACATTGCGCCGGTTCCGGCTTGTCTGCAAAACGCGAAGCGGCCACCAGGAATATGTCCGGCGCTGGCTTTCCCTCGTTAACCTCGGGATCAGTGGAGCCGCAGACGCGATGATGGAACAGCTTGAAGAACTCCTCATGTTTAGCTATCTTAATTTGAACCATATCCTCGCCAGAGCTAGTGGCAACGGCAATAGGCACATTGTGCTTCACCAAGTGTCGCACCAGGCGTTCAACACCTGAAAAGGCATAGAAGTTGAGTGGAAACCTTGTGCGTTGCATTTTTTGTTTGGCCGAAATGCAACGCACAGGTAATAGTAAATCACAAATCAGAGGCAAATAATAGCGAGCGCCAATGCGGTCAGTTCTCGGTTGTGCTTAGTAGGTACTGAGCATTTGGAAGCGTTAACATAGTCAAAGAAGGGAATTTTGGTAATAGTTTAGGATGAATGTACTACAGTATATTATTGCCTATAATTGCTAATGTAAACTCGCGGACAAATTGGGACAAATCACAACGCAACTGCGCTAAAATAAATCTTGAGAGCAGCATACTTTCAACAAACTTTCGCAACTCGGATACAATGCACGAAACATATGCTCAGTAGATTTTCTATGGACCTGCGTTGACGAAGCTAAAAACCAGATATTAACAAAAAATAATGCCAAATCATAAATAGACAAACTCATTTGCTCAAAACTACCGCCGCGGGGGCGGGGCTTTTGCATATATGCTAACCTTTCATTAGCGGCGCATGACCCAACTGTTGGCTGCACAGTGTGTGGAACACTTTCAAATACTCTTCGGTCGTAATGGGCAATTTCATTCCTTCGACTGCGATAGCTGCCGACTTGGGCTCGGTGGTGCCCAGCATTTTCACACGCACTTCATACGGAAATGACTTGTTGTAGGTGCTCGCTATTTGCCTCACGACTCTTTCATAAACAACTTCAGTATCTGTAATGTATGCAGAAACAAAAGGAAGGTTAGTGGATTCGCCACAGTCATACCTGGCAGCATCTGCGCGTTGGCCATTAACTTCGATGTGATTGCGAAATGCTGCTCGCTGTATTCCTCCCAACTCATGGGCAGATCGTAAGCGGCGACTAAATGCTCGGCAACAGCGCGACGATTCAGTCCCATAATGGTGGCCTTAACTTCCCACGTGTACGTTTTGCCGTACTTATCGAGAATCTGTTGTGTGGCCTGTGTGTACAGTTTTTCTGTGTCTAAAGTCGGGCAATACGAAGGAACAAAATTCAGTGATTCGTTACAGTTTTGTGGCGGAATTACAAGGGTATTTACATCAGTAATATAAAATACTTGCAATAGTCCATTCGATAGCGAAAAACGTTACTTGCTTATAACTCGGTGTGCATAGATGCATACGTAATTACCTAAGTATAGTCTACCATATGTAGAAAATCTGCAACGCTTTACTAATTATAAAAAAATATCAATTGAACGGAAAAACGAGGTGTTTTATTAACATTCTGTAATTAATGTTTTACTCAGTTTGAATCAGTAAATTTCAAATCACAGATACTGAAAATCTGCATAAAGTTTGAGTGTTATGAAATGCGCGTTAAAAAACGCAACGCCGATGCTTTGAAATAACAACAACAAAAGCAACTAACTTGCCACCCACTTTCTATACGTGGGTGTATATGTAAGTGATTGCATCATGCAAAAGAGGATACATTTTCGATGCCCGCGCACCGCAAAAATTCTCTTATCGTAGGCAGATAGAAAAATTTTGTTATAACATTCAGGACGATATGATTAGATGAACCGCTGGGATATCTCACGCACAATATTAGTTTGAAATAACATAAACAATTCGGCTTTATGGCCAGCAGCAACTATTAAACGTACCCAATAGAAGACCATCCATGTCGAATATGCAATGGGTCACATTCTTGAAGTTTGCATTTGCGCACGTACTCATCCTGAATCTTGTTGTTAGTTTGGTCAAACGAGGAAAACTGGAATTACAATAAAAACATGAATAAAATATGATGATAGCAAAGGAAAATTGAATGACTCGTACGTCATCAGTCACTTTGAATATAACGAGGCATATATGTAGTACTTCATGTGTGTAATGAACGAAGAAAAAACATAAACTCTGTGATGGCAACGAAGGAAAATTGGTGCAATAGCAGCCAAGTTGTTACAGCTTGTAGCAGAACGAAATTCCAAGTAGCCAACGTTATTGTTACTTCAATTGGTTTAATGCTTTGCTGCAGAATCCTCATTCCCACCACTACTCAATTCACTTCGTGTTACTTTTCCAATACGCGACTTATTGAATAACAACTATAACACGCAACCGTAGACATGCTGATTAAATTCGTGAGGAAGTAACCTTCACCGCGACCTTCCTCAAAACTTACACCGCACTAACATCGAATGTCACTCGAAAAGTATGCAGCAGTTCGTTTTTGGATGATGTCCTAGTCAATATGGTAAATTTGTGGCACCCTCCCGCGGGCCGTGGCACAAGAACTATATTAATTGTGGTTTCTGATAAGAACCTACCAGCTCGAAATGTTGTTGCGCTTTGCCGCTGACTGTGTAATTGTAACGTTCGTTTGTTTGGTGCAGCTGAGTTGCGAGGGTTGCCGTGTGCTGCCATAGTGACGGAAGTGCAAGTGTAGTACCTAAAATTTCAAGGGGCGCAAAATTTCCATCACGATGTTGCAATTCATTTTCCAAGTGGACCCATAACTTTGAGAGTTTGGAAGAATAAATGTGTGCAATAGATCATAACCGTTAGGAAAAAATGTACTACTTGAGAGTAAGTTTTTTGTGGTTGCGAGTAATAAAAAGTTGTATTGGACCAACACAATTAGTCAAACAATGATTGGCCTACGTACTGGGAGCTTATCAATTAATATTTTGTGTACATGTTTAAACAAGAACAACAATTTGATAATGAGCACACATTTTAAATAGTGCAAACAAACATTATATTTGAATTAAATCACCTGGCATGATTGTTGCTTACCTCCGTTACTTGAAATACAGATTATTGGCGGGCACTATTGTATTCTAAGCAAAGCGTCATAAAGCGCTTGCATATTTATTAAATGATTAAAAAAAGTACGCATATCTAAAATTCTAAGGCATGTATTGTATTTTGTATCAGCGTGGAGCGATATTTATTTATTTATTTATCCAATGAGTAAATGTCCTTACTGACTGTAGGAAATATTAATAAATACAAACTACGATTTACTTAAATTATTTAACAAGAAACCCTTCGGAAGTGGCACATAAAAATCGGCAACATTGTTTAACTCCGAAAGGGCCCTAGATAGATAGATGCATTTCTAGTATAATTCGTCCTAGGAACATCTAAATAAAAGGCATCACCCTCCGCAGAGTCCGTTTAGGAACATTAAAAGCTATTCTTGCTAAAATATCCGGGCAATCAATAGACCCACAAATTAGGCCGACCCCAAAGGATGATGCCTACAAACGCAAAGCACTTGATGAACTAATAGACCAATGGCTCGAACGCCGGCAAACCAAATTGCTCCGGCTTAAAGTCCTCCACAGACTTCAGCACCTTTGTAGGGCTACCGTACATTTCGGCGGGCACATGTTTGTCTGGTATCAAAACGATTTGCATGCCGGCGCTCACTGCCGCCCGTACGCCGTTCGGAGCGTCTTCAAATACCAGACATTGCGCCGGTTCCGGCTTGTCCTCGAAACGCAAAGCGGCCATCAGAAATATATCCGGCGCCGGCTTTCCCTCGTTAACCTCGGCATCAGTGGAGCCGCACACGCGATGATGGAACAGCTGGAAGACCTCCTCATGTTTAGATATCTTAATTTGAACCATATCCTCGCCGGAGCTAGTGGCAACGGCAATAGGAACGTTGTGCTTCACCAAGTGTCGCACCAGGCGTTCAACACCTGAAAAGGCGTAGAAATTGATGGAAAACCCTGTGCGTTGCATTTTTTGTTTTACCGAAATGCAACGCTCAGGTAATAGTAAATCGCAAATCAGAGGCAAATAATAGCGAGCGCCAATGCGGTCAGTTTTTGGTTGTGCTTAGTAGGTATTGAGCATTTGGAAGCGTTAACATAGTCAAAAAAGGGAATTTTGGTAATCGTTTAGGATGTGAATGTACTACAGTATATAATTGCCATTCTTCTTTACACATGTGTACACGAGTAAACCAGGCAATCAAGCTACAGCTAATGTAAACTGGCAAACAAATTGGGACAAATCTCAACGCAACTGCGCTAAAATAAATCTTGAGAGCAGCATACTTTCAACAAACTTTCGCAACTCGGATGCAATGCACGAAACATATGTACGGGTAATACTTCATGCTCAGTGGATTTTCTATGGACCTGCGTTGACGAAACTAAAAACCACATATTAACAAAAAATAAGACGATATCATAAAAAGACAAACTCAGTGTATGAAACATTTTCAAATACTCTTCGGTCGTAATGGGCAATTTCATTCCTTCGATTGCGAAATCTGCAGACTTGGGCTCGGTGGCGCCCAGCATTTTCACACGCACTTCATACAGAAATTACTTGTTGTAGGTGCTCGCTATTTGCCTCACGACTCTTTCATAAACAACTTCAGTATCTGTAATGTATGCAGAAACAAAAGGTTAGTGGATTCGCCACAGTCGTACCTGGCAGCATCTGCACGTCGGCCATTAACTTCGATGTGATTGCGAAATGCTGCTTGCAGTATTCCTCCCAACTTATGGGCAGATCGTAAGTGGCGACTAAATGCTCGGCAACAGCGCGACGATTGAGCCCCATAACGGTGACCTTAACTTCCCATGTGTACGTTTTGCCGTACTTATCGAGAATCTGTTGTGTGGCCTGTGTGGACAGGTTTTCTGAGTCTAAAGTCGGGCAACACGAAGAAACAAAATTCAGTGATTCCTTACAGTTTTGTGACAGTATTACGAAGGTATTTACATCAGTAATATAAAATACTTGTAATAGCCCATTCGATAGCGAAAAACGTTACTTGCTAATAACTCGGTGTGCATGCACGCATACGTGATTACCTAAGTATAGTCTACCATATGTAGAAAATCTGCAACACTTTACTTGTTATTTTAAAGAAATATCAATTGAACTAAACAATTAGGTGTTTTATTGACATTCTTTAATTAATGTTTTATTCAGTTTGAAGTAAATTTTTTATCACTTACAGATACTGAAAATCTGCATAAACTTTGAGTATTATGAAATGCACGTTAAAAAAAATTAAACGCCGATGCTTTGAAATAACAACAACAAAGGCAACTAACTTGCCACCCACTTTCTATATGTATGTGCATATGTACGTTTTGGTTTTGTTGTTTGATGTTCGATTTGGAGAGGTGCACACAATGTTTAATTGAATAAAACTGGAACGGTTTTATTGCGTTGAATCCTTTTCACAATTTTCAATACAATGATAAACATAAAAAAATTTAAAGGACGATTGCTTCAATATGTATACATATATACTGTACATATATATAGTACAGCCAGTATGTGCTAATAGTTGTAGGCAAGATGCATCCAATGATTTTGTAAACATATTAGCTAACTGATCCTTAGTACCAATCGCTTTAACTAATATTTGTTTGTTTTGGATAGTGTCCCTGTTTTATGCCTATATGCTTCACACGTTTGCGTTCCAAATTGCTCGCCATACAAATATACCCTCTTTCGTCCTCGTAGATAACAGTAGGATTTGCATCCAGTTGTCGCAAATTACTCATTAAGCCTCGAAGCCACAGTGCTTCTGTCGTGGAAAAACTTAGAGCCACGTACTCAACTTTACTTGAGGAAGTTGACAATGCCGTCTGCTTCTTGCTGCATCCAGATGTTGATTTTCGATCAATTTGATCTGATGCCCAGTCTGCATCAACATATCCAACAATTGGCTCAGCTTGATCGTGATTGTTGAACTTTAACTGTTTTCCTCTTAAACCCTTCAAGTGCTGAACTATCCGTTTCAGATGCTGCCAGTGAGTTTCACTTGGTTTTTGGTGGAATCGTGCCATATACACCGGGTAGCAAATGTCAGGTCTTGAGCAGAGCATTATGTACATTAAACTTCCTAAAAGTTCATGATGAGGCTTGTCAAGTACATCATCTGCATTCGGTTGCTATTGTAACCCTTTTTCCATTGGACTTCTGATAGAGTTACATTCTGACATTCCAAATTTTGCGAGAAATTTATCAATCGTTGCCTCTTGTGAGATCTTTAGCCCTTCAGTAGTATGTTCTATCTTCATACCTAGGAAGTGTTTTAGTTCTCCGCAATCAGACATCTCGAATCGATAAGATAGTTGCTTCTTTAATTCTTCTATTGATGAAAAATCCTTGCTGACTATTAATAAGTCATCTACGTACAATATGTGTTAGATACAATACATTTTCACATATCTCATTTCCCCCTTTCTTGGTCGTGACTTCTTGTGATAACTATTTTTGGTTCTTCAAGACTGGGTGCTTGTGCATGTGCGTACGGAAATTATGCCTCATTAAATTTAATATCTCTGGCGAAGATTTATTTATTGCCCATAGCCCATAACGCATTTGTTACTTTTGGCATCAAGTTCTTTTCTTCGCTGGTCAGGTATCCATGCGTAAACTTTGCAGCCAAACACTCGTAACTTGTTGACATCTGGTTTCGTCCCATACCTCATTTTCTGCTGGTTAACTCCAAAAGTCTTCTTTGTTCACCATCATGAACGAAAGTTAATAGGCGCTCCTTCGCCTTCCAATCCCTGTGAAGAAATTCGGCTTTCTCGCTTTCCTCATTTGGTGGATGTGTGACTAGCCCGATTCACCAAGCCCGATTCACTCGAAGTGCAGCCTTACTCGGAACTGCCACTCGTCGAATCCGCCATTGATCTGAGGGACTCCTGTCTTGCGCTCGCCTGGGCCCATAACCTTTTGGTCTTATGTTCTATTTGGAGAGGTGCACACCAGAGATTAGCAATGAGTACCGAAATTTTGGATACCACCACATTAACCCGAATCAGCCCAGTGTTGCCATATGGCGACGCACGATAGACATATTTGTAAACGATCATAATATACAAACGAATATACTTAGATACCGTTACTTTGAAACACATTTTGAACGCGGAATTGATTCTGCTTTCACTTAAAATCAGTGCGTGTTTGTTTGTATAAAGTAGTGCATCGTAAAGTAGACATAGTGTTCAAAAAAGTGCGAAAAAATGGAGCATGAAAAAGTAAGTAAGTTGAGACGTACTTAAAATATATACTTATTATCTTGAACGCGTAATGAAATGTGTTTTTTTTAATGTTTGAAGAAGGGAGTAATGTCCCATAAGTGTGCTACTCTAAAAAATACTTTTTGTGATATTTTTTTTAAGTTTTCTGTGCCTGTTGCCATATGGCAACAGGACATTCCGAGCGTCCTGTGGGCAGGATTAAAAAACTAATAATGCAGTTTTTTTATTTTGCATATAAAGAGTATGCTCCTAAAAAATCGTTTTGAAATTCGAAAAAAATGTACGTGGGCTAATTCGGGTTAATACTCATTCTTTTTACTAACCCACTACTCATAAGAAACCGCGTAGCATAAGTATCACAACCGCAATAATACAAACCCCGAACGAACTTGCGATGATGCGGCCATTATGAGTATAGCTCATACGAACACTTTATTTGCGTCGGCATCTGTCACTTGCAGTGAGTGAAAGCAATGAGTACAAGTATCCATAATGCAAAATTCGCGAAGCGTTTGAAGTAGGTACACGCATTTGAAAAAAATTTTGGCGGCATTAGCGACTCCACGGCGCCGATTAGCATATTCTTTGTTTAGCTTTCTTGTACTAAAATCAGTTGATTTACAACGATCACTGCAAAAGGATTAAAGTGTGCCAAGCCAAGTGAGATAGTTATTTTTTCATTGGACTAAACCAAATTGGGCATATCGCAAATAATTCCTGTCATTTCTTTTCTTGTTTTCTACGAATGCTTAATCACAAAGAGGGTGAAAGGGAGAGGGTAAAGCTGATCATCGGTTTTTATCTCTACGAATGAGTTGCATTTTCGCGTTTTTATGGTGTTTCCATCTTTCGTTTGGATCATCGGCATCAGTTCGTTTAAGTGGTATACAGAATGAATGCTTCGTTTGCGGTGGCGATACAAACACATATCCGTTCTTTTGTGTAGTGGCGCATATTCACAGCGCATTTTACATGAATACATATTACGATAATAATATGACCGCATGCTGATCTCTGATGTCTACAGTATATTAACAGTAACTGATTGCATCATGCAAGAGGACACATTTTCGATGCCCGCGTACCGCAAAGATTCTCTTATCGTAGGTAGACAGAAAAATTCTGTTAGAACGTTCGGGACGATATGATTAGATGATACCGCTGGGTTAGCTCACGCACAATATTAGTTTGAAATCACATAAACAATTCGGCTTTATGGCCAGCAGCAACTATTAAACGTACCCAATAGAAGACCATCCATGTCGAATATGCAATGGGTCACATTCTTGAAGCTTGTATTTGCGCACGTACTCATCCTGAATCTTGTTGTTAGTTTGGTCAAACGAGGAAAACTGGAATTACAATAAAAACATGAATAAAATATGATGATAGCAAAGGAAAACTGAATGACTCGTACGTCATCAGCCACTTTGAATTTAACGCGGCATATATGTAGTACTTAATGTATGTAATGAACGAAGAAAAAACATAAACTCTGTGATGGCAACGAAAGAAAATAGATGCAATAACAGCCAAGTGGTTACAACTTGTGGCAGAACAAATTTGCTGCAGAATCCTCATTCCCACCACTACTCAATTCACTGAATCTGCATTTCCTCCGCCACTCCGTGTCACTTTTCCAATGCGCGACTAATTCAACAACAACGATAACACGTAGTCATGAAGTAACCTTCAACGCGACCTTGCACAAAAGTTACACCGCTGCACCTTTTATTTGCATCGAATGCCCGTTGAAAAGTATGCAGCAGTTCGCTTTTGGATGATGTCCTAGTCGATATGGTAAATTTGTGGCACCCTCCCGCGGGCCGTGGCACAAGAACTAAATTAATTGTGGTTTTTGACAAGAACCTACCAGCTCGAAATGTTGTTGCGCTTTGCCGCTGACTGTGCAATTGTACCGTTCGTTTGTTTGGTGCAGCTGAGTTGCGAGGGTTGCCGTGTGCTGCCATAGTGACGGAAGTGCAAGTGTAGTACCTAAAATTTCAAATTTCGTCTTGAGTCAGTTCAGGTTTATGCGAAAAGAAAATTCCGGAAAATAATTGGAAAGTCGGAAAATCCCTGCCATGTTTGACCGCGAATCACTTGATAACGGCTGGACCGATTTGGCGATTTGGTTTTTTGGTTGTATTCGTAGTTGTCAGAACAAGGTTTGGATGAAAGAAAGTTTTAGGAAAACGGGGCGTGCCACTTTTTCACCAGCCCAAATTTTCAAACGACAACTTTGAAACTGTAAGTCACACATCAATTAAATTCACTACGAACTTAATATGTAGTAATTTCCTTCGACAGAGGGAATGGGGCGGGTATTGGACGAGTGGGCGTGGCTCCACCCATACAAGAAAAATCTTTATAATGGAAAATCTTCGAAATTTTAAGTTGCACAGCATTGAAATTTAGTACACCGTCGTCCTATAGATGAGTCATTCTACTGGTAAGATTTGATGGGCGTTGGACTAGGGGCGTGGCATATTTTTTGTGACCCAGAATGCAATTTATTTCTTAAGTAAAAATTGGTTTTTAAAATTGGCATGGTTCAAGCACAGTCCATTTCTTAACTGGAACTTAGCCCCAACATTGCTGATTTATGGGCCTCAATTGCGTGAATCGGTAGCTCTTCCTCTTCCTTTAGTTGGTTTTCTTCGCCATAGATTCGCCATCTCGCGCAATTCATTATCAAAAAACAAATGTTGTGCGAGACGAAGTTCGCCGGGTCGGCTTGTTGTATTCTAAGCAAAGCGTCATAAAGCGATTGCAATCAATAAAATGAGTAGAAAAAATACGCATATCTAAAACTCTAAGGCATGTATTGTGTTTTGTAACAGCGACATTTGATATATGCACAAAATCGCAAAGCACTTGATGAACTTATTGGCCTATGGCTCGAACGCCGGCAAGCCAAATTGCTCCGGCTTAAAGTCCTCCATAGACTTCAGCACTTGTGTAGGGCTGCCGTACATTTCGGCGGGCACATGTTCGTCTGGTATCAATACCACTTGCATGCCGGCGCTCACTGCCGCCCGTACGCCGTTCGGAGCGTCTTCAAATACCAGGCACTTGGAGGGATCGGGCTTGTCCTCGAAACGCGAAGCGGCCACCAGAAATATGTCCGGCGCTGGCTTGCTCTCCTTAACCTCGGGATCGGAACCGCAAACGCAATGATGAAACAAATTGAATAGTTCACGATGATGCGTTGTCTTGATATCAAAAAGATCGGCAGCAGAGCTGGTTGCCACAGCAATGGGAATGTTATGCGCCGACAAATGACGCAATAAACGTTCGACTCCTGCAAAGTGCACAAAATTCAGTTGCATTGAAATTAAACTGTTTTTAAAATGTAATCGAAGGCAAATAATAGCAAGCACCAATTATATGTTGTCTGTTGTCGGTGTATTTGAACGAGCACTTGTAAGCGTTTGCCCGAATTTCGAAATTGGAAAAACGATCATTTTAATTTTTATACATACGCATCTATAAAGCGTATACCATATGATACATGGTGTATACTATAAACAACGTCGATTCTAAGCGAATGAACAAAACTTTCACATAAACACATCAACGTGCAAAGAAATGACTACATACTTTTGTGTAGTGTTGTGACGAAATGATAAATATATGATAAATGCAAAATGTTGAATGCACAATGTAATTTAAAAACTGCTACAACTGGCAGCAGTCGCAGCTTCACGATATAGAGTAAAATGTGTCTCGCTGCTTTGGATTTGTGTTAAGAGCATGAAAGCAACTTGAAGAAACTACGACAAAGTCAGCTATTGACAGTCGAGACACGGCGTACATTTGCTCTAACCTTTAAGCACCGGCGCATTGCCCAATCTTTCTCTACTCAGCCGGTCGAAAACTTTCAAATACTCATCAACCGTGATGGGCAATTGCAGTTCCTCGATTGCGATTTCAGCAGATTTGCGATCAGTCGTGCCGAGCATTTTCACATGCACCTCATGTGAATACGATTTATTGTAAATGCGTGCTATTTCGCCTTCGATTTCTTCGTAAATTACTTCAGTATCTACAACAGAGAAACACCAAAAGGCCAATTAGCAAATGCGCTTAGCAGCTTAGTACCTGGCATCAGCTCCGCGTCGATCATCATCTTGTGGGTGGCCTCGTTCTGCAGCCTGGCGTATTCCTCCCAACTGATGGGCAAGTCGTAGGCGGCGACAATTTTCTCGGAAACGGTCCGGTGATTGAACCCCATTATGGCTGCTTTAACTTCCCACGTGTAGGTTTTGCCATATTTATCGAGAATATTTTGTGTGGCCTGTGTATAGAGCTTTTCCGTATCTAAGATGGAGCAATTGCGTGAGCGACATGGAGATTTTTGGTTGCCGCACGTAAATAATTGGTAATAAATGGTAGACTGCAACCGGGTGGATCTTAGCCAAAGTTAACTCACCCAACAGTAAACCGTCCATATCAAATACACAGTGGGTTACGTTCTGGAAGTTGTTGGCCACGTCCATGTTTGCTTCTGCTTGCTTGTTGCTATTGTTGTTGTTGCACTGACAAAATGTCAAATGTAAATATTGAATTGTATTGGAAACTGTCCAGTCACTAATGAACTTCGCTTGTTACTCCTGTTGCATGTGCAAAAACGTTTTAGGAGGTGGAATCAGCGCTACTGAATTTGGACAAGTTTCATTTGGGCGTTGGTTATTCAGTCCGAAGTCTAGTTAAGCCAAGACTCTTTCAAGTCGCTCTTAACCTCAACCAATGCAACAACTAATTCAGTAGCGGCATAAGCCAAAATGCAAATATCGTGAGTTCTTTTTTTTTTGTTCCTGCAGTGGTACCTGCACTCCGACAAGTCCTATGTCAATATATCCAGCTGATGGCGGTCCTTACCTTTGAAAGATTAGAGTCCACTTTTTTGTAGTTTTGTCAATTTCGGTGTTGTTATCAGTGACTAGTCATTGGTTGTTATGCCGGCTGATTGTCAGGGCTGCCATCTCCCACTACAGCAGCACTTCCCCTAATTCACCGTATGTTTTCGACTATTTACAGCAATCGAGAATTTAAACTACAGATAAAATACCCCTCCTTACAAATAATTTTATTTCATAGCAAATTTTCATTTGGCGCATTTGGGTCATTTGGCATTTTTACGGGCCTGTCTTGACCCTTGTTATCCTGACCTTTGGGAGGACCCTGGCTGGTGCTGACTTGGCAACCGCAGTTATATGGCGGTAGGCCGAATAGTTGGGGCTGGAACTGGTCCAACGATTGCAGCACCATTGTTGCGCACGCACGCAATTCTGCTGGCACTCGCTCATCCGGTACCATCACTGCTTGCATTCCAGCACTAATCGCTGCCTTCACTCCATTCGGCGCATCTTCGAACACCAGGCACTGCGCCGGATTCGGCTTCTCGTCGAAGCGTGAAGCGGCTACCAGATATATGTCTGGCGCAGGCTTGCCCTTTTTAACCTCAGGATCCGTGGAACCACAAACAACATGATGGAACATCTGGAGGAACTCACTATGGTTGGACATTTTCTTTAACATCAAATCTTCAGGGGAACTAGTACCAATGGCAACGGGGACCTTGTTTGTTGTCAAATGACGCACTAGGCGGAATGCTCCTGCAAATATTCCGGTAATGAAAGCGCTGTCATAACGCTCCAGACGGTAGATTAATTTTGCAAACCTTTCATTAATGGTGTATCAGCCATCGTTCCAATTAACATCTCGCGATATATTTTTTTTAACTCATCGGTTGTCACAGGCAACTGAAGCGCGCTAATCAAAGTTTCCGCAAAATCAGACTCGGTTTTACCCAACAATTGCACACGCAATTCAAACGGTATTGTTTTTTTGTAATCAGTCGCTATTTTCGATAAGGCCTCTTCCATGGCTACCTCAGAATCTACCAAAGCGTGCAGAAATATTACGGGTTTGTTATGATAAAGCTCCAAAAAATTATTCTCAGGAAAACGTTATCCTGACTGTAAGACACTTACCAAGTAACAAACCATCCATGTCAAATATGCAATGAGTCACTTTCTTATAACATGTCCAATCCACATTCATGTTTACCTTTTGATATATTCCTTTTTAATATATTACTTGTGTATTATTTTTCATAATTTTTTTTCTCAAGCTAAAATTTATGGGAAGTAAAAGGAAAAAAATTAAAGCAAAAGTGACATACTTGTCTCTCAAATGCTGGCGGTATTGAGAAGTACTTCCAAAGTCACTTTGAATAAAAAACATGTTTGGGTACTTGCGTTGAACAAACTACAACGCGTTGGCCACTACCCATGTTTTAGGTGCTAACATACTTATGCATTTGAGAGAGCACTCCCAAGCTGCACCTACAGCCGTATAATAGAAATTTAACAAAACCATTCTATTGGCTTACAAATAAGTTTAATGTAGTTTCCTTTTCTTCTCATTTATTTAAAAAACACAGGCTGCGGCTTTTAAGCATCCAAACTTCTAACGGCTCAAAACCAAGTAGCATTAAGTTTCCAAGTGTTTACTATTCTTGTATTTGTTTTATAATACAAAACGGTTCGATTGGTCAAAGAACCAGTACATAGTTTTGATGTCTGAACATATTCCGCACGCAGTTTGACAAAGAATCTGCAATACAAAATTAAGGAAATCAGTAAACAATTCAAAACCAGTTGTAAATAATACCAAGTCAGATCTAAAATAGCTTTTGCAATACTCAGTTCAGTTATGGTAAAACTAGAAATCATTCAGCAATGGTCTGACGTGCTAGATAAATCGTCACCGTATAACAAAAGCCATTTTAACTTAACCAATATTGCTTTTGAACTCACCTTAATTTAAGCTCTCAGCAAGCAAGCGCCACCAGCCTTCTTGATTTTATCTTCAGCCTTCTTCGAGAAGTATTTCGCCTTCACAATAATGGGCCGCTTGGGCAAATGACCACGGCCCAACAATTTGTAGTAACCCTGCAAAGTAAATATTCATTAATATCTGACACATAAACAATGAGCTAGTCAGTGTAAGCAAATTCGGTTTTCCAACAATCTGAAAGGCTTTCGCTACATGGGGAGAGCAATTGTACGGTCGCATTCAGTCCGCCCGACGCCTTCAAGTGTATCTTCATGTTGAAAGAAAACCCATTTCCAGCCCATCCACTGTTAAAAGAACATATACTTACATGCTGCACTAAATCAATTACGGGCGCTTTGGTGCTCTTCTCCTTCTTCAACTCCACAAACTTGTCAGCTCCAACAAGCGACCACAATTTGTCCAAATTGATGCCGGGACAGAACTTAGCCTGCTGACGCAAGTGGAAGTTCCTCATACCGACCTTGCCGAAGTAGCCAGGATGGTATTTGTCAAAGTTGATACGGTGGTGGTGCATACCACCAGCGTTACCGCGACCACCAGGATGCTTACGGTGCTTGCCGATACGGCCGTGGCCATGGCTCACGTGACCGCGCAGCTTTCTGGTCTTCTTCCTTTTCATGTTCGACTGTAAAACAAATGGGAAGTCGCAACTGTTACTTCGTGTTTACACGTGGGTATCAAAATTTTAACAGGCAGTTGTCACCGCCAGCAACATTTTGAGGTTAGAACAGCACGACTTTGTTTCACTACACGTATTCGGTCACAACCAATGCACTCATAGTGGTTTAAGCACATTGTTACAAATAACGCACGAAGTACTATTCACGTTAGATGTGATTTGAAGTCGGTTTTGTGACTTTCACAAGGAAAATCCTCAAAGTTGCGGCGGCCAAACAATCGACAACGTCCACTCACCATCTTGAAATTTTTGGAAAGAAAGAAGTCAGTGAAGTTGGCTGCTGATGACGGCTACTCGTTAGTTTAGCATGATTTGTGTGCACAATTGTCAATGACAACAAGACACAGGGTTGCATGTTGATGTGAGTCAAAGGTTTATCAGCTTGTTATATACACAATTCAGCAAACTACTGGAGGGATTATTTAAAAATTTAAATCAAAATATCCTCCAAGCTAGGAAAATCTTATCGCTCTTAAATTTTTTTGGTTAAAACGTGGCAATATGAGATCTTAAAATCTCGCACTTTTCAGAATTAAAAAAAAATTTTTTAAGTTTCGTTCTGCGAATGCTAGAAAGAAAATCTGTTTTTATCGTGTGCGTGAAATCAAAAAACCCTATAAATATGTTTCTAAGACGTAAACTCTTAACTCATTCTTATTTGTCATCATGCACAGATTTTACACTTCATCAACTAATCGAAAACGTTTATGTTGTTCTTCCGGTATAACATTAAAAAACTTTTTGTAAATGGTTTGATCCTCGCGTCCAGCATAGTGGCGTTGCACCCAAGTGTGATCCCAATTTGGATCGAGCTGCTCACAAGTGACATACACTTTGCCGTGCTCCATGGCGAACAATGTACCATTCCGTCCAAAACCGACCTTTAGATAAAGAGTACATTTATAATCAGTAAGGAAGCGGCTCACAAATTCTATTCAGGCAATTACATTCAAGCCTGGGTGGAAACGCGGCGTTAACTGTGTGGCTAACAGAGTGCCTTGCGATACATAATGCCCATCTTGGACACGCCAGCCGCGGTGCTTGGGCCGTGCATGACCCTTCTTGTTGCGTGTGCTACCACCGGTCTTCTTGCTCGCGTTACGTACTGTATCTGTTGTGCGAGTGGAAACGCTGGTTAAAATGTGCGCACGCCAATTGTGCTCAATAATACTTACTGAGCAATGGTTGGTCAACCTTCAGGCACTGCATCGACAACTTCTGCATTATAGTGAACGTCATTTTGAGTGTGTTTTTATATAGTTCACTAAATATTTGTTACAAAATGCTCCAGCTACAAATTTGTTCAATTGATTTTGTTGCGTGCTGACTGAACAGCTGTTTCCGCGCAGAGTTGCTACCAACTAGTTTTAGGGCTGCATTGCATAGTACGCCTTCACATAAGAAATTCTCTAAATTTAGTACGAATATAAAAGAAATGTTCTCGAGTCCGAGCTGACACCCATTTAAAAATTACAGTTTTTGATGAATATAATAACAAAACCTAATTCAATTTTGCCACAAAAATTAAACAAAAAAAAAATAAAAAAAATTAAGCTGGAAGGCTTATGTTTTGTTTAGGACGAAATACAACCTTGTCTATTTTATATATTGAACATATTTTCGCAGTTTTTCCTTCTATTTTTACAACAAATTAGTCTTTTTAACTGTGATCTCATTTAATAATAACATTTGAAATGGATTCTTCGGCTTCAGCAGAACATCAATCGGTACAGCAAAATGTGCCCACTGAGCTGCTGCGCGAGAAAATAAGGAAATATTCGCGGCAGCATCGTGAGAAGTTGCGCGCCAACAACAGCGATGCGTTACGTTTTGGTCTCGGCGAGATTCGTACAAAAGTTGAGGAACTGGAAAATCTGAACGAGCGAGACGTGACAGGACTGGCGACGCGCATAAAACGCCGCAAGCACGCCACTTGCGAGGATATGTATCGGCTGAGCCATGCATTCCTGCAGGATATCGAGAATATACGCACATTCGCAAAAATTCCTGGGGCAGTGCAGGTACTCGTCAAGGAACTAACGGGTAATATGATGCACTGCATTTCTTGATGTCAGTTGAACTCATGGCTACATTTGTAGGCGTCGACTCCGAGCGGCAAGCCGGCGCGGTGGAGTGCCTTTGCAACTTCGCGCTGGGCGAAGGTCCGGTTTGCGAGAAGGTGGCCAGCCTGGCAGGGAGTTACTTGGTCACGTATTTGGACAGCAGCGAAGAGCATTTGAAACGCACCTCCCTGTGGACTGTGGCGAACATACTTGCCACCGGCGGCAAGGGGACCCAAACGCTTATACAAATGGAGCTGGTGCCGAAGTTGTGGACGCTGTACGTTGATGATAGCAACGGAGCGGCGGCAGATCCCAACTGTGATTTTAGAGAAGATGCAGCTGTATGTCTGCAGCTGCTTACAACGCCAGCCGCAAAGCAACTTTTGCGGTTCGACGATTTGAGTTTTATTAAACAACACTTTTGCATAAAGAACCCGACCTGCCCAGGCGGAGAGTACCACCTGCAGCTGCTCTTCAATTGTGAAATTGTAAATTCCGCGGATGAGTTGGATGAGCAGGCCTTAGTGTATTTAATTAATTATGCTATAAGTAATTTGTGCCATAGCTTGGATTTTAGTAGCGTCGATAATCGTTTGCGCATTGTGTATGCGGTGCGCGTGCTGTCAAATGCCGTGGCCAGTCAGCCGTTGGCGTACGGCCTGCTACTAAAGCAACTGTCGAGTGTGTGGCAGACAAATGTTGTGAACGTTTTAAATAAGCTGTTTGAATTTGGTGTGCCGGCGCTGACACAAGAGGCGCTGTGGCTACTGCGCAACATTTTGGCGCAGCAGGAAAGGGAAGCCAACAATGCTGCTCTCATAGAACATGGGTTTGTGGACAAATTGCGGGTGCATGCCAGTGCAGGGCCATGAGTGGCTGCAGCCATTTAGTCATGAAGTTTGTTGGAGACGTTCAAAATTGAAATGATTCTGCAGTTACAGAGATCTCTTTACAATCTGTAAGATGTTAATTGTGAAATGAGCGTGGAGGAATAACCAGTTATTTGTACATATGAACTGAATGAATTGAACTTAGACTACATAAAAAGAATAGTATATCGGCGATTCTAATTGAAATGTGGTTTTCTTTGGATTGTTGGACACATAGCCGTAGCCAGTGATGTGAGTCATTTGTAATATAGCTAACTGCGTAACATTATTACTTTTGGCGAAAAAAGTAATGTAACGTATTACTTTCCCCGCAAGTAATAACCATCAGTAATAATATTACTTTTTCTCAAGTGATTTATTACTATGTTACTTTTATTCTCTTTTTCTATTTTTTAAGTCAGCATAAATAGTACAAGTGAAGCCTTTTTCGTTAATCAAACGCTAAAGTGGTGATAGAATCGTTATTGGAATAATTTAAAAACAATTAAATTCCAGTAAGCAGTCCCAACGCTGGTGCTAACACAAAGTTGTCAGTGTACGGAACCTAACACAGAAACCGGAGTCGTATTTATTTGGCATAGCAGATGCATGCCCTGAATGAATTTAGACAGTATTTGAACCTCAGAGAGGCCGTTTAATTTTTTTATTTTATTATCACTGTTTTTAATCTTTGTGGCATTTTGGAAAGTCTTTGTTTGGTAACTTAGAGATTTAACTTTGACAGTGTAATTTATGTTGTAATTGAATGTTTCTTAATTAAGGACAGCAAATAAAAAGCGTAAGAAATGAAAACTTAAACAATTAAGTGTCAATGTTTATAAAAGATTTGGATAAATAAAATTGGCGTAATCCTTACACTATGCTACATCCTACAGCGTGATGATTGGTATTGTCAAGTGATAATAATTAGATGACAAGACATAGGTTGCATATCGCAAGCGATAATGGACATTCACAAAACGTATGATAAGTAAAGTGAGTAGAAAATAAATACAATACAAAATAAAATTTTACAAAACTAATAGCATGATTTCTCATATTTCGGCTTACAACTTAGCGGTCAACATGTTAAAATGTTTCTTATTTATCTGGTCTGTACGTATTGTGGAGTATTGAACGAATTACACGCTGTCCACCTCGTCATCTTCGAAGAGCGCAATAATGCGCTTACGTTCCTCATCAATGCCGCACTCTTGCCTTGGCGTTTGCGACTGCTGCTGCGCGCCGGGCATGTGGTTGTGGCACATGGCGTTGTGCACCTCCAGCGCGGCCAGTGTCTCAAAGAGCAAGTTGCACGGATTGCAGCGCGCACTGAACGTCAGATTGGTTTGTATGGGAGTGTGATGTTCGCTTTGGGGTGCTCGCGTGACAGCAGAACTGGTCAGCAGGTCCTTGCGTACATTTATTTGCGGCGTTTGCGGGGTGGCGAATGTTGATTTTTTGGCGGCCACGCTTGACGGCGGTGTGTGGTTGGTGGCCTGCTGTAGTTTCTGCAGGAATGTTAAACGTTCGGCGTTTTCTTTCCCTGCGGTACCATTAAAAGTGGCCGTGCATGTTGTGGTAGTCGTTGTGCTGGCCAGAACAGCTATTGGCTTTTTCAATGGTGTGTTGCGGCCCAGGTCAGCGTTATTGTGTGGATGTGAGTTTGAGTTGCGACTTTGAGATCTCTCGATTTCGTACAGTATGTTATTGCTGATCGAAATGGGCGTAGTTGTGCCGCTCTTGTGTACTTTGGGTGTTTTGAAAAGATCAATCAGATTGCCGTCCAGATTGAAATCGCAATCTTTTGGAGTTGCTGTAGCGAACAGTACATTTTCATTTGGCTTCGTTGTGTGCAGAAAATCAGTCGTTTTGCTTGTATGTGGGATATCAAAGCGCTTTCGCAATCTCTCGCTTATATCCTGTGCGACTGGCTGCTTTTGCTCGAGGGAAGAAGCTGCCGAGCTCTTGCCCTCACTCTCCAAACGCTGCTTGTTGTCCATACCGGCGTTGTTGCTATTCTGCACCAAGTCGGGCAACAGCATGTCGCCGCAATTGGCCTTTTTCAGCCACTCGCACGTTTTGCGCAGACAGAAGATCATGCGGCGAATAAATTCGTGCGGCGAAACGGCCTTGTTGCGCCGTATGTCCAGCAGACGGTTTATCTCCTCGATGTAGATGAGGAACTTGTACTCGATGCAACTGTCCATGTGTTCCCTGTACGACTCCTCGAACATAAAGCGCCGGAAGCAGGCGCGGCACTTGCGTTCCTTGCAGCTTTCTGGTATATTAATGGTGATGGCATCGCGCAGTTCGTCCATGTCCATAATGTCGTCCTCTTCGAAGTTTTTCTCTTTGTACGAGAAAATGTTGTGCTTCTGGGCGGCATCCGCATCATTCTCGTCACTCGAGGTGGCCGTTTGAAAGTCTTCTTCAGCGTAGGGGTCGCCGGCACTGCTTGCGGCTGCTTCGTAGCCCATTGCGCCACCGTTGTTCCGACGCTTAGGTCGGATGCCGGGGTTCGTTGCCTTGTCGAAGAGCAAATTGAGATAACGCAGCTGTCCCTCCACATTTTGCTGCGACGGTGCAGCTGCATGGAAGCTGTTGTTTAGTAGCTGCTTGCATACTTTGTCCTGCTCCTGCTGGCATTTACTATTTAACAAATTCGTGTCGATTTGACGATCCTCCGTGAAGTTCAGCTCCTGCGCTGTTATCAATAAACTTTCCTTCTCTGCATGACTATCCTTCTTGTTCTGCTGACGAAGCATTTGCACAGCCTTCAGGCCAAGCGTATTCTCAATGCATTGCTGGCGAAAAGTGACTGCGTGTTTTAGATACGAGATGCATAGGGCGCAAATTTTAATCGGCAGACCATCTTCCGCTGAGTACTGTTTGAGGCACAACAGGATCATGGATCAAAATTAAGTAGTGATGGTGGAAGCGTTGATATTACCTTGAGTCCAGTAGTCTCTTCCAGCAGAACATTGATGGGTTTCTGCCAGTTGAGAAACTCATTTGAGGTGGCATGTAAGTAGGCAGGAATCTTCTCGAACAGCTCGTATTCACCGGGGCTTGTGCAGATGCGACAAATATTGCCCCACGTCGTCATTTCTTGTCCACACAACTTAAATTCAATTTGGGGCTACTCCCTTCGGATCGCTTTCGACAGTGACCCTCTTCTGCTGTTGGGTATATTATCATCAACTGAAAAATCGCAAAACTGCAACGAAAATACACAAACAATCAACAATACTGGACAGTTTTCAGTTGAGAAGTGTCAAATGATTGGCGGAGTTGCCAGTTGCATGAAAATTTATGGCAGCGGAAATTTGAGCTGCAAAAAAAGTCGTGGACAACAACGAAGAAATTTGAGATAGTGTGAAACGTTGCAGAATTAACCCTTTCGCTATTTTGTTGCCATATGGCAACATGCTACTTTGTGGACGTTTGCATCCTCTATGGTTGCAAGAATAAATTTTTTGTTGGTCTTTAGAATAGTTTGAAGTTTTATGAAAAATACGAAATTAATAAACTGAATATTTAAGTTTAAAGAAGAGAAGTATAACCGTTTTTTAATGGTATATCTTGACATAGTAAAGGAAGAAGAAGCAGAAAAAATTAGAGAATTTTTAATTTAACGTTGTCTTTCAATTTAGATACTTTTTTGTTTTTAATTTTGGCTGAAGTAAATGAAGAAATATTCAAATTTTCGTTATGCGTAAAAAGTTTTATGTTTAAGTAATTATTACAGCCACAACGATGTGGTTGCTCTCATAGAAAAACACTCTAAAATACAGGGTCCGAGTATGAAAATTAAAAAATGTCTTATGCAATGCCTTAAACGTAACATTTAAAATTTTAACTTTCCCCAGTAAAAACCTGTAGCGAAAGGGTTAAGAGTCTTCGGGTTCCAATTGAAATATTTCAGTTGATATGCAGCAAAACTCGATTGATATGCTGATGATTATAACAAAATCTGTAAGATTTTTTATATGTAGCAATCAAACTTCGGCTTCGGTCGTATATATTGCATAACTAACTGACTGACTTTCTCTGAATTTCTCTAACTTGTTCATACCAATTTCGTATTTGTTTTGTGTACTCTTATGTGAATAAAGAACTAAACACAACCAGTTTTGAACGTGTTTATTTTTCGCAAATTTCTAAATACAAGTAATTCACAAACTTTATATTTACTAAATTGTTGCTTCACTTTTTACTTTTCTCTTTTTCTATTTCGTTAACAAATTTTCAGCAAGCATTTCTCGGTAGTTATTCAAAGCATAAGGCACAACTAAACGCTCGTTGAGCGCAAGGAAAATAGACTGTAAGCACAATAAATTTTTGCTAAAAATGCAAAAAATCTATTTATGTACAATTTGAAAAATTAGGCTAACTTTTTAAAAGAAATTTTGCCTTCGTACGAGTGGAGTAGGTACGACGTGGCACACGGAACTAAGAGGCGAACGTAGCCCGAAAGTATGCTAATGCGGTGTAGAGTTCATGCCCGTTGCCGCTGCCGATGTGGTGGGTGATTGCGCGTCCGGTTGTCGTTCTTCGTAGGTGAACTCAGTCTGCTCCTGCTGCTGCAGGTGCATGGGCTCGTAGGTGGCCTTCACGCCCATATTGAGTTGGATCGGCGAGGAGGGCTGCATGTGGTTGTGCGGCTTATACATGCCGGATAGTTCCTGGGCCAGCATGTACTGCTCCTGTTCGGGGAAGTCATGTTCGCAGTGATGTTCCCCGCAGATGCGGCATTCGTAGATATTCGGACGAAGCGTGTTGGTGATGCGCTGCAGGATAGAACATAATTCGAGTATATGAAATTGTTGGGCATTTTAAACTTCTCAGGTGACTTTACCTGCCAGAAAGTGTTGCCGGGAGAGCGTATCAAATTGATGATGGCGTAGCCGGGTATGCAGATCAGCGAAAACGAGGCAAACATCCAGCCAATGCCGTACGCCCAGTCGGGGTACTTGTAATGACCGTTGTGATAGCTCGGCTCTTGGTAGTTGACCAAGCTCAAGACCCAAATAGCCTGCAAAAGGAGTCTTTTGTAGTAAGTGACTTTAGCTTGGTGGGCTTTGGTTACGTACAAACAGCAAGCATGGACCCAATAGAAGCCAGCACGACTTCAGGTAAAGGGATGGCGCCTTTCCAGTCATTTGCTTTACATTCTTTGACAACCGGCCAGTGCCGTAGAACCACGCAACCGCAACCATTTGACAGAATGCTAGGAACATTATTGATATTGACGCAGTGTAGTGGTCCATTAGTTGGAAGAAGTATATGCCACCCTGTAAAAATAAATTATATTTAGAAACGAAGCTCGGCGCGAGACTTATTAGACCAGACCTGTATCAAATTCGGCAGACCAAATAGAAACGAAATAACGCATACGAACAACACGACTATTTCGTGATAGCCCAAGTGCCGCTTTATCCAGTTGGGGAAACCGTCCTGTATCGAAGTGACCACAACTTCCACAATGGCGAACTGCAATGGAACATTTTCATTGGAATTTGATTCTATTCCAGAGAGCGACAAAAACACCTACTTGAGAATTCAAACCCAAACAAAGCAGCATGAAGAAGAACATCACCGCCCACAGTTGAGCGTAGGGCATTTTGGCCATGGCTTGCGGATACACAACGAATATGAGGCCCGGGCCGTCGCTGATCACGTCGCGCACGTTCGTATTCTGCTCCAGTGCCAAATTGCCCAGCGTCGCGAATGCAAACACGCCCACCAGTAGGCTGGTCAATATATTAACCACGCTCACGGCGAGCGTGTCGCGTACTATGTTGTTGTTGTATTTGTTGTAGCTGGCGAATGAGATCATCGAGCCAAAACTAACGCCCAACGAATTGAAATTCTGCGAGGCGGCATTAATCCAAACGTTGGCGTTCTTGAGCTCATCCCAGTTGGGCCGGAAGAAGTAGCGCAGTCCCTCGTCGGCGCCCTTCAACGTCACAGCACGAACCATTAGTATGATGATTAGAAAGAAGGGAAACGTGGAGGTAAAGTAGCGCACCTGCAAAGCAAAGCAACAATGTATGTATGAGCTTGTTTCGGCTATGGCCAGAGCGACGGTCTACTTTTGCTGATGATTTTATCGACTTCCAGGTGGCAAAGTACACCAGCAGCCAAGCGCATATCAAACAGGCGAACAATTCCCAACGCATCCCACCGGGATACTCGATGCCGTTGCTGATTTGTAGCACCTTGTTTCTGGAATTAGTTGAGCCGTGAATTTTATTTGCACAATAACAACGACAACCCACTCGAAGAACTCCTCGGAGGGTGTGCGCGACATGCTCGGCGCAGTTGTATTTACGTTCACCCATTCCGGCACCCAACAGTCTGGCGAGTTCCATCTGGCGTTTGCGTGCCATAAGTGTAAACAAATGTGACCGCATGTGTGTGTGTGTGTGTGGGTGTGGGTGTGGGAGCAATTGACAGTTAGTGAATTTGTGATTATAGGCATTTAAGTGTGTTTTTGTTTGCATCATACCTATTGTTGCAATCAATCCACGGTAAGTCGGTCTTAAACGATGTGAAAAAATAATAAATTGAATACCCTATTATGACGCTGTAATACGTAGACATCAGAAACGATACAACAACACTAGCGAGACCAGCGCCTGTAAACGAAAACAAAGAAATGGGATATATTTTTAAAATCGTTTTTTAATTAGGTTTTGTTTATTTTAAATAAATAGGAAAAGAGTTGCGGTGTAGGATGTTGGGCGAGCAAATCCCACTTCTCCACCCGGCCCTGTTCAACCAACACTTATTTTAGCGGGTACAAAAAAAGTTTTTCCTTCTGTTCTTTTAAAAACTGAATTAAAATATTAAAAAAAAATGAGTTGAAAATATTTCTTCGATGATAAAGTTTTAGCTTACTTTACTTTCGTAATCTACATGAATTGTTAATTAATTCGAGGCTATTTTTTAAATAAATACAGTGGACGTCCAGTATAACGAACTTTCCATTTAACGAATTTTCGATTCGAACGTACGGCCAAATTTTTTCTATTGATGGTTCTATATTACGAACAAAAGTGAAATTTGCTATTCGATATAGCGAATATTTATGTTGTTTTTCACCCTTCAGATTGTTTTTATTGGAGCATTCACATTCTTTACAATAACAATGAATGTTTGGTTTCGTCAATTGAACGGTACCTCAATTGTTTTTGTTTTTGTTACGTTAAAACTTTCAAACTTACGCCAAGTTACAAACATTTTCAAATTCTGTTTGTATGCATTGCTGATCATTTTCACAGGATTTGTGTTGCGTTCGGTCGGCTTTTTTCTTTTAAAAATTAAAATTTCAATAATCAATCAAGAGAAATTGCCATACAGAAAAGTTTACTTGCGATAAAGAGGCAATCGCGCATTGAAAACTTATTCACTTTCTTTTTCATAAAACAAGATATTTGTTTAACCTTCTGTCTGTCCTTTGCTCAAAATAGCGGTCGCTGTCCTTTGGGGTCAGGATGACCCCAATCAAACGGTTATATAATTTACTGACGAAACATGAAATGTTACACATAAATCACAAAAGAAAAGGGGAAAGCCCCGAAAAGTGTTTTTCTCGATTTTTTATTGGGTTGTAAGCGCGATTAACACTAAATAACACAAGTAGACGAGTGCACAAAACCGCTAAACCGTTTTTTAATTCCGCCTGCGGTCAAATAGACCCCTAGGGACAGGCAGAACGTTAAAAACTGAATATGTGAGACTTATTTCTTTAAGAAGGATGGTTTAAAACAAACAAAAAAGTCGATCGATTTAACGAATTTTTCGATTTAACAAATCGGGGGTACAACACAAGATTCGTTATATTGGACGTCCACTGTAAATACATTTTTGAAAACATTGATTTGCAAGTTTCTTATTTGGATAAATTTTTATTTTGTAGATAGCATTTGGAGCTGAATATTGGATAAGCACAACAAAAGTATAAGACTGCAATTGCTTAGCAGAAAACTAGTAAATGGACAGCGACGGCCAATTCGCTACCTCTTCTTTTCCAGAACACATTTCTTCATTCAGTCGCACGATCTCTTCAAATTCATCTTTTTCTATCTGGCTTTGAATTCATTACACTGCGTTCAGTTTCTGCCATAGTTTCTATATGCTAGTGCCAACTAAGCAAAAACACAATCGGCACTCATGTCTAGACAGTCAATATACCAAACTTGTGCTATTCACTGCACTTTAATTGCAGTCGACGCCGCGTTGAATTGTAATTAGCAAATGTCATTGCAATAAGGATTTTATTAATATTTATAGGCAGGTTTCTCATTTACAATTCCCAGCGAGGGTAGGCGTCTACCGGCGGTCGTTGCAAAAAATTCAACTCTCCTAAATCACAAACGAAACGCATTTAAATTGATGTATGACAACGTCGCTGATTTCAGCTGCAATGCGTTTCGATTCGGAAACTGTGCAACTTTAGTTGTTGAATGACATGGCATATAGAATGTAAGCACTTTTGTAAAATAATTTTCAAGCTAGTGCCAACCTTTTACAACACTCACTTATTGTGCTGTGTGTTGCTTATTGTTCTATTGTCATTACTATATTTTTATGGTTTATAAACCACCTACGAAAATATTTGTGGCTCGTGTGATGCATAGCAACGCATACTATTCAGCTGACCATGCTATAATTTCTCTTGCCTTGTGGCACGTTTAAATATTTACACATTATGCTAATTAGCGTGCAAGTATCTTAAATTGAATGCAGTTGTTTTGAATTGTAAATAAGGCTTAACGCGGCGGTAGAAATCAGAGAACGAGTGCTGCAGCAGGAAGGGCGAAAAAATTGGATCACATTCTGCTAGACATAAAAAAACAACAACAGCAAAATGTGGAGAGAAAATTAGATCATATAGTTATCGACAATGTGTGAGCCGGAACATTAGTTCGCGCGAAGTGTAGCGGACTGAAAGTCTGGCTTTCGCAAACCACAACAAAAACACAGACACCTTGACAATGAACTCTGGTGTGCTGCTCCTCGCATTCGATGCGATGTGAGTTCTGATAAACTGCGGTTTTGTATATCACACTAATGGTGTATTAATGTTTAAAAAATAAATAAAATAACATGCTGCGGTAATTAATAACCTGTCTGAGTAATATTTGTGTAAGATATATAATTATGTATGTAATTGTTTATTGTCATTACGATTAATTGTATGCAAGTCCAAATAAAATAAATGGAAACTAAAATTAATTTTAAAAATTAAATTGGATATATTCTGCTCATAAAGTACTGGTTGCATTTAGGCGGGTAACACGTAGTATGTACAAAACTCACCTTTAAACAACGGACATAGCTGGCCCAGTGCACCAATGGGTCCTCGACCCGTGTATTGACCAATGGACAGCTCCATGAACAGCAACGGTATACTGCATACGAACAATATAATGCAGTAAGGTACTAAGAACACGCCTGCAATCAAATCGGATATATCGTTAGCAATACAACGTTAGTATGGGTGGCAAATTAAATAAAATATATAAATCTCAATTTGAATGTTGTATCAGCGCAAACAAAGACAAAGCAACGAGCAATACATAAATACATAGGGAGCGGGGTCCGAAACCGACCGGTGGTCCCATACCGACCTCCACATGTTTCTCAGTCATTATGCTGCCCCCCAAACTGTCGGTGGGGGCATTTAAAAACTCTTACAACACTTACAAGTCGTAGGCGGAGAGCCATCATATTACACATTTTATTTCGTGGTTATGTGACGTGTTGTGTTTTGACAGGAATAAAATACATTTTTGAGCCTACACGGAACTTCAGTTACAAGTGCTTTATTGTTTTTTGAAAAATCAAAAGGTAAGTTTTTTATATTCGTTATGACCTAAGCTTGAATAGGTGCTATCAAATTTTGATGAATTTGAATGAAATGATGAATGAAAGGGGAGGTCGGTTTCGGACCACGATTTTTGAAAACAACAAATATGCAAACTTTGAATATGACCTCGTTATTTAAAAAAAAAGTTTCCAAAAACCTTGTCAAGCTACTTACAACCTAGAATAATGTTTATTCTAAAAAAAAAATTTGGTTTGTGAAAAAATATCAATTGAAAGCACTTTTATTGCATTTGCCAATTAGGGGGTCGGTTTCGGACCACGCTACCCTACATATATAGACCGACCAGTGGCGCACATAATAGTGGACATTTTGTCAAGGAGGATTGATTTAACTATATTACTTAAGTACTTCATACCGATAAGTTCACTACAAGTAACATGTATATTTAGATCGTTTATTAATGGTGATTTTTTAGCAACTTTTATTTTGGCAACACACTTTTTGGCAGCTCAGCTGTTTTCGTGTAACATGTTACTGTCAAACATGTTCAGTTTGGTCTATAATTTAACCATGAATCGACTTACAAACAAACAACGCTTGCAGATTATTGCATTTTATTAGAAAGTGCATTGTGCACTTCTTCCATTTTATGGTCAGTTTGGGTGACCTTCTGAGGCGGCTATTCGGAATCTTGTGACTAAATTTCGCACCAAATTTATATTATTGGCCATTTAACCACCAACACGCTGGACTTGGCTGACATGTGGTTTCAACAAGACGGTGCCACATGCCACACAGCACGCGAAACATTGGCCCAATTGAGAGGCGAGTTCGGTGAACAGTTTATTTCACGTTTGGGGCCGGTCAATTGGCCGCCTAGATCGTGCGATTTAATGCTTTTAGACTATTTTTTGTGGGGCTATGTTAAGGTTCATGTCTATAGCTACAAGCCCGCAACGGTTGACGCACTGGAAGCCAATATTGAGGAATCGTGAGATACCGGTCGATATGTTGGAGAGAGTATGCCAAAATTGGACCCAGCGTATGAAACATTTGAGGCGCAGCCGCGGTCAACATTTACATGAAATCATCTTTAAACATTGAATAATATAGATCGTTCTATCGACTCAAACAAAGATTTCAAACATTTCTCTAACTTTTATGTTTTTTTTTTTTAAATCAAATCCGAAGGCTCTTAAAAAATCACCCGATATAACAACATGAACGCCGAAACTTTTAGCGCCAAAAGTCTGCATACAAATGGCATCGAAGGTGAATGGAAAAAGATTAACAGAAAAAATCATATCAAATATGATTAGATTCAAATGAATCCATTTAAAGATATTGCGTGATTCATTCTGCGCAACTTTATGCTCGAGGGAGGTTGAAGTTCAAACGTCCCACGCGTGCGATAGTGAGTCTGGTTTCTGCTTACGTCTTATTGTCATAGGTTTTATTTTGCCGGCTTTGCTGGCTGCCCGGCAAATGACGAATTAAAATAAAACGTCCGTAAATGAAGACAGACATTATTCGTATGACAGTTCAGTTCGCCAGCTTCAGCTGTGTGTTCATCGGTTTGTGTCGCGTGACACTTGAAAGTGACATCGTTTCGCTGCAGTCTAAGACTTATTTGATCTTTGTGCTCTATGCTGGCTGACTATGGCTTCATTGCCACTGACCGGAAATCACTTTAAACGCAGGTCAAATTTCCTCCGAAAAACTACACACATTTTTGCAAAGTGATATTTTTTGATTGTTGTTCTACATGGAAATAAGTGGATGTGCGCTTAAATTCATCTCATATTTCTTGGTATTCACAAATTCAAACGCACATTTGTACGTATGTGTGTGCGTGTGTATGAGTGCGTGGCATTCACGTCTCTTGATGACTTATGATATGATACACTTGCATAAAACTTTATTGCTAAAATACCCCAAATTACGCCCAGACTCATTGTAAATTTCGTGTGCCAAGCTAGAAATTAGTGAAAGAGACAAGCAAAAAAGAACCATGTACAAATAGTAGTTAAAAAATGTGACACAGATAGCTGGCGCTGAGCAGAAATCTACCGAGATTATGGGTAGCAATTATCTGGGTAATAGCACTTCTTACAGTAGATTTCGTATATTTTTTACTGTCGTGGGAATAAATTCGCGGTGCTGTTGCTTCTCGTTTGTTCCGCTGACACTTGCTGCAAAACTCACCTCCACCGCTTTTGTAGCACATGTAGGGAAAGCGCCAGACATTGCCAAGACCCACCGAGTAGCCGATACAAGCCAACACGAATTGCATTTTATTGGCCCAGTGTTGTTGGCGTGGCTTTAAATTGGCCGTTTCATCGTCTATGAAACTGTCATCGTCACCATCGTTGATACCTGGCAGACTGGCATAAAAAGAATTCAAGTGAATTATGCTCGTATGGCAATTTATTGCAAGAATTGATGAATGTATGAAGTTGCATGAATTCAGATGTGAAAATTTGGGCAATTTTTTTGTAGTGGACCTGTTCAGTTTTGCAAAAAGGGATCGCTATCTGGACGGAAAGACCAGAAAACTGATAAAATCATGTCTACACAAGCGCGTCTATCAACCTGATCGATTACAACGTGCGACAACATTTTTCACACTGGAAAAAATCCATATGGGCGTGAAACTAGAGACCAAAAAGAGTAATACTGCGTACTCAGTTTTTCATTTCTACATCCTTTGTCCTTTTAAAAGGACTTCAAAATTTTGAAGGAAATAAAAAAAATATATAAAAAATACTTAACCTCGTTAGAATATAGCGACATGTATATCAAATGAAAGAGGAAAGGCTCAAGAATTTAACTAAAATTGAGTTTTTTTAATCTATTTGTAAAAAAAGGATATGAAAAAGGTCCTTTAAAAATTTTAATCCTTTATATCCTTGAAAATTATAAATATTTTTCTTGAAAAGTAAGTATGTTAAAACCCAAAATCTCCTTGATCACGTGTCAAAATTTCATTACTCTAACTTTATTGGTTCGAAAGTTATTAAAAAAAGGCGGAAGCTGCAATTCTAACGAAGTCCACAAATTCTAATTTGCTTGAGTATCAGTATTTTAAATAATAAAAAGATACAAGGAGATTTTGACATACTTACTTTTCAAGAAAATTCTATATAAATTTTCAAGGATATAAAGTATTAAAAGGACCTTTTTCATATCCTTTTTTACAAATAGATAAAAAATTAATTTTATTCAAATTCTTGAGCCTTTTCTCTTTCACCATATTCGCCATATTCTAACGAGGTTAAGTATTTTTTATATTTTTTTATTTTTTATCCCCTTCAAAATTTTGAAGTCCTTTTAAAAGGACAAAGAATGTAGAAATGAAAAACTGAGTACGCAGTATTACTCTTTTTGGTCTCTAGTTTCACGCCCATATGGATTTTTTCCGGTGTGACAAATTTTTTTTATTTTTGTCGCACGATGTTACGTATCAGCAATCTCCTCGAGCGTGGTTCCTAAACCAGAAGAAATGACGTCCTAAAATTTACGCTATTTCTTGTAGTCGAATTCTTCAGCTTTCCAAGACAGAAAACTTAGAAACTTTTTACTTGCCAGTACTTAACTTGTTAAGCACAACTTTCCTTACAAAAACACGTGTTTACTTATATTAATGCATTAACTACAGACACACACCCTTACAGGGGCGCACACAGGGGGTCCGTTTGGGTGTTCCAACAAATACAAAAATTGATGATGCAAAATATGGTTTCAAACGTAATTAATCTCACAGTTAAGTTAAAGTTGTACGCAAAATCTTCCCAAAATGAACTCCTTTGTGCGCCACTGCACCCTTATAAACATTATATGGAGATGTCCGTGAACCTATGTGCTACAATTACAGTTCCAATAGATTTTGCTAGGTTTTATTATATAAGTTAAGTAATTTCTGTGAATGTATCACATGCAAACGTGTGAATGCATTTTTACTCAATATGACAGGCTTAATAAATTTTTTCATTCATAAATTTCCATGGCGGAAGTCAAAGTCTGTACAACGGCACTTATATCACATCCAACTACACTTTCGAGCATATATATGTGTGTGTGTGTGTGGGTGGGTGTGCTTATGCCAGCTTATGTTTTGTGTGAAAACTCTATTCAGCAGAACGCAGCAGACCATATCGAATTGTTGTCAACGCTGTCAAACGCGGCCGGCAATAGTACAACTTATGAAATATTCATAAATCACGTATGTAGGTGTATGCGGTCGACAACAAAAATGCATACAGGCAATAAAGACTTGTTAATTTATTGCGCTGTAATAACTAATTGTAATTAAATTGAAATTAGGTTTGATTTTTCTATACGTGTAGCTGATAGTGTTGGCAAAGGTGCTGGACATTTGATTAGTCGCGAGGTGGATGAATCAAGTGTAATTGTGAGTGATTCTTTTGGTTGAATTAAAGTTTGCAATTACGACTTTGGATACTTTGGCGCTACTGCGAACAAGACAACTGTCTGTTTTGGCCTGACAGCTGATTGAGAGTCAAGGATCAGCTTCCCACAATTGCTGAGAGTACAGCATTCAACTCTATATACGGCTACGAACAAATGCAAGAGATCGAAAATTTTAAGCTTTTACACTGCACAACAAAATCAGATTTTTTTTAAATAACAAGGTTCTTGACAACGGATTCTGGTAGAGGGGACCAAAAAAAAATATACGTGTATCGGCGTTTTGAAAGCTTACGTCTGAATTTTTTTTACGGGGGTCAAAGTTTTCCCCTTTTTGCACATTCTTATGGTGAATCGGCATACAAAAACCATGTAACCTCACATTTTAGGTACTATATAAGTAAGTAATATAAGTTAAGTATATGATGCGTTCAGAAATATGATGTCAAATACAACGAAGAACATTTTTGTGGAGCCTTTTAACCCTGTAGCTACTATTTGTATGGGTAAATTTGACCCTTTTTTCTAAAATGCAAAAAATGTCCTGTAAAACAGGACTTTTTAAGGACAAAATGTACCACGAATATATTCGTCATAAAATTCTACTGTAGGTCTCTGAAGACATCAAAGCTCAGAAATTAACTTGAACGCCAGAATTAAGCCAAAACTGAAAAGGTGTTTAAGTGTTTATTTCGTACTTATTCAAAATTGGTACTAAAATGTCCTACAAAACTGGAGTTAGTGTGTATGGGAAAAATGTTGAACGCAAAATTGTTCTTTTTTTTGTGTTGTACAGTGTTATTAGTCCATAAAAGCCGCTAAAAAGTACGAGCTCTTACTCTTTAAGTCTTTTCAGGGTTTAGATCGGAAATTGATTGATAATGCTTCACGTATTAAACTGGCAACAGCTGAAAATGCTCTTTTCTTTCCTTCACACCTAAATTTCTTCATAAAATCCTTCTAATGGCTGGTATTGTCTCTTACACGAAATTCTAAAAGTTAACTCACACATCAAGGGATCTTAACGTTTCATTTGAAATTTAGTTAAGCCAGTGAAAAGTTTGATTGAAACACATTTGTCCCATTGGTCGCGAAAGGATTAAGTATTAAATTGTTTACAAGTATTTAATTTATAGACTTAAAAGCCTACTGACATCGAGCGGTGTATAGGCGCTAATTTGTATTGAAGCCAGCAGCGGCATGATTGGTTTAGTGGCCACTCGTTTGGGTAATGAAACAAGTAAGCAGGCGTGCCGCCATAACCGCTGGCTGCCAATGAATTGCGCAAATACAGTGGCTACAACCTATGAAAAGGCTTTAAAAATTAATGAAGCACTTTCTGCAGCCCGGATTGTGAATGAGCGAAGTAATAAAAACGTTTGGTGATGTAATCAAAAGCGCATCACGTGCGCTATTTACCAATTAAACTGTTCGGATTCTTACACTTTGGCCACGCGATTAAAGCGAAAATAGGAAAGTTCCGAGTGCTTCGAGGATGCGTCGTTGTCGGCTGCACGTGAGGCCATCACAAAACACAGAAATCAAATCGTCGAATATACAAAAACGGATTTTTCACAATTTTTTTTTTGTTTTTAATAAACTATTCAATTATAATTGATTAAAATAATTGACTTTAATTAAATCATTATTTGTGCAATTCAGTAATCTTTTCACATTTATCCAGCCATATCCAACAACACTCCGGCTTTGAAAAACGTGCCGCGATTTGGGTGATCGTGTCTGTCTGCGCACCGTCCGTACCGTCTGCCGGAATTTGTACTACTGTCATTTATGAAATGTGCTGATATCCTAAAAACCTTTAATTGTTGGCAATTGAACGTTCGATTTCGCATGCACATACATGTGCACATATGTCCGTGGATGTACACCTATGCCGAATTCGCCGCTAATTGGAAATCAAAATATTTACGCTGTTTAGCTGCCGAGCTCTATGCGAACATGTGGAGCACTTACAATATTTGAGCACAGCTAATTTTAGTTCTATCCGCTGGCGAAGCTGCTCTTATATAACATGTCGATTCGACATTCTTAATATGCACATTTCCAGCCGTTTTACGTCCATTTGGCTGCATTTTCTTCAACCTTACAGAAATGACTGGTGGTTGTGTGGGCGCGCTGCGAATCATGTGGCTTTCTTGCTGCGGTAACATTAATTCGCTTGGCGTTTTAAAATGTGTGAAAACCCTATTTGCGGAACATATGGACAAATATTGGCCGAGTCAATAAATGTGGCCACTAGTTGTGGGTAGTTGGAATTTTCAGTGGCTGAGCGGTTTCTTTTCGGCGCCAATGTCTGTCGCTTAGCTTCAAATCTTACAGCGATTTGTTTTGTTTACTTGCTACGCGTGTGCTTTGTTGTAATTATTGATGTATGGATATTATTTGTCTATCTAACTTGAGATCGATTAGAGTTAAAAGTTGCATAATACTTTGATATACAAAAAACAAAACTGACTTTAACTAATGGTTTAATAATAAAAGGTGCATTATTCCCTGACTGATCTAAAATTGTTTGACATTTCTCAACGTCTGTTATGAATATAATGCAAAGTATGAAAAAATAATATCTTCTGCAGCTCTTTGCAGGCGAAATCTAGACTGATGCTATTGACATTTAACCTCTCTGTTACCCTAGGAAAAACTCGCACATTTGACCCTTCGGTTCATAATATGACCCCGATTTATTTCTTTGTATTTTGTACACAAAGTTTAGACAATGTGATTTTAACAATTAGTTATTACTTTTATATATTATATATTTTATTGTTTTATTATATTATATCTTTTTATTTTATATATTATATATTATATCTTTTATTATATTATATATAACAGATAATAATCATTAATCGTTAATCGCCCGAAAATAAATGATTTCGCAAGAAAACCTGTTTCCGTGGCCCACAAAAAATTACTCAGTTTAGAGGTTTAATTTATAAAAGTATGCCAAAGTATTAAAGTTATACTAGATATTGACACCGATGAACCAATCAAAATTATATAATATATTAATTAACATTATTCGGTTTCCCGAAGAAGAAAATGACTATATTCGGCTGACCCAGATTGTGTCCCATCATTTCCTTTCACTGAGTATCTTCTTCTTTGGTGAAGGTACTGTTGAGGATAACTCACACGATTCTATAATTGGCTTCCTTTCTTTTCGCAAAATCAGAAGCCCAGCAAGTAACTTTTCCAATTCTTTATAGAATAAACGGCGTTATGTTATCATTCCGGGGATGAATTTCACATCACATATGCAATGGTGCCGCATGGAATAATAGAGTTCCGAACTGCAGCAACGAGTAAATTGTTTGTTTGTTGCGGACACATATATGTTCTAGAAATTTGATCTAGCTTGTTCACACTCCTTTTGGAATTTTTTAGAAATTCATTACTTGCTAGAAATCGTACTATATGTACTATTTACTTATATTGAAAGCTTCAATCAAGATTTCATACCAGCAAACATAAAGTTTTCGTACTATTGGGTTTCAATCCCTTGAAACTTAAAAACTCTGTTACTGCTCATTGAGAAGTGTGGACGAAGCTACGCCCTTCATTAAATGCCGTTTTCCTCTTCCTCCCTTTTCCCTTTCGAAAAACATGACCCAATAGTAAGTTCGATCTGAGTGCCATTGATGTGCGACTTATAGTTCCGAAGTTATAACTATACAAAATTTGTATCGTTAAAAGAGTGCCACGCCCATTATTAAACGCCCATGAAATATTTCCAGTGGAACAGTGTCTACAAGGGGACACTGCACGAAATTGCAACGCTGTATGACTCATAATTTCGATTTTACTCTATAGTAGAAAGGGTTGTATAGCTACCGCCACGCCCTCTTACCAACGCAAAACAAAACAAAAATACCAGAAACATTTATCCACGAGACTTTGAAACCAAATCTAATAAAATTCACATCGCATCGACCAACTTCTTGCGACCAACAGTTGCTCATTTGCACGTAAACCAGTGTTGCAAATAAAATGCAATTTAGCGTATATTCAAATGGCATAAAATTAGTCACTGACTCCAAAGGAAAACAATTCTTCACCAGAAATAAGAAAGTTACGGCACTTTAAAGTAAATTTTTCATCAAAAATGACCCCAAGGTAACAGAAGTGTTAATTCAATAGATTGTCTTTGCATGCATCGAGTATGAGTTTTCTTCTTTTATTGACCACTTGTTTTGTAAAGAAAAGTGTTTAAGAAATTCCAAGAAAGTGCCAAAAGCAAGCTGACACACAAAACATTAAACCCAAACTAAATAAAAACTAACTGTTATTGCTGTTATAACTCGTGAAAACTGTACAAGTTTATCAGTAATCGATACTGTTAAGAGTCAAGTTAGGAGCGACATTAAATAGTCACGACGCACACAAATCACTACCTGCAACAACAACAGCAACATGCATTGCCGCTGCATTTTAAGGGAACGTGGCTGCCACTTAATTGGAGCAATTAGTGTTAGAAACGAAAATTATTGCCGACAACTGTGCGGTCTGAACTTACGGCGGTAATGGCGGATGCACCAGAGTGAAGAGTTCGTCGGGGGTGTGTGGCACACGTCTGATTACCAGCTTTCGTCCATCCGTCGAACCGATGCCAATCGACGCCAATGATCGTACCGACGTCACATCCGAATAAATTTGATTGGCAATTTGCTCGCGACAAATATATGAACTCGAACTGAGCTCCTTGCCCGAGCTGGTTGGACGCAGATATTGTTGTTGTTGTTTTTGTTGTGTAAACTTGTACTGCGGATCGTTGATGACGTCGTGCGAGTCCGGCAAAAAGGCTAATGGAAGAAAGATGAAATCGATATACTTATAAAGAACTCTAAGTAGATGTTTTCGTATCGATTAACACTTTCACAACTATAGAAATGTACAGCTAAAGTTTTTATTGTCTAGACAGCAGTTTGCCAAGCAGTTTTGAAATGGTCGTGAAAAGGCTGAACTGTCAGTTAGTAGTTTTATTTAAAGAATTTTCGAATGCTTTCGCCGGCTAATGACTGACGCCGGTCAGACTGCATTAACCAGTGAAAAGTTCAAAAATTGGGGTAACACGGTTTGCGCATCACGAGCACGTATACGCACTCGCGGACGTGTAAGTTCATTGTGAATTTGCAAAAGGAACACAAAATTGCGCTTACCTGATACCACGGAACGCATGCTGCCGCGCTGGCTGCTCGTTCGCAGGCCGATTCCCAGTGCTGGCGTTGTCTCGCTGGCAGTTAACGTGCTGCGGTATGGCGCTGCTGCGGCTGCCCTCACCGACAGTAACGGTGTTGTCGTGGCGATGGCGGCCGGTGGTGGTGTTGCTGATGCTCGTGTGAATTTGGCCGCGGATTTAATTGAACTGATTGCGGGATCCGCTGAGTATGTTGCATCGAGCGCGGCCAGCTCGGCCGCATTATCAGATTCGCAATCTTCAATTGTGAATGTCACGCCAGTTGCACTGGCGGCTGGCCCAGTCGGCGCCGCATTTGACTGCTGATGAACGACATCCGACCGTAGCGGCGGCGTTGAGGCTTCGGCTGCGGCTGAGCGCAGAGGCGTTGCATCGCTTAAATTGTGCTGTTGCGAGGGCATGGGGCATGTTGGGCTGACGGCGGCGGCGGCGGCGGCACTGCTGGTTGACAATTGACGCGCCGCCTGCTGTCGCTGGCGCTGTGTTTGATGGTGCTGCGGCTGTGGCGTGGACAGCGGCGAGGCGGCGGGTGTCTTTTGCAGAGCGGCGGTCAGCGCCGACAACGACGATGTGGAGATGGTCTGGCGAAATGGTGGCGGCGGCACGGTGGCCGGCGACGTGGCGGGTATTATGATGAATTTGTGCGAACGCGCCGACGGAGTGCGTATGAGGCGCGCCTGCTCGTCGGTGTCGCAACTCTCCGCGCCGCTATCGGACAGCTGGCTGAGGCGAAAATTCACAGAGCTCTGCTTGCCGAGCTGCGACAGCGTCGGTGTGGCGGGCTGAGCGACAGTGACACTGGCAGTGGGAGTGGGAATGCGCGAATTGTGCGTGCCGGCATTCGGTGCGGTGGGCGAGGAGGCGATTCTCGATAATTGCGGCGTGGTCGCAGCACTGGACGCACTGGGCCGTTCGTTGCCGATGGTGCGCGGCATAGTTGAGCAAACTGCTGGCTGGCTTTCTTTGGTTTACAAATGTTGAAAATATTCGATGTCACGTGTCGTTTAATAGCATTTTGTCAGGCAGCTGAATGCATTTTGGCTGAAAACAGTTGTGTGTAACAAAAAACGGAGGCGCGTAATTTTTGCCACACTTGCACACAAAAACAATGTTAAATACTTGACAGTTTATTCGACATCAACAAGCACGCAAACCGGCCAGTTTTATCTTTTCTCACCTGGCTGCGGCGGCGCTCTTATCAAACCGAAATCCACTCAAGATAAAACGAGGAGCGTTTAAGCGAAATTATTTACGAGTATCAACTGATCCAATTTATTTTATAATTCCACGTGTATTAGTGCCCATGTGTGTAGCATTCATATCTGAGCGGAAGGCACAGCAAACAGTGTTTAGCGTTTCGGCGCAGCTTGGCTGCTTAATCCGCATATGATGAATAATTGCGTTAGATATACAACAAGTCTAGGAGACCTTAATCTCCTGTCATTTTAAAGTAAAATATCTGCATAAAGGTGTGTGTAGAATTCTTAGTTATTTATAAGTACTTAGTTAAGAGTTTACAGACAATTTCACTTTGCTCTCTTTTTCTTTAAAACTCCATTCCAAGAATATCTGTCGAACGCATAGAACACTGCCGCGTTTCGGTTACTCAGACGCTCAGTATTTTTAATTGTCAAACTCGGAGACCGGCTTTTCGTTTGTTTACTGTGGACCGCAGATTGAACTCTGGGGTTAAGCAGCAAATTTCATGTCTATACTCGAAGGAACGTCACCAAATTGCGCCCAAAGACAGCTGGCTGCGTGTGGTTAATAATTCACTTGGCGCTTGGCTACATGTTTCCGATTATGTGCACAAATGTACTCATATTTATTTATTGTCTACATAAACATTCATTCACACATTCATACAAACACATATGTATATGCATATTTAATGTGATCGTACTCTGCAAATACAAAGCGGAGTTTATCTGTTTTGTACTCTAATGGAGGTCATTAAAGTGGGTTCACATTTACTAATTAAGAGCGGCGAAATGGCGTGCGGAGCAGATTAAAATAACTAATGTTGCGTTGGTCTATTTTAAGTTCATGCAAATTAATCAATCAATTGCATTACACTGTAAGTGAGTAATGCCTTCAATTAACTGAGCGCATTTTTCAGTATTATCTGCAAAAATGATGGCACATTTGTGAGGACATTAGAATATGAAATTTTTCACAATGAAGTAATATTTAAAACTTTTGTTTAGCACGTGTCATGAGAGCAAAATGTCTGCACTTTTGCAGTACAAATAATGGTTTAGCTAAGATTTCTGGGCATTATTTTAAACGTGCTGATCATTCAAAGGGTACATAGTCAAAAGAATTCTCGGGTATTGTAGGAAATACTAAAAAATATATTTAATATCAATAATAAATTATTTCTGGGTTGAAATCTGTTTCATTGGGTTTTCAGTCTCCTCTTTCTCATATCATATCCAGAGTAATTTCTTTTAACTTAGTTTTAGTTGTACAAAACCTTTTTTCGTGGCTATTTTCAAATATTTTGAGATTTCTCCCTTTGTTAGGAATATTTTGAATTTCATTGACTTCTGAGGAACATTTTGAATTTCGTTCCTTTGTTTATAAATGAATGAATTACATTTTAAAAAATTGTTAGAGCGCTGAATCAATCGTTAACTTCGTACGACTTTTTAAATAAGTTTTCTAAGGTTTTCTAATGTCGTTCCTTTGTTTATGAATGAATTAATTAAATGTTTAAAAATGAATCAATCGTTGACTTCGTACGACTTTTGAAATGGGGTTTCTAAGGTTTTCTAATGCCGTTCCTTTGTTTACGAATGCATTAATTAAATTTGTATAAATGAATCAATCGCCAACTTTGTACGACTTTTGAAATGGGGTTTCTAAGGTTTTCTAATGTCGTTCCTTTGTTTACGAATGAATTAATTAAATTTGTATAAATGATCAATCAATCGCCAACTTTGTACGACTTTTGAAATGCATTTTCTAATGTGTTGTAAAATCTCTGTAGTCGCTATTTGTTTTTTTTTAATCCCATGCAGGCATTTCCCTCTAATTTAATAGTAACTGTCCGAGAAAGATTAGAAAGGATCCAGGCTCAGGAATAGAAACACTTTTATTAATATGAAGCATTGCGTTGGTTCAAGAAATATTTTCTTATTTTCTTCTTTTGAAGCAATTTTGCAAGCCAAACTATGCTATAATTTCCTCTATCGTTTATTTATTGATTTATTTGATTCAGTCTATGACCCGGGTGCATTAGGGTATTTTAATTATATATGAAAGAACTCGTTTGTAAGTTCGATTTGTACTTTTCTGCTGATAATGTAGCAAACGTAAAAACGCGGAAGTTAACTTGAGGCATAAATGTTCCATATATCAATGCGAAACATTAGAAAAAAATTATAATGACATACATGGCAAATCAGATATCACTTCCTTATTTACAAAAGTTCTACAAATTCCAAGTTTTATTGTGCTTAAAGCCAGGTTTGCTGCGAGTAGCGTAGTAAAAGTCAAGCTTACGGCCAGCAGAGAAATACAAAAATATTACAATATGCAAATTGAAATTTCCACACATAATATTCTAATATTTGTAATACACACTATACGCCTTCCAAACTCGTATTAAAAGTGATTTATTCATTTGTTTATTTATTATTTTCAAGCTGAAACTGGACAAAAAGAGAGTAGCAAAGGTTTGCTTTGCAAGACCGCATTATAAATATTTATTCGGCGGCAAATGTGTCGTGAAAAATACTGCGTGAAATTTTCAGTTTCCGCCATAAAACGCGCTCATGTAGAAATGGCAGCAGGGCTGCTGAAGTGCATGTCTGAATCTAAATTCACATTGAACCATTCACAATTTCATAATCGCAAAAAAAAAATGAATGAATAAATCTGCTGCAAACATCAACACAAGTGGCCGACTGTAGCGTGTGCTCTTGTAACGACGCGTCTAACAATTTAATTTAATTAATAACATAATCAAGAGATTGATCAAAGCTGCGCCGCGATTATGTGCCAGTGCCGAGTCTTTATAGAACATGCACGTCTGTCTGATGACTCTTCACTTTATTTATTGTTCTCTTCTTTATTTAATTATTTTAATTTTTTTTTGCAAAATAATTTAGTTTGTTTAGCCTTTAAGTATTTTGCTATTTTGTTTTGCAGCAAACATCTATTGGCCGTACGCGTCTATGTGCAGCAATTCGTACGCGCGTGTATTGGTCGCCTTCCGGGGTATCGTACACAAGTATGAGTGTGCTTATTCCATTTAATATTAAATGGCCATAAATTAAATTTTCAAAAGCACTTCACTTGTTGTGCGAACAATTTAAATTGTATGCAACTATTTTGCACAAACACACTTTCATACATTTGCTTTTGACTATCGGCTGAAGTTTTCGATGGAAAAGTAATTTTGCGCGATTTCATATAAATCAAACATCAAACCGAAAACTTTGTCGCACTGGACCCGTTGCGTGCCGTCACTACCGCGCACACGCGCTGTCAAATGTCAACTAAACGGCCGCGGTTGTGAATATCGTTTACATTCTACAAAAGTGTTCAAAAAAACAAAAACAAAAAAAAAACAAAAGTACACACAAACGCCGAGTAGCTGTCAGCAGTCGCTCGATCGCTCGGTAGCTGCGCCGCCCAAGATGCGAGCAGATCAGTGCCGGTGTCACTTACTGCTGCCCGGTGGGCATGGCGCATGTGGGTGTAGTGCGACGAGCAGCGCTGCGGCGCCTACGGGCCATGCATATCAAATTGACTGCGCGCTCAAGTGGTGTGTAAGTAGATACTTGGACAACTGAAAGTGGGCATCTTTAAACTCGCTGCATTCCTACAGTGGCCCAAGAACTTCTCTCGCTCATTAGCTTTTTCTCTCGCTCTGTCTCTAGTTTTAACTATTCATTTGTGGCAATGTTGTTGTTGGTTTTATATTATCTTCATAGGTGCATCCATATATTTATCACATTTTAGTGTTTATCATTACTTTAGGCGCTGCTCTCAACCTTACGGCCGGCGCTTTTTGTTGCTTCTGCTGCTGTTGTTGTTGGTTTTGTGTGTTGACTTTAGTTGCGATAACGCGAATGTATGTATTTACTTTTTTTTTTTAATTTATTTATAATTAATTTTTTGCTTACTTTCTTGCTGTTTCATCAAGTACCTGTTTCTAGTTTATCGTTGGAACGTTTGGTGATCTTGTCACTGTGCGCCGCGGCATGGCGTAAGTAAAGAATTACAAGTGCTCTCTTTTGTGTCGCTCTCTGAGCTGATACTCTATGCTCGGTGCGAGTAACATTATGAAAGAATGACTATTTTAAGTAAATAATTCTTATTGCACAATAATACGTATTAGTAGTTATTCTACAAATATAATTTGTTTTAATTGTTTTTGTTGTAATGAATTTGCTAATATTTAAAACTCTTGCAAATATTGCAGACCTATGCAACTGCAATGCACTCGACGGATAGATAATGTCCTTCAGTGTTCTCAATAAAAACTCGCAGCTAGCTTTGATTTTGAAACAGTAAGTTGTGTTCTTTTTTAATCCACTCACAAAAAAATACATATTTAATCAATTGAATTAAGTTAAGGTCAATCCGATTGGAAATAAGTTTAACGAATTGCTGCCTAATGGGTAAAAATTTACCCATGAAAATTGACTTTTTAAAAAAATCACAGAAAAGTTCGTGGTAGAGATATCTCAAAATCATTGATAGGGATGGTTGGGGTAAAGATGGAACTACCTTAGTCTAGTGGAGATCACCCTAAAATTCTGCCATCTAGCTAGAGTTACCAGACTCCAAAAATTGTGAATTTTCCGGAGGTGGAAAATGTGGCGAAACGTAGTGGCCTTAGAACTTCACAAAAATATGTCTCCTAACTCACCTGTAAACGATACAACTTTGGTTGACGTGTTTAGCTGATCACTTCAAAAAGTATGGAAAAAAGCTACCATTGCTGCCTAATGGGTAAAAAATACCCAATGAAAATCTCAGCAACGTGCAGAGATAGAAAGCTGAAATCGTATGGGCGGAACTGGTACCCGGCTTTAATGGGTTAAACAGTTCCGGTGTACTTGGTTATAATTACGAAAATTCCTACTAAAAGAATATTGAGTCCTCATAGCGTGGCAAGACCGATTGTTGTACCTGTTGGGTACCTGACTAACGCGGCAAAATCTCGCGAAATTGAAACTGTTGGTTAGCTCCAGAGAAAAATAAGAAGGGATTCACAAAAGCTCTTTCGGTTTCCGAGTAAAAGTGCGGTCTGTGTTGCACACACCCTTCCTTACCTAACCTTACCTAATCTAACCTAATAAAAATGATATTAATATCTTGTTTTATTCATAAAGAAATTGATCTGCTGGCTGTCATCTGTTTCTGGCGGCAGCCAATATTGAACCGTTTCCAAACTTTTTAAACAATTTTTGCAAACCAATTTGTTCCTCACAATATGTAATTTGTTAGTCCATAAGCAATTTTAAATCTTTCAATATAAGATATCTAATGTTTTCTATTCTATGTTGAAAAACGTTCTTTTTCTTTTTGCATTTATTTTCAAATTCCGTATCCACTGTTCAAATTAAGGTATCAACTGTTTTATTTTTTGTAATTTTATTTATTTATTTTATATTTATTTTTATTTATTTATCATATTTATTTATTATATTTATTTTATTTATTTATTTATTTTATTTTATTTCTTATTTATCTGTGTCTGACTAATTTCAATTAATCTCCAATTTCTCATCAACAATTCAATTGATACGGCACGACTTCACTTAACCCTTTCGCTATTTTGTTGCTATATGGCAACATGCTACTTTGTGGACGTCTGCATCCTCTATGGTTGCGAGAATACATTTTTTTGTTGGTCTTTAGAATACTCGTAGTTTGAAGTTTTAGGAAAAATACGAAATTAATAAACTGAATATTTAAGTTTAAAGAAGAGACGTATACAGGTTTTTTTAATGGTATATCTTGACATAGTAAAGGAAGAAGAAGCAGAAAAAATGAGACGACTTTTTAATTTGACGTTTTTTTCAATTTAGATACTTTTTTTTTAATTTTGGCTGAAGTAAATGAAGAAATATTCAAATTTTCGTTATGCGTAAAAAGTTTTATATTTAAGTAATTATTACAGCCACAACGATGTGGTTGCTCTCATAGAAAAACACTCTAAAATACAGGGTCCGAGTATAAAAATTAGAAATTTCTTATGGAATGTTGCTAATATAAGCACATAGAAGCCTAAGACGTAGAATTTAAAATTTCCCAGTAAAAACCTGTAGCGAAAGGGTTAATAGTCAAATCTTTTTTTGTTTGCCTTTTCTCAATGGTTCCTACGTAGATGGACCACACCCCCAAGGGCCATGAATTCTAATTGCAATTCATGTTACTTTAAATACAGACAAACATTTAGTTAGCCTATAAAAAGCTCTCAGTCTACAATTCGAAATCGCCATAAAACTAGAACCTAGAACTAGAACTCATGTAATAGTCTCTCTCTGTATTAAATTTCTATAATGATTGACAACAAACAACATTATTTATATTCGTATTTTTATTTATTGTTATTAGTTTACATTAAGCGATACAATATTAATAAGTTTCATTTTTATTGAGTTTAATTTTTTAATACAAATTTCACAATTATAAATTAACTATTGTTTTTAACAATTTACAATAATTTCACTGTTCATAAGTTTAATTATAGATATTTGCTGCCAGTGCAAAAAGTATTTGTGAACTTTAAATTTTCACTCATTAAAAATGCTTATAAAATTTGCTCGAAAAGAAAAAGAAAAGTTTTGTTGTTTTTCTTTTTGAATGGTGTGCAAAATTTGCGAAAACTATGCAATTAACACTTTATGAATTAATTTTAAAAGCAAATATATTTTCTGTTTCGATTTATATTCATTTGCCTGGCAATGGCGAAACTGTTGTCTAACTGATTGTCTGGCGGAAAATTATAATAAGATGAACTATACAAAAGAAAAACATTAAAAATACCATAATTTATGTACGTTATTTACAGGATTCTATTTATGGTAACTTCGTTGCTATATAAAAGATAAAAGTGTGTTTGTGTGTGTGTGTATTTATATATTGGTTTTTGTTATGTTGGAAGTACGTAAAATTTGACTTAAAGTAGTGACTATACATTTCGTTTTTTGTATGTTTCGTTTTACTTCCTTCGAGGCATCGTTTATGTTGTGCTCGGCACAGCAGCGCAAACTGCGCAACAGTGGAAATTTGCTATAAAACGCCCGGCCAAAGTTCGCTGCACGGCTGCGCGTGATTACTGCAAATTGCCGCTGCTGACGATTTCCGCTGCTCAGGCACTTCATACTTCCTTTGCTTTATTCGTTAGTTTGCCTATGTTTTAGTTGAGTTTTAGCAGGAGTAACGATTTAAGGCGCTTTCGTCTTTACTTTTCATTAATATAACTAATCACAACAAGCATACAAGTCGTTTAAATTAGGTAATAAAAAAATAAAAAAAAATAATAATAAACATTACGCACTTGACTAACATGCTTAAACTTTGTTATAAATACGTAAAGGGTTAAAAATATTAATAAAGGTTTTATTACAAAAAACAGGATTCTTTTTTTTTAATATTTTATGTTATATATTAGGTTATCAAATCCTCCATTAGTCGTTGAGAGGGGAAAATAAACAAACCTTAGGCAGCTAAAAGTGTTACATACAACATTCGAGGGTTAAGTCGCGAGGAAGGGGCAGGCGGAGCCGAGCCAAGCACAGCGCAGCCAGCAGTGCGTTGTGTTCTACAGTTTAGTTCATTTCTACAGTGACGTCACGAGTGAAGTGATTCCTTTGCTGTTGTTGTAGTTCTATTTCTATGTACATGTTCGAAATAAACAAACATTTGGGTGGCCTAGTTTGCTGGCTGGCTGTGCTTTGGCCGCTGCTGCTGCGCAGTTGCTTCCCACAGACAATATTCTCCTTTACTGTCCGTTGGAATGTTGGCATTTGTATCGTTGATTGAGGTCATCGTTGCCATTGCCCCTCCTACTTCGGCCCCGGAGTATTTTGGTGCATTGCTCGTTTATGACGTATCGTCTCGTAAGGCAGTTTTCTTTTTGTCTTTTGATTCATCTTTCATTAAAATTATAGGAATTTACATAGTTCTGTGCTGTCTCTATATTACAAGTGCTTCTAGCTTCTAGCCGTACAATGAAAACAATAGGGATTAAGCCCACCACCCGCACATCAGCAGTTCTGATAAGAAGTCTTCGTTTAAAACTAATACAGCAGTGGTAGTGGTAGTGAGTCGACTAATGAAGAAGTTGTCGTTAGGACGAGAATTTTTCGTAGCTTCTGTGCTGCTTCAAGTTCTTTTGTTTTTTTCGTTTTCTTTTCATTGCTGCTTCATTTGTTTTCATTCCGTTTTAGAACTAATATAAGTGCCGCCATTCTTCCGTTTCTGTCTTCTGTTCTGTTTCTTCTTTGTTTCTAATAAACATTAAGCAGTGCTATAGCTTTGGCAGTTGTTCGTATATACTTTTTCTAACTACTTTTAAGGAGAGACCTACTTTTAAACTGTACAAATCTTTACTTTACTCTTATAGTTTTTCGCATTTTTTTGTTAAACCGAAGAAAATTAGAAGGCTACTTAAAATTCTCATGTTAATTAGTTGTCTAGTTGGGTTGCCTTGCGGCACTCTCTATGCAAACTCGTTGATTTTGTTCTCGTTTAGGAAAGTCATTAAATAGTACAATATTTTAAAAACATATTTTCTTACAACAACGTTTTTACAGTACTTCTTAAGTACTTGTTTTTCATTTCTAAAGAGTCTGAGTTTATTTTTAGAATTCGGTTCTAGTCTCAGAAATTTTGACACATCAAGTTCTAGTTTCACTTTTGTTTTTCTTTGCATATTTTCAAGCGTTTCACGCGCTTTGTATATATATATTTCTTTGCTTTTTGCACGTGCTGGTCAAATATTTGTTTGCAATTTGTAAAACCTAATTTTTTTTACAAGTCTAAATTATGTGTAATTATTGGCTTTGTGGTTTCTTGTTCTTATGATAGGTAGTCCGGTGTGGGCTCTGGCACAGCTTCTGGATTCGCAAACAACGGATTGGGGAACTCTGGCGGATGCGGCAGCGGTGCAAGCGCCTTCGGGCGTCTGCGATAGGCCATAAGCCAACATGAGACCGCCACGGCGACAGCAACCAGTGCCAGCAAAGCGGTTATAACCAGAGCTATGATGAGTCCCACCATTGACACGCAAATGTCTTCAACACGCTGCGCCGCTGGTTTAACTGTAAAGTTCACGTATTAATAAAAGCATTCCGCAAGTATCCATCGGGCATTTGACTTACTGTTGGCGTCGTTCAGGCCGCTGCCACTACGTTTTTCGAACGTCAAGATGGCATTGGACGATATGGTGATCTCCTCACGCAGTTGACCTTCCATGCCCGTGTTCGTGGCCACCGCTGTGGTGTCCGTCGAGTTGTCGGCAATAGAACGTCTTCTGCGGCGTCCGAATGCGTTGTAGCCGCGGCAGTTGACCGGCTGGCATTTGCCAAAGCAAACGCGTATGTTGCACTGGAAGCGTATGTTGTCGCTGGATGGGAACTTGAAGGCATTGAAATTGGCCAGCAAGCTGTTCGTGTCGGGATTGTATTCCCACTCGCCGAAAATGGATGCGTCTGTGGCGCAGCCATTCTCATCCGTTACGATGTACTCGTTTTCGACGTTGTCCTCCATGGTCTTCGCTATGCAGGAGCGCGCGAAACCGCCGTAGATTGCTGAATGACAAGTGACGAGTTACATTCGTGGCTGATAAAAATCATGTCTCTTTGTACTTACTTGCTGGCTCCACATCGACTTGCAGTTTGAGATTGTCTCCGATCTCCGCCGAGTTTATTTCTTCGCCCTCGTTGGTTATGATGCGCATTTGACAGATGGGCGGCGGTCCGGTGTTGGCGATTGTGCCCGCAGTCGTCAGCATTGAGACGTTGAAGCCCAAAGTGACGTTCTTCTCACCCGTCTGGTAGACACACTTGATGTTGTAGGCTTGAGCTTTGTACGTTACCAATTTCGGGTGTTTTTGTATGACAAGCACGAAGCTGGCGATGTCCTTCACAGCCTGCATGCCGCAGCTGCCGAAGTGCACGCGGAAGATTTCGGTGCGTGGCACATTTTCGCCAGCCAGGTTAACTACTCGACGACACCCCTCGTCCTTGCTGTGTCCTTTCACATAAACCACACCATTGAAGCCTGGTTCGGTGATGTGTATCTCGACCTGCACCCCATCAGCCAGACAGCTGACCAGCATGTCTGGTTGCGGGAAGTCGGTGCGGAAGTTGGTGTGGTTGCAAATCAGATCGGGATTGCCAGTATAGCCGGTGATGCACTGGCACTGGGCACGGTGATGCACGGCATTGCAGAACGCATTAACGCCGCAGGACTTGAGTAGACAAGGATCCTCGCAGGTCTTCGTTTCGGTGTTGCAGTAGCGATTATCGGCACAGTCGTCGTTGGTTTCGCACTCGGGCTTGTCTTCGGGTATGCATTCGCCGCGCGAGGTCAGTCGATAGCCATGGTCGGTCGGACATATGCAACGTCCGCGTTCGTCGATGACCATGCCACGCTCTAGCGCGCACACGCAGTGTCCGGTTTCGTCGATCTTGAAGCCTTGCTCCACCGAGCAGGGAGTGCAGTATTCGTAGACGTCCAGCGCTGTGCCTGGTGGGCACACGCACTGTCCGTCGACATCGCGCACGAAGCCCTTCTCAATGACGCACAACGAGCGCTTATCGCACTGTACGGCCGCGTTGCCGGTGTAGCCCACCAAGCATTCGCAGATCATGGTGCGGACGGGCACGGTGTCCAGCACTCGGCACATGGCATTCACGCCGCACGGGTGGGTGGCATTGCACGGGTTAACGCACTCGCCACGTATGCAGGCAGTCTGACTGGGACAGTCGCCGTCGTAACGGCAAATGGGTATGTCGCGCAACGGCTCGCAGCCATTGCGTCGGGCTATGGTGCCGGGCGGGCACGCACATTCCGGTCGATGTTGGTACACTTTGCAGATTTCATCGATTGCGCAAACTGCCTTCGTATCGCAAGGATTTTCACACTTGCCGTTCACACACGCCTTGTCCGAAGGGCATTCGTTGTCCGCGCGGCAACCAAGCGGCGTGCAAGCGATGCGCGCGTTTCCACGGTATCCGGGCACACATTCGCAGATGCCGCGATGATTGACAGCCAGGCACTCGGCGTTTGCACCACACTTTTCGCCCTGGCAGGCTGGCACGCAGAGTTGGTTGCGGCAAGTGTGGGTGGACGGACAATCTGAGTTGATGGCGCATTCCACCTTCGAGCATTCAAATTCGGGATTACCTTCGTAGCCTTGACGACAAGTGCAGACCGGTTTGTGATCCTTGATGCGACACTCGGCATTCACACCGCAGTTGCATGGGTCGCGGCAGATGCCATTCACGCAAGACTTGTCGGTAGCGCAGTCTGAGTCCGAAACGCAGCCACCCACACTAACTACGGTCTTTGTGGGCTTGCAAGTGCCGCTGCCACTGCTGATGTAACCATCCGGGCAGATACAAATCATTGTACGCACTGGCGATGTGGGCGTCACTTCGCAGCGTGCTGGCCTGTTGCACGGTTCGAGCACCAGACAAGGATCAACGCATTCATCGTTGATGCAGGCCAGTCGAGACGGGCAGTCGGGGTCGAGCTTGCACATTGGTTGTGGTTCGGGACGGCAATCAACGTACGGATTGCCCAGGAAGCCGACCGGACAACGGCAGACGGCCATGTGATTCTGTGCGCGACATTCGGCGCGCGGAGCGCAGGTGTTGTGGTAGATACAGGGGTTGACACATTGCTCGTTCTGGCACATCTTGTCCGTGGGGCAGTCGTTGTTCGACATGCAGCCAATGACGCGGCAGCGCTCGTAGGCGTTGCCTCGGTAGCCGCTCTTGCAGCGGCACATGGCGCGATTCGACTGCACATAGCATTCGGCGTTGATGCCACAGGGGTCCTTAACGAGGCACGGGTTGATGCAGTCGCCGTTGACGCAGGCCTTGCCCGAGTCGCACTCGCCATCGACACGACAGCCGATGGTGCGACAAAGCGAGTAGGGATTGCCTTCGTAGCCGTCCTGGCAGGAGCAGGTGGCGCGATGATTTTGCACGTGACAAATTGCGTTGGTGCCACAATTGCACGGGTTACGGCACTGCCTGTTGACGCACGCTTCCTGATCGGGACAGTCGGAGTCTGAGCTGCAGCCCGGCGGGCTTTGCAGTACGATCGGTTTGCATTCACCGCGCGCATCCGGCACATAGGATTCAGGGCATTCGCAGACCATTGTGCGCACTGGAACGCTGTCCAGGACGCTGCACCGTGCTGAACTGGCGCAAGGTGCGAGTATGCTGCACGGATCCTGGCATTTGTTGTCGATGCAAGCCAAGCGGCTGGGGCAGTCACCGTCGTCGCGGCACACTGGCTCCACGGGTCGACGTTCGCAGTAGGCGTACGGATTACCAAGTGGCATATGTTCGGGACAGCGACAGACGGCGCGATGCTGTAGCGCCTGGCAGATGGCGTTGTGTGCACATGGATTTTCCAAGCAAGGGTTGACACACTGATTCCTGACGCAAGCCTGATTGGTGGCACAGTCGTAGTCGGAGTGACATTCCACGCGCACGCAACGCTCGAAGGGATCACCCTCCAGTCCGGCGGGACAGCGACAGGTTGCACGATGGTTGCGACCGTAGCACTCGGCATTTACCGCGCAGGGATCAGTGATGAGGCAGGGATTCACACATTCTCGATTCACGCATTGTTTGTCCGACGAGCATTCGTCATCCGACTGGCAGCCGATTTGCATGCATCCGTATTGGGCATTGCCCGAGAAACCGGGTTTACAGTAGCAGACAGGATGATGATTGCGCACGAGACATTCGGCGTTCGGGCCGCAATTGCACGGATTCACGCATTGCTCGTTGACGCACGATTCGGTCTGTGAACAGTCGGAGTTGGACTTGCAACCAATGGTGGAAACATCAGCAGCTGCAAAGAGATAACAGCAACGAATATTTGCAATACAGTGTTCTTCCTATGAAAAAAGGAAACTTACGTGGTACACAGCCAATGCGTGCATCGCCGCTGTAGCCTGGTGGGCAACGACAAACGGCTGCTCTATTTTGTACATGACAGTAGGCACCGCGTCCGCACGGGTCTTCCACGCACGGGTTAACGCAACGTTCGTTACGGCAGGTCTTATCATTCGGACAATCGTCATTCTTTGTGCACTGTGCGCCAGGGGTCTTGGGTTCTTCGTGTACTGAAAATAATTTCGAATTGCTTTAAAATTCCACTGGCTGCAAGGAATTATTGTTCACGTACCGACTAGACGACATTCCAGTCGTGGATTGCCCTCGTAGCCACGTGAGCAGCTGCATTCCGCATAATGATCTCTGGAACGGCACTGGGCATTCACGCCGCAACGTTCCAAGCGGCACGCCTCGACGCACACGCCACGTTGGCAAATTTCGGTATTGCCACAATCGTCGTTACTCTGACAGCCACTGACAACTTCGTGCTTGATAGGTACACAGTTGCCCGAGTTGTCGGTGATGGTGTCACTGGGGCACTTACAGATCATGGTGCGCAGTGGCAGCGTATCTAGTACACTGCAGGTTTGCTGCGGCGTGCACACGTGCGGTGTGTTGCAAGGATTAGCGCAATGCTGATTGATACAGGCCAGCTGTGATGGACAGTCGGCGTCTTGCGTGCATTCCGGCTGCGGCTTCGGGGGCTCGTGCGGTATGGCGCACTGCACGAACGGATTTCCTTGATAGCCGGGACGACATTCGCAGTGCGGTTGATGACGTCTGCCCAAGCAAATGGCATTGACAGCGCAAGTGTCCTCGACACACACGGGACGGCACACCCGATTCAGACGATCGCATGCCTCGTGATCGGCACAGTCCTCGTTGTATTGACAGTGGCCCGTGATGCAGGACACGAACGGATTGCCTTGGGTGCCAGCGGGACAGATGCAAACGGCTTGGTGATTTTGAGGGGTGCACTGGGCACCAGAGCCGCAGCGGACATTGCCATAATTGCACGGGTTGACGCAGTTCTCGCTGATGCAAGCCTTGTCGTACGGACAGTCGGCATTCACTTTGCACTCAGCTAGAAAACGGAAAAACCAGTGTTACAGAATGCGCAGTTTGGTGGAAGAAGGCGAAAGAGAACTAGGTCTGCGGTCTTACGTTTGTAGCATTGAACTTGTGGGTCACCACCCCAGCCGGCAGGACAGGAGCAGATGGGGCGATAGTTGAGCACACGGCACTCGGCGTTGCCAGCGCATGGATTGGCCTCGGCACATGGATCCTGGCAGCGTTTGTTGATGCAGGCAGTGACGGGCGAACATTCCGAGTCGTGTGTACAGCCAGCGGTGACTGAGGGAGCTGAAAGACGAGTTCAGAGTTTCTGCGCAATAGCTGAGAAAGCGCAAGAACTTACATGGTTGGTAGCAGTTGGTGAACGGATCACCCTGGGTGCCTTGTGGGCAACTGCAGACGGCGCGGTGCTGCTGCGCCAGACATTCGGCGGTGCGCGCGCACGGCGACGAATCGACGCACGGGTTCACGCAGACTCCATTGCGACAGGCCTCAGTGTCGGAACACTCATCGTTGGATTGGCAGCCGTGATCGCGAGCTGGTTCTAAATGCAATGAAAACTCGAATTAGTTGCTTTCTTCGATCGGGGCGTTGAATAGGTTTAGGTTGTAAAATAGTTAAAGAGGATATTTGTATCTTTGTGCGTTAAAACTGCAATCAACAGTTGAAAGTTGTCAAGTGCACGTACACAAAAGCTAATTATGCAATTGGTGGCTAGATTTCTAATGAAAACAACAACAATTATGTACATGGGATAGGCTAAATAACTGTATACGGATATAGGGAAGTCAGAAATTGTATACATAAACTTGCTGCAATAAAAAGAACACTCAACAAAAGCAAATAGCGTTGGTATTAATTTTAAAAGAAATACATTTCTTCTGTGGTATTGAATGTCCAATTTACCTTTACGACAACCCACATCGGCATCACCCACATAACCGGGTTCACATTGGCAGATCATTGTGCGCAGTGGCAGCGTGTCCACCACCGAGCAGATCGCGTTCGCGCCGCACGGTTTTGTCACAACGCACGGGTTCTTACACTCGCCGCTGAAGCACGCCAACTTGCTGGTGCAGTCCGCGTCCATGGTGCACTGCGGCGCCACCTTCGGCTCCTCCATGATGCAGCGCTCGAGCGCATTTCCTGTGTAGCCTGGTGGGCAGCGGCACTGTGCACGGTGGTTGTCCACGCGACACAGTGCTCCTATGCCGCAATTGCAGGGATCTTCGCAGCGCTCGTTCTTGCATGCCAAATGGAAGGCGCACTCCTCGTCGCGAGTGCACTCGGGGCGTTCACAACGTACGAGTGGATTTCCGCGGTAGCCGTCGGGACAGTGGCAACGCGCTTTGTGGTTGTAGTCAGCGCGGCACATTGCATTCACGCCGCACTGTGTGTAGGGACAGGGGTCTGTGCATTGTTTGTTGATGCAGGCCTCAGTGGAAGGACATTCCTCGTCTGAACGACAACCAATTAGGTGACAGTAGTTGAAAGCGTTGCCTGTGTAGCCTGTACAACCGAGAAGAGGGTGAAAGGTTAGCGAAAGGTCTTCAGGCGCTTATTGCAATCACACTCACCTTCATTGCAGACGCAGAGTGGCCGGTGCAGTTGTACATGACAACGCGCATTGGCGCCGCAGATATTCGACAACTCGCATGGGTTCTTGCAGACCTGATTGACGCAGGCCTTGTCGTTGGGGCACTCGGCGTCAGTAACGCATTCGGGCCGCGGCGCCGGCACCACGTCAACTTGCTGCAGGCACTGATTGTACGGTGAGCCGTAGAAGCCGGGCGGGCATGTGCACACAGCCTTGTGATTGATGGCATTGCAAATGGCATTGACGCCACAGGCATTGATGCAAGGATCGCGGCACTTCTGATTGACGCAGGCGCGATTGCGCAAGCAATCCTCGTTGACAACGCATTCTGGATAGCTGCAAGTGGCCGCGCCATTGATGACACGGCAAATGCCGTTGCTGCGGCACGGCGACGGATTGCAGGGGTCGATTGGCTCAGCTTCCTTTGGCGGCGCATGACATTCGACAAACGGATTGCCCACCAGCGGGCTGGGACAGTTACAGATGGGATTGTGGTTGACAGTTTGACATTGTGCGCCAAAGCCGCAAACGCCTGGACATGGGTCGACGCATTTCGAATTGACGCAGGCCTTGTCCTTGGCGCAGTCCGAGCTGAGTGTGCACTCGGGTCGACAGCCTTGACCGAGTGGATTGCCAAAGTAGCCGGGCAAACATTCGCAGACGGCCTGGTCGCGCTGCACCTTGCACACGGTGTTGATGCCGCACGGCGTTGGATAGCACGGATCGCGCTTTTCTTGCGGCACCTCCTTTAACACGATGGGTGAGCACTGCACGAACGCGTTGCCAGTGTAGCCGCTCGGGCACGAGCACATTGGTATGTGATTGTTGACCGAGCAGTAAGCTTCAATGCCGCAGGTGCCGGGGCAGGGGTCGGCGCATTTGTTGCGGATACAGGCACGATTCGAGGCACACTCCGAATTGCCGACGCACTCGGGCCGGCAGCCTTCGTACGGGTTACCGATGTACTCGTTGATGCATTCGCACGTGTAGCTATCGCCACGTACACGGCACTCGGCATTGGTTCCGCATGGCGACGGGCGGCATGGATTCTTCGGCTCTTCTGGCTTTTTCGGAATAACTAAATAAATTATCATAAATATTACATTAGGTTTGGCCGTTTTGAAAGGAGAGTAAAGTAAAATAAAGAGGGGAGTTCGTGGACATAATGCAAACTTGACTGCGCCTTACTTTTGGGTATTTCGTGGCACATTCGGAAGGGATCGCCTGTCATGCCGGCCGGGCAATGGCAGTTGGGTATGTGCAGTGTCACAATGCAGTTGGCATTGTGGCCACAAGAGCCGGGGCACGGGTCGCGACACTTGCGGTTGATGCACGCCAAGTTATTGGGGCAATCATCGTTGCTTGAGCACTCGGGGCGACAGCTCGGCGGCGCGCCAATGTACTCGGACAGACAAGCACAAACTGCCTGTCCATTGTCGTTCGTACACTGGGCATTCGGTCCGCACGGTGACGGTTGACAAGGGTTCTTGGGTTCAACAGACGTGGGTGGTTCTCGCCGAATTTCTGTAAAGGTGGAGAGGGGGATGTTATAGCACTGTCCTACAGCAAGGATCTTAAAAGTTTATGCTGGGCGTTTAGGCTTTGCTCAACACTACTTAACATCTACCTATTCTCGAGCAGAGCGTGGACGGGTTGCCCGTGTAGCCGCGGATGCACTCGCAATGCGCTCGGTGCTGCACTGCTTGGCATTCGGCATTGAGGCCGCATTTGCCGGGGCACGGGTCGACACACTTGTTGTTGATGCAGGCGTGTATTTGCGCACAATCGGAGCTTGTGTAGCACTCCAGCCGACAGTTCGGCGGGTTGCCCAAATATCCGGTGATGCAGGAGCAAATGGCGTTACCACTGCGTTCGATGCATTGCGAGTTGGGTCCGCAGGGCGATGGCTGGCATGGATTTTTGGGAACCTCTTCGCGTATTGGCTCGCAGGCAACAAATGCATTGCCCGTCATGCGTTCGGGGCAACGACACATGGCTATGTGATTAGTTACGTCGCAGAGTGCATTCTGGCCACACGTGCCAGGACAGGGGTCAATGCACTTGTTGCGCACGCAAGCACGATCGCGGGCGCAATCCGAATTTAACACACATTCGGGTCGGCAGCCCATCATCGGGTCTCCATGGTATTCGGGAATACACGAGCAGCGACCATTATTGCACACAGTATTCGGGCCGCAGGGCGAGGGAACGCAGGGGTCCACAGGTTCGGCAGGTCCTATAAGTAGGGAAGGGAACAGCAGGAATTTAGCAGTCACGACACACCCCAAAATCTGCTTTGCTGCATACTTGGTGCCGGTGGTGGTGGCTCTGGGCGACAGCTGGTGAACGGATCGCCAGTGTAGCCGGTCGGACAGGAGCAGCTCGGTGTGTGATTGATCACGTTGCAAAGTGCTGCGAAGCCGCATGAGCCGGGGCAAGGATCGCGACACTTTTCGTTGATGCACGCCATATTACTGGGGCACTCGGCATTTATGGTGCACTCCGGGTGGCAGTTGGGTGGAGCACCCATGTAGTTGGTCACGCAGCTGCACGTTGCCGCACCGTTTATTTCTCGACATTGCGAATAAGGACCACAAGGCGTCGGTATGCAGGGATTGACCGGTTCCGGTGGAGGTTCTTGTTTCGCTAAAAAGTTGACAATAGACCTTGAGCTGTTGCACTTGACCGCTGACTAAAACACTGTGTTCGCTTACGTGGTATGGGGTCGCACCGAGTGAAGGCTTCGCCGGTGAAGCCCGGCTTGCAAGAACACATCGGACTGTGGCTGCGCACGTGGCATTCGGTATTAATGCCGCACGCGCCCGGGCAGGGGTCTTGACATTTCTGATTGATGCACGCCCTATCCGAAGGACACTCGGAGCTAACAACGCACTCGGGTCTGCATGTGGGCGGACTGCCAATGAACTCGGGCAGGCATGAGCACACCGCTTGGCCGTTGGCCTCGCGACACTGCGCATTCGCGCCACACGGTGACGGTTGGCAGGGATTGACGTAGACTGGTGGTTCAGCTGTACGGAGATATTCGGTTGATATTAACGTGTAAGTGTGAAGTTGTTTGTGTTACTATTTAATACGTAAGCCCTGAAGCAAAGCTAATTAATTCGAGGTAGCGAATCTAGCAAATTGTCGCATAAATAGAAATTGTGAAAGATTTTGGCCGCAAATAAGCCAAAACTTTTCCTATGTGTTTGCAAATATAATAAATGTGTGTAGGTGTTAGATGTGTTAAAATATTTGGTGAAGTGATGGATAATTTTGCATGAGAGTGTGTTGAAAGCATAAATAGCAATACAGCAGCTATGTATATACTGATGCACATAAGCAAATAGGTATGTAAGTATATATATGCACACAAGCATTTGTGTGCATATAGGCAGGAATATATAAGTATTTGTCAGGTAGCTAAGTAGTCGAGGTTCGTTTAAAGCGCTTTTAAAGAAGGAATCAATATTAATCGGCGGAGGGTCGTGGTATCTGCGTTAGAGAAGGCCGAAGCCGAGTTACTGGCGTTCGTAGATTGGGTATTAGACTGGGTTGGTTACATATAACTGAGGGACTTTGTTCAAGATCTTACGTTCTGCCTGAATTGTGCAGACGGTGTAGGGATCGCCAAAGTAGCCGGGCAAACAGGCACAGTGCGGCACGTGACCGACAACCTGGCAGGTAGCATGCGAGCCACAGGTGCCAGGACATGGGTCACGGCACTTCTGATTCTGACACGCCCTGTCGGCTGCACAATCGGAGTTTCGCACACATTCCGGTCGACACGCTTCGTACGGATTGCCAAAGTAGTCGGGTAGGCATTGGCACACACTGATGCCGTTGCGTGCCTGACAGATGGCGTTTGGTCCACAGGGGCTGGGACTGCACGGCAGCGCAACTTCAGTTGGTGGTTCCTGCTGGCGAACACATGCCCTGAACGGATCGCCCGTGTAGCCGACCGGACAGTAGCACATGGAGCTGTGTGCCATCACGCGACACTCAGCCGCCGCTCCACACGAGCCGGGGCAAGGATCGGCGCATTTCCGGTTGATGCACGCCTTGTCGGCGGCACATTCCGCACTCGTGACGCACTCCGGACGACAATGCGGCGCTGTGCCGATGAAATCGTTGAGGCAGGCGCATTGAGCGCCGTCCGGTGTAACGGTGCACTCGGAGTTGGGGCCGCAAGGAGACGGACGACAGGGATCGGGGGGTGATTCGTCGCGGACTGGTGTTGGGGGCGGCTCAACTGAAAGAAATTTGTGGAGTGGAATGACCGTGAATGTGTTAGCCCTAAGCGAAAACTGCGTATAAGTACTTATTGGCCGGCAGGAGACGAATGGATCGCCGGAATAGCGCGGCGGACAGGCACAGATGGGGCTGTGGTTCTGGACATGACAAATTGCTTGTACGCCACAAGTACCCGCACATGGGTCTTGGCATTTTTGGTTCAGGCAGAATTTGTCTAGGGCACAGTCCGAGCTTGCGATACATTCCGGGTGGCAAGACGGCGGGGCACCGATGTAGCCGGAGAGGCAGGAGCACACGGCTTGCTGTTGAATTTCGCGGCACTGTGAGTTCGGGCCACATGGCGATGGGCGACAGGGATTTACGGGCGTATCGGGGGTTGGTTCTGCAACTGAAACAAAACATTCTCAATTCTCGTGGTCACAGACTTGTAGCTGGTCAGCATACTTGGTACGGTGTCGCAGCGTATGAACGCGTTTCCGGTCATGCCCTGCGGACATGAGCACATCGGTATGTGGTTTTGCACATTACAAACGGCTTGTAGGCCACAAGCACCTGGACAAGGGTCCTGACACTTCTGGTTGATGCAGGCACGATCGCGCGCACAATCGCTATTCAGGACGCATTCGGGACGGCAACCGCTGTACGGGTCTCCATGGTATTCGGGCAGGCAAGTACAGACGCCACTGTTGCACTGAGCGTTACCACCACAAGGCGATGGAATGCACGGATCTTGAATGACAGGTTCGCGTTGTACTGGCTTCGGTGGTTCGGGACGACAATCGCTGAACGGATTGCCGACGTAGCCCGGTGGGCAGACACAATTAGGCACATGGTTGAGCACGTTGCAGAGGGCATTGAAACCGCAGGATCCCGGACAGGGGTCGCGACACTTTTCGTTGATGCAGGCCAAGTGAGTGGGGCAGTCAGAGTTCACTACGCATTCTGGGTGGCAGTTTGGAGGGCTGCCAACGTAGCTGGGGAGGCATGAACAAACAGCGGCGCCATTGCGGTTGTGACACTGCGCAAATTGACCGCATGGTGATGGGTGGCAAGGGTTACTTGGTGGTGGCGTTACATCGGCTATAGGTGGTGGAGGCGCTAAGTGGGGGAAATAACCAGATGAGTTTCGAACAAGGTGTGAGTATGCTGCAGTCGAAGCCTTACGTGGAATAGAGTAGCAACGAGTGAATGCATCTCCTGTATAATCAACTAAACAACTGCAGATGGGATTGTGATTGTAAACGCGACACTCGGCATTTTGACCGCACACGCCAGGACATGGGTCCGCACATTTGCGATTTATACACGCTTGGCTCAGCGGGCATTCCGAATTAGTCGTACATTCTGGGCGACATGCTGGTGGTGAGCCAATAAAGTCGGGCAAACAAGAGCACACAGCCTGCTGGTTAACTTCGCGACACTGCGAGTTGGGTCCACAAGGAGATGGTTGACACGGGTTGACATACGCAGGTTCAACTAATGACCGATGACGATGGAATGAGTATTACAATATTGAACAGAATGTGTTTTGTTATTGATGATCTTACGTTGTCTGATCGGCGAACAGAAACTGAACGGATTGCCAGTGTATCCACTCAAACAAAGACAGACAGCCAAATGATTGGTGACCTGGCACTCGGCATTTCGTCCACAAGTTCCCGGACATGGATCTCGACATTTGCTTTGTACGCATGCCTTGTTCGATGGGCAGTCGCTGTTTAGTACACACTCTGGGCGACAGCCTTCGTAGGGATTACCGAAGTATTCACGAAGGCAGACACAAGAACCAACATTGTTGTGTTGACGACATTCGGCATTCGAGCCGCACGGATTTGGCACGCACGGATTGATGTGATCTTGCACAGGTGCTACTGGTGCCGGAGGGGGTGGCGGCGGCTGACGACATATTGTGAAGGGGTCTCCAATGTATCCAGATGCGCATACACAGTTTGGTATGTGGTTCAATGTGTGGCACTCGGCGTTGGAGCCGCATAAGCCAGGACAAGGATCGCGGCATTTCTGATTGATGCAGGCCTTGTCGGTGGGACACTCGGAGTTGGAAACGCATTCTGGACGGCAGTTGGGAGGAGCGCCGATGAATTCAGCTAGGCAAGTGCAAGATGGCGCGCCATTCTCGTTGCTGCAAAGTGCATTGGGACCACAAGGTGATGGGCGACAGGGGTCGCGGGGCTCCTCTTGAACGGGCGGAACTAGAGTTTTGATTAAGAGATCAGCAAAATTGGGCACGGAGCAGGCGAGTAGAAATACATACTTATTATTGGTTGGCAGGCGACGAATGGGCTGCCGGTGTAACCCGCGGGGCACGAGCACAGAGGATTATGGTTTATTACATTGCATAGTGCATTGTGACCGCAGGTACCAGGGCAGGGATCTTTGCATTTGCGATTGATGCATGCTTTGTCCAGGGCGCATTCTGAATTGCTAACGCATTCCGGATGGCAGGCCGGCGGCGTGCCAATCATGTCGAGCAAGCAGGAGCACACAGCTAAGCCGTTCGAATCGCGACATTGCGAATTCGGACCGCAGGGCGATGGTTGACAGGGATTGGTAACTATTGTGGGTTTGACTAAACGAAAGAGTGGAAATGTTTAAGCGCTGGCAGTCAAAGCTATACAACGTGTCATTTACTTGGTATCGGTTGGCATTGTACGAACGCATTACCCTCGAAGCCGTCTTGACAATGGCACATCGGCACATGGTTGTGCACCTCACAAATGGCATTTGAGGCACACGTGCCAGGGCATGGATCTTGACATTTCTGGTTGATGCACGCCTTATCGCGAGAACATTCCGTATTCAAAATGCATTCAGGACGACATGCCTGGTAAGGGTTGCCGTGGTACTCAGCAATGCAGGTGCACACACCATTATCGCACTGAGCATTAGCGCCACATGGCGAAGGCACGCAAGGGTCATCTGCGGCAGGGGAGGCTATGTGAAACATACGTGACGAAGTTAGTGAGTGGACGCGGAACAAGGAAGTTTAAGTATATATTACGTGGTGGTGGTGACGGTGGCAGCGGCTGGCAACTGCTAAATGGATCACCCGTATAGCCAGTAGGACAAGTACACATTGGCGTGTGAGTGATCACGCTGCAAAGCGCATTCAGTCCGCAGGAGCCAGGGCAGGGATCGCGACACTTTTCGTTAATGCAAGCCTTGTTGCTGGCGCAGTCTGAGTTCAGCACACACTCGGGTCGGCAGTTGGGTGGGGCACCAATGTAAGCGGGCAGGCAAGAACACGTTGGCTGATCGTGAGATACACGACATACGGCGAACTGTCCGCAGGGTGAAGGAATGCACGGATCGCGGTAGGGCTCACGAGCTGGTGGTGGCGGTGGTGGTATGGGATAACAGCGTACAAAAGCGTCGCCGGTATATCCCGGACGGCACGAACACAATGGACTGTGCGAGTGCACGCGGCATTCGGCGTTCGTGCCGCAGGTGCCCGGACAAGGATCTTGACATTTCTTGTTGATGCATGCCTTATCCGAGGGGCACTCCGAGTTCGTGGTGCATTCGGGACGGCACGCGGGGGGACTTCCTATGAAATCTGGTAGACATGAGCAGACAGCCTGTTCACTAACTTCGCGACACTGCGAATTGGGACCACACGGAGACGGCACGCAGGGGTTTACGTATTCTCTGATTGCTGTATTTCAATTTGTGCGAGTATTGAATGAAAAATAAAGAAAAAAGTGCAAAATGTAAGCGGTGCAGTATTACTCGTGACGAACTGGGCAAATACATGAAGCAGCCAAAGGCGATCGGAGTAATAAAATCCACACATCGTGTGCAAGTTTCCCTCCTCACGAGCTTCAGCTGCTTTGATGCATTGCCACAGTTCCGGTTGTGTTGCATACGGTGCGTGTGCATATGCAAAGGTTGAGTTATCCTTACGTTCTTTAAGGACGTTGCAGTAGCTGTATGGATCGCCTGTGTAGCCATTGAAGCAGCTGCATGTGGGCGCATGGTTTACGACGTCGCATTGCGCATTCTGACCACACACTCCGGGACAGGGATCGCGGCACTTCTGGTTCTGGCACGCTCTATTCGATGGACAGTCGGAGTTTATGACGCACTCGGGCCGACAGCCTTCGTACGGGTTGCCAAAGTACTCGGGTAGGCATTTGCATGCGCCGGCGTTGTTTTGCTGTGTGCAGATGGCATTGCTGCCGCACGGGCTGGGTACGCACGGGTTGATCTGTTCGCGCTCCACTATCGGCTCTGGATAGCATTGTGCGAACGGATCGCCTACATAGCCTGGTATGCACACGCAGGAAGGCGTGTGACTGACCACGTGGCAAGTGGCAGATATGCCACAGACGCCGGGACATGGGTCGCGGCACTTCATATTTATACAGGCCATATTGCTGGCACACTCTGAGGACGACACACATTCCGGCCGGCAGTTGGGTGGTGAGCCGACGTAGTCTAGCAAGCAGGCACAGGAAGGTGAGCCAAATCTGTCGGTGCACTCTGCGTTGGGTCCGCAAGGCGACGGCACACAAGGATTCACCGGCTCTTGCTGTGGCGCTGGTTCAGGCAACAGTTGGCACAAACTATACGCATTGCCGGTAAATCCGTCGGGGCACCTGCAATGCGGTGCGTGATTGATGACAGAGCACAGCGCACGTACGCCACAGGTTCCGGGACACGGGTCGCGGCATTTCTGATTGACACAGGCCAAATGCGGCGCACAGTCTGAGTTGATGGTGCACTCAGGTCGGCAGTTGGGTGGCGAGCCTAAGTACGCGGGCAGACAAGCGCACACAGCTTGCTGATTGATCTCATGACACTGGGAATTGGGCCCGCAGGGTGACGGCTGGCAGGGATTCACGATAACCGCTGGAGCTATTGTAGCGCAATTCAAAAAAGGGTTAAAATCCAAAAGTGAAGTGAGCTCACAACTAATCAACATACTCTGCATTATGGAGCATTGCACAAATGCATTTCCGGTCATGCCTTCTGGGCAGCGACACATTGGCGTGTGGTTGTTCACATCGCAAATGGCACCGACGCCACAAACGCCGGGACAGGGATCGACGCATTTGTTACGTATACAGGCTCTGTCGCGCGCACAATCGCTGTTCAGCACACATTCGGGCCGGCATTCGAAGTAGGCGTTTCCATGGAATTCGGGCAAGCACGCGCATTCGCCGTTATTGCAAACGGCATTCGCCGCACAGGGTGATGGGGAGCACGGGTCTTTGAGTGGTACTAGAAGTATATCCAATTAAATGTAACCATTTGCTGCATTTTGCGCAGTTCGGCGATAAACCTACATTGGGGTTCGGGTGGTTTGGGCACGCAACTGGTAAATGGATTGCCGGTGAAATCTGGTGGACAGGTACAGGTCGGAGTGTGATTGATGACGCTGCATAATGCCGATATGCCGCAGGAGCCAGGGCAAGGGTCGCGACATTTCTCGTTCATGCATGCCAAGTGCGCAGGACAATCCGTATTGACAACGCACTCTGGTCGACAGCTCGGTGGTGCTCCTTGGTAGCCAGGAAGGCAAGAGCAGGACGCTTGATTGTTAACGTTACGACAGATGGCATTGGCGCCACATGGGGATGGCACACACGGATCGCGGTATTCCTCTCGAATCGGCGGAGGTGGGGGCGCTGGCAAACAGGATGAGATTACGATGAAGGGGGTTCTAAGTAAACTAAGTTCGTTGTTGGAAATCTTACGAGGTATAGGATGACATCTGGTGAAAGCGTCGCCTGTGAAACCGGAGCGACATGTGCACAGTGGGCTGTGATTACGCACGCGACACTCAGCATTAACGCCGCAAACACCCGGACACGGATCGACACATTTGTGGTTGACACACGCTTTGTCGAAGGGACACTCGCTAGATATGGTGCACTCGGGGCGGCAGTCAGGCGGACTGCCGATATATGTGGGCAAACAAGTGCAAACCGCTTGCTGATTGACCTCTCTACATTGTGAGTTCGGGCCGCACGGTGACGGCTGGCAGGGATTGGTAACATCTAATTTGGCTACGAGGTAAGGACAAGTCACGTTAATTGCTGTGGGGTTTCTAAGAATACTAGTAGGATGCTTACGTTCTGTTATAACACTGCAGTAGGTGTAGGGATCCCCTGTGTAGCCGTTCAGGCAGTTACAGGCTGGCAAGTGATTTCGCACATAACAGTCGGCATTTTGTCCACAAGTGCCGGGACATGGGTCCTTGCATTTGTTTTGGACGCAAGCCTTGTTCGAGGGACAGTCTGAATTGAGTACGCATTCGGGCCGGCAGCCTTCGTACGGATTGCCCATAAATTCGGGCAAACACTGGCAAGCACCAGCACCGTTGCGCTCGATGCATTGCGCATTAGTGCCGCAGGGGTCGGGCTGACACGGGTTCAGAGGTTCTTGGGGTATATCGCGCACGACATCACAGTAGCTGAACGGGTCGCCCGTATAGCCGGTGGCACATACGCATAGCGGTGAGTGATTGATGACGTGGCAGTCAGCGTTTGTGCCGCAAACACCGGGGCAGGGATCTTGGCATTTCTGGTGAATGCAGGCTTTAGAAAGGGCACAGTCAGAGTTGGTAACACACTCCGGTCGACAGTTGGGCGGTGTTCCGATAAACTCCTTAACACAGGAACAAGATGGACTGTCGCCGACGGCTCGACATTCAGCGTTGGGCCCGCAAGGCGATGGACGGCAAGGATCTTTGGGAGTGGCGTCCAGTAGGGGCACAACTAAAAGATAATTTAAGTCTATTACTAAACTGCTGGCAGCTGAGCGAATAAGAAATATACTTCGAATTGGTTGGCAGGCGACGAAAGGATTTCCTGTGTATGAGTTGGCGCAGCGACATATTGGGCTGTGGTTAATTACGTTGCACTCGGCATTAGCGCCACAGACGCCCGGGCATGGATCGCGGCATTTTTGTTGCAAACAAGCCCGATCCAGCGCACATTCGGCGTTGCTTACACATTCGGGTCGGCACGACGGCGGTGCACCGATAAATTCAGGCAAGCACGAGCACACTGCCTGCTGGTTCACCACGCGGCATTGTGAGTTGGGGCCACACGGGGAAGGTTGGCAGGGGTTGGCCAATATTGGCGGAGGTTGCGGCTGACATAGCACGAAAGCGTTGCCTGTCATACCGTCCGGACAGTGGCACATGGGCACGTGGTTATGCACTTCGCATATGGCATTTGCTGCGCAGGTGCCAGGACAGGGATCGATGCATTTGTTGCGAACGCAAGCCTTATTCGAGGAACAGTCGGTGTTGAGAACACACTCTGGGCGACAGCCGGTTAACGGGTTGCCTTGGTAGTCAGCAATGCATTCGCAGCGGCCGTCGTGGCACACAGTGTTCGGTCCGCAGGGCGATGGATGGCAGGGGTCTTGCTCAGCCTTGAGGGGTGGTGGTGGTGGCTGTTGGCAGGAGGTAAATGGATCTCCCGTCAGGCCTGGCGCACACTCGCAAATCGGCGTGTGATTGATGACATGGCAAACGGCATTGAAACCACAAGCGCCGGGACATGGATCACGACATTTCTGGTTTATGCAAGCTTGAGTGCTTGGACAGTCAGAATTGACGGTGCACTCGGGGCGACAATTCGGCGGAGAGCCAATGTAGGTTGGTAGGCACGAGCAAGATGGGCTGCCGTTTATGTCGCGGCATTCGGCGAACTGTCCACAAGGTGAAGGCACACACGGATTGCGATAGACATCACGTTCGGGTTGTGGCGGTGGAGGGGCTATTGCGCAGAAAGAGGAAAACATTAGGTAAGGCGACGAAACGGCGTACTGGTGCGCGTCTTACGTGGTATAGGATAACAGCGGGTAAAGGCGTTTCCGGTGTAGCCATTTTGACAAGTGCAGATTGGCGAGTGGTTGCGTACACGGCATTCGGCATTCGTACCGCAGGTGCCCGGACAAGGATCTTTGCACTGTTGATTTATGCACGCCTTGTCGTACGCACATTCGGCGCTGGTGGTGCATTCAGGACGGCAGGCTGGTGGGGTGCCTATGTAGTCCGGCAGACAGGAGCAGACGGCTTGTTCGTTTACTTCACGACATTGCGAGTTGGGGCCACATGGCGACGGTTGGCACGGGTTCACATATTCCTTTATTATCGCTAAAAGTTATCATGTACAAAGGTAAGCTAAGGCAGTGCACAAAGTTTCGAATGAAACTTACGCTTTTCCGGTATTTGACAATAACGATAAGGATCACCCTCGTAACCGTCCAAACAGCTGCACGTGGGCAAATGATTAATCGTTTTACAAATGGCGTTTGATGCGCAAACACCGGGACATGGATCGCGACATTTTTGGTTTTGGCACGATTTGTCAGATGGGCAGTCGGAGTTCTGTACGCATTCGGGCCGACAGCCTTCGTACGGGTTTCCAAAGTATTCTGGCAAACATTGACACGATCCGGCATTGTTCACTTGACGACATTCTGCATTGGCGCCACAAGGATTTGGTTCACAAGGCGTAATAACGTCGAGTTGCTGTATTGGCTCCACTGTACACGCAGTGAATGGATCGCCCGTAAAGCCTGGGGCGCAAATGCACATAGCCGTGTGGCTCACCACACGGCACAGTGCATTTTGGCCGCACAGACCAGGGCACGGATCGACGCATTTCTGATTGATGCATGCCTTATCGAAGCTGCATTCACTGTTAGAGACGCACTCTGGACGGCAGTTGGGTGGCGAACCAATGAACTGAGACAGACAGGAGCACGATGGAGCATCCCCTACAGCACGGCATTCGGAGTTCGGGCCACAGGGTGACGGTCGGCAGGGGTTTTTCGGTTCGTCGCGTTTTGGAGGTTCGACTGAAGGGTTATGGAAATGGTTAGAGTTCGTTCAATTTTGAGAATGCGAGAGTATTTACTTATGGGTTGACAGCCAACGAATGGGTTTCCGGTGTAGCGTGCGGGGCATGTGCAGATCGGCGCGTGATTCACAACGCTACAGAGAGCGTTGAAGCCACACGTTCCCGGACATGGGTCGACGCACTTTTGATTTTGACATGCTCGCTGTGGCACGCAGTCAGAATTTCGGACACACTCGGGACGACAAGTCGGTGGATTGCCAATGAAACCCTCGATGCAAGAACATACGGCGTTTTGATTGTAAACGCGACAACGACTATTGGGGCCACAAGGCGACGGCTGACAGGGGTCACCAGCAGGTTTTCCTATTTGAGAAATGGATGAAGACGTAAAGAGGGGTCTCGATATACGATAGGAAAATAATTTACTCGGTATTGGGTCACACTGAACGAAGGCATTTCCGGACATATCATCCGGACAGCGGCAGATGGGAATGTGGTTGAGAACGTCGCAAATAGCATTGTGGCCGCAGGTGCCCGGACAAGGATCTGTGCACTTATTGCGAATGCATGCTTTGTTGGAGGGGCATTCAGTGTTGAGTACGCACTCAGGACGGCAGCCAATGAAAGGATCGCCTTGATATTCGGGTATGCAAGTGCACTCTCCATTATTACAGACGGCATTAGGACCACACGGTGATGGATTGCACGGATCATCCTTGACGGGTGGTTGAGCTGTTAAAAATGATGATGTGAGCGTTGTAATTCGAGGGGACGTATTCAGGTTTCTTACGCGGTGGTGCTGGTTGACAGCTAACGAAAGGATCGCCGATGAAGCCACTGGGGCATGTGCAGATCGGTATGTGATTTATGACGCTGCACTGGGCATTGTAAGCGCACGAACCAGGGCAAGGATCCACGCAATGATTATTTATGCAGGCCAGGTTCGATGAACATTCTGAATTAGTAACGCATTCGGGCCGGCAGTTTGGCGGTGCTCCTTGGAATTGTGGCAAACAGGAACACGATGCTTGTCCGTTAATGTTGCGACAGTTAGAGTTCGGTCCGCAGGGTGACGGCAGACAGGGGTCCCGTATGGGCTCGGCAACAAATGTTGGCGGTGGTGCTATTCGATAAATGTATAGGTTTAGTTGTGCATTCGGCACAATAAGTGAACAACTGTTTAAACTCACGAGGTATAGGGTAGCAACGAGTGAATGGATCGCCCGTAAAACCATTGCGGCAAGAGCAAAGTGGCGCGTGATTGCGCACTTGACAGTCGGCGCTTTCGCCACACACACCTGGACACGGGTCCACACATTTTTGATTAACGCACGCTTTATCAAAGCTGCACTCTGCACTGGTCGTGCATTCGGGGCGGCACGCTGGCGGACTGCCGATGAATTCTGCTAAGCAGGAGCACACGGCTTGCCCGTTAACTTCTTTGCACTGACTGTTCGGGCCACATGGTGACGGCTGGCAGGGATTCACATACTCTTGCACTATAGCTATAACATCAGAATTTGTTGAAGCTAAGGGATTCTAGACAGGGCAGGCCGAATGGGGTCTTACGTTTTTCCTCGATCGCACAATAACGATATGGGTCACCAACGTATCCGTAAAGACAGCTGCATGTCGGCAAATGGTTTCTGGTAAAGCATTCGGCGTTCTGGCCACAGGTGCCCGGACAAGGGTCGCGACACTTCTGATTCACACACGCCTTATTAGACGGACAGTCCGAATTTAAAATGCATTCTGGGCGGCAGCCTTCGTACGGATTGCCAAAATATTCGGGTTGGCATTGGCACGAACCGACTCCATTTTGTTGCAGGCAGGTAGCGAAGGGGCCACATGGATTCGGATTGCACGGGTCAATAACTTCAATGGGTTCGCGTACAATTACCGAGCACTGAACAAACGGATCGCCGGTGTAGCCGGGCTCGCAGTAGCACATGGGAGTGTGACTGACAACGCGGCAGATAGCACTACTGCCGCACAGGCCGGGACAGGGGTCGGTGCAGCGGTTGTTGGAACACACTTTATCCGAGGGGCATTCAGAGTTTGTAACGCATTCGGGACGGCAATTCGGCGGTTGGCCAAAGAAATTTTCAAGGCAAGAGCACGACGGAGAGTCGCCTACTGGTTGACACTGGCTGTTGGGTCCACAAGGTGACGGCTGACAGGGGTTTGCTGGGGTCTGGTCTCTTACGGGCTCAACTGTTGCACATAAAAAAATTTAAATCAGTCCCAGTGAAATAGGTTACGGCTAAACTCAACTTACTGATGGGTTGACATTGCACAAACGGATTTCCGGTGTAGCGTTCGGGACAAGTACAGAATGGATTGTGATTGACTACGGAGCATCTGGCATACAGACCACACGTACCCGGACAGGGATCAACACATTTCTGATTTTGGCAAGCGCGATTTGGAGCACACTCGGAGTTGCTCGTGCACTCGGGGCGACAAGACGGCGGACTGCCCAAATAATTGGACAGGCAACTACAGACCGCTTGTGAGTTGATCTCACGGCACTGCGAATTAGGGCCGCAAGGGGACGGCTGACACGGATTGCGATAGACATCAGCTGGGAAATCAAAATATGAGAACAAAGTTGCGAAAAGTGTTGGGAATATTAACGCACTTTGTACTGGTGTGCACTGTACGAACGCGTTTCCAGTCATGCCCTCCGGGCAGTGACACATCGGTACGTGGTTGTAGACATCACAAATGGCGTTGGTGGCACAAGTACCGGGACAGGGGTCGACGCACTTCTGACGTATACAGGCGCGGTCACGCGGGCACTCGGAGTTCAAGATACATTCGGGCTTACAGGCTACATAGGGATCACCTTGATAGTCTGATATGCAAGAGCATTGACCGTCGCCCGAACAAATGGCGTTTGCGCCGCACGGACTTGGGTTGCAGGGATCACGCGGTTCTGCTTGTGGCGGCGCTATAAAGGATACAATTATATACACAAATTTCCGAGTTGCAAATTAGCCAACTAGGGGTTTCAGTCTTACGTGGTGGTGGAGCGGGGTGGCAACTGGAGAATGCATCGCCAATGTAGCCCGGCAGACATGAGCAACTGGGCGTATGATTGATGACATTGCACACAGTGTTCAGACCACATGCGCCCGGGCAAGGATCGCGGCACTTTTCGTTTATACACGCCTGACTACTGGGACAGTCGGAATTTATTGTACACTCCGGCCGGCAGCTGGGCGGGCTGCCAATGTAATTTGGCAGACAAGAGCAAGATGGCACGTTGTTTTGGTTCCGACAAACGGCGTAAGGGCCACATGGCGACGGCACACATGGGTCGCGATATATCTCAGCTCGTTGTGGCGGAGGGGGTGCTAGGGAAATGGACACAAGCTACATTTAAACCGCCTAAGATGGTTCATAGAAGTTGCTTACGTGGGATGGGATAGCAACGCACAAACGGATCTCCAGTCAGGCCGTTGCGGCACGAACAGAGCGGACTGTGATTACGCACTTGACACACTGCGTTCTGACCACAAACACCTGGGCATGGATCAGCGCATTTGCGATTGATGCATGCCTTGTCGGCGGCGCATTCGGCACTCGAAGTGCACTCGGGCCTGCATGCCGGTGGCACACCAATGAAATCGGGCAGACACGAGCAAACCGCCTGGGCATTCACCTCGCGACATTGCGCGTTCGGGCCGCAAGGTGATGGCTGACATGGGTTTACATATTCATGGACAATTGCTAGATTTCATTATGTAAATAAATGAGAAACAAACCATACAATTAGTCAACTCATTAGTAACTACGAAGAACTCAAACTACTTTTGGTTAAGTAACTGCTAAAAAAAAACTGGCTTACGTTCTGCTGGTTTAGTGCAGTAGCGATACGGATCTCCGGTGAAGCCGACGAAGCAGTTGCACGTCGGCGTATGGTTGACGACGTTGCATTCGGCATTCTGACCACATGTGCCCGGACACGGATCGCGGCACTTTTGATTCTGGCAAGCTTTGTTCGAAGGACAGTCGGAATTGAGAACACACTCTGGGCGACAGCCTTCGTACGGGTTGCCAAAGTATTCTGGTAGGCATTGACAGGCGCCGGCTCCGTTGCGTTCGATGCAGTTGGCGTTGGCGCCACAAGGCGATGGGTTGCACGGGTTTATTACTTCAATGGGTGCTGCGAGGCGAATGGGTGAGCAGAAAGAGAACGGATCGCCCGTGTAGCCAGAAGCGCACATACACCGTGGCGTATGCGACACGACGTGGCACTCGGCACTCGTTCCACAGGTGCCCGGACAAGGATCCTTGCATTTCTGATTAATGCATGCCAAGTTAGATGGACACTCTGAGTTCGAAACGCATTCAGGTTTGCAGTACGGCGGGTAACCGATAAAGTTTTCGAGACAACTGCACGATGGTGTGTCGCCTACAGCACGGCATTCCGAGTTGGGACCGCAAGGAGACGGGCGACATGGATACGCGGGTATAACATCTGCTTGCGGTGGTTCCACGATGCGTTGGCACGCGGCGAATGGATTTCCAGTATAATGCGGCAAGCAGGTGCAGAAGGGATTATGGTTCACCACCGAGCACTGAGCATTGCGGCCACATGTGCCCGGGCAGGGGTCGACACACTTTTGGTTAATGCACGCCAAATTGGCAGGACACTCCTGATTTGCTGTACACTCCGGCCGGCACATGGGAGGTGAGCCAATGAAGCCTGGGATGCAAGAGCACACGGCCTGCTGATTGACTTCACGACACTGCGAGTTGGGACCACACGGCGATGGTTGGCAAGGATTGACTTTTACCGGAGCTGCAAATTACGGATATTGTGAATTTTCGATGTGGGAATGCGTAGAACACAAAAGGGCTTATTTACGTGGTATGGGCGAGCACTGGATGAATGCGTTGCCAGACATGCCATCCGGGCATGTGCATATAGGGATGTGGTTGACGACGCTGCACAGCGCGTTCGACGCGCATGTACCAGGACAGGGATCAACGCACTTGTTACGGATACAAGCACGATCGCGTGCGCAGTCCGAATTGAGGACGCACTCGGGACGGCAACCGCTGTACGGGTCCCCTTGGTACTCGGGAATGCAAGTGCAAACACCATCGTTGCACTGCGCATTCGGGCCACATGGCGAGGGATTACAAGGATCATCTTTGACAACGGCTATGGGCGGATTCAGAAAACAAGTGTGAGTTAGTAAGTGTTTCCATCAAAGCAGCGAAGCACAATTTCTTACGTGGCGGCGGGGGTTCTGGAGTACAGTAAGTGAACGGATCTCCTGTGTAGCCAGCTGGACAAACGCAGCTCGGAGTGTGGTTGATGACGTTACAAACAGCGCCCAAGCCACACGAACCCGGACAGGGGTCGCGACATTTCTCGTTTATGCACGCTTGACTACTGGGGCAGTCGGCGTTGATCGAGCATTCGGGGCGGCAGTTGGGCGGCGCGCCAATGTAGTTGGGCAGGCAAGAACACGAAGGTGAGTCACCGACGCGTCGACACTGCGAATTAGGGCCACAAGGTGAGGGTACACAAGGATCGACAGGCTCACGCTGCACTGGAACTGGCGGTGCGGCTATAAGGCAAATATTTACAAATCGTACTGAATATTTGGCGCGAGTTGAGTGCTTACGTGGTATGGCAAAGCAACGAGAGAACGGATCACCGGTATAACCGGCTCGGCACGAGCAAAGTGGACTGTGATTGTGCACTCGGCAGTTGGCGTTCGTGCCGCACGTGCCTGGGCAAGGATCAACGCACTTTTGATTGACGCAGGCTTTGTCGAAGGCGCACTCGGACGACATGGTGCATTCGGGGCGACACACTGGCGGACTGCCAATGTATTCAGGCAGGCAAGAGCAGACCGCCTGCTCGTTGATTTCGCGACACTGTGAGTTGGGACCACAGGGCGAAGGCTGGCAGGGATTAACATATTCCTTGATGGCTGTTTTGTAGAGGAAACGGATACGTTGTATGCTTTTATAACATTAATCGGAATAGTTAAAATCTTACGTTGACGTTCTGGTTGGCAGTAGCGATATGGATCGCCGCTGTAGCCTTGGATGCAGTTACAGGTAGGCAAGTGATTGAGCACAGAGCATATAGCGTTTTGTCCGCATGTGCCGGGGCAAGGATCACGACACTTCATATTCTGGCACGCCTTATCAGAAGCACAATCAGAGTCAAGTACACACTCGGGTCTACAACCCTCGTAAGGATTGCCAAAGTACTCGGGCAGACATTGGCACGAGCCGGCGTCGTTGCGTTGAGTGCAACGTGCATTGGGACCGCAAGGGCTGGGATTGCAAGGATCGACATGATCCAATTGCGGAATCTTGGTTTCAACGCACTGTACGAAGGGATCGCCTTCGTAACCAACTGGGCAGTAACAGCTCGGAGTGTGCGAGACAACTCGGCATATAGCGGTGCTGCCACAAAGTCCCGGACATGGATCCTTACATTTTTGATTAATGCACGCCATGTTAGTGGCACACTCGGAGCTGGTGACGCATTCGGGCCGGCAATTCGGTGGCGCACCAATGTAATCGGTTAGACATGTGCAAGACGGTGTGTCACCCACCGCACGACATTCTGCATATGGGCCACAGGGCGAAGGAACACACGGCTGGCGCGGTGGTTCCACTGGGGCCTCAAGAATAGGCTGACAACTTACGAATGGATTGCCCGAATAACGATCGGGACAGCGGCAGAAGGGACTGTGATTCGTGACGTGGCACAGTGCGTTATTGCCGCAGACACCGGGACACGGGTCCGAACATTTCTGATTGAGGCATGCCTGATTGAGTGGACACTCCGAATTGGTTGTGCATTCTGGGCGGCAGAACGGAGGGCTGCCAACAAAAGACTGTATGCAAGAGCACACGGCTTGTTGGTTGATTTCGCGACATTGACTATTGGGTCCGCAGGGCGAGGGCTGACATGGATTCACCGGCACGTCCAACTCTGAAAAGTTTCAATTTTAGTAGAGCGCGTCCTGTGTAGAAGTTCTCAAATTTAATACGACAAAGTAGCTCACAGCAAAGAAGCTTTTTCAACAAAATTTTGATTCAGAGTAACAGTAGGGAAAGGAGCAGACGCTGCTACTTTGTCATAATAGATTGATCACAAAATCTCATCTTACTTGGCACGGGTGTGCATAGAGTGAAGGCGTTTCCTTGCATGCCGTCGGGGCAACGACAGATGGGAATATGATTCATAACTTCGCAGATTGCATTCGAGGCGCACGTTCCGGGGCAAGGGTCAACGCATTTGTGCCGCACACATGCGCGATCTCGGGCGCAATCCGTGTGGAGGACACACTCTGGCCTACAGCCAGTGTAGGGATCTCCGTGGTATTCAGGTATGCAGCTGCATTGGCCGTTGTTGCAAAGTGCGTTGGGACCACAAGGTGAGGGCACGCACGGATCGTCATGGGTCACAATTTCAGCTAAGAAAACGTCAACATAAAGAATTTCGTTCGGATGCTGCAGCAAATGGTGACTTACTTCGTGGTGGTGGCAGTGGATTGCAGATGGTGAATGGATCACCCGTGTAACCCGTTTGGCAAGTACAAATCGGAGTGTGGTTTATAACATTACAAAGTGCACTTATGCCGCATGAGCCGGGACAAGGATCGCGACATTTCTGGTTGATACAGGCCTGATGACTGGGACATTCTGCGTTGATGGTGCACTCGGGTCGGCAGGCAGGAGGTGTACCGAGGAAATTGGGCAGACACGAACAAGAGGGTGTGCCGCGAATGTCACGACATTGTGAGTTCGGGCCACATGGTGAAGGTACGCAGGGATCCTGGGGTTCTCTTTGCGGTGGAGGTGGAGATGGCGGTGCTGTTTTGAAAATGGAATATTTTCTTTGGTATCGATTCGTCTTTGAAACAAATTTCGTCGAGGGCTTACTTATGATGCGGAAGCAACGCACAAATGCATCGCCGGTGAAAGCGTTGTTGCACGTGCAAATTGGGCTGTGATTGCGTACACGGCATTCTGCGTTTTGGCCGCACACACCGGGGCAAGGATCGACGCATTTCCGATTGACACAAGCCTTATCTGAGGCGCACTCTGAACTAGATGTGCACTCGGGTCGACAGGCAGGCGGGCTGCCAATGTATTCAGGCAAGCAGGAACACACGCCTTGTTCGTTAATTTCGCGACATTGGGAGTTGGGACCACATGGTGACGGCTGACATGGGTTAACGTACTCTCGTATAGCTAAAAAATGGGCACAATGGAAATATTTGGGTTTCCGGAGAAATTCAGAAGGCGCTTACGTTCTTCGCGTATTATATTGCAGAATCGATACGGGTCACCAGTGTAGGCAGGGTAGCAATTACATGATGGCAAATGATTAATCACTTGACATTCCGCGTTTTGGCCACATGTGCCAGGACAGGGGTCGACGCATTTCTGGTTTTGGCAAGCCTTATTTGACGGGCAGTCAGAATTGACTACACATTCTGGTCGACAACCTTCGTAAGGGTTACCAAAGTATTCTGGAAGACACTGACACGAGCCAGCGCCGTCCCGCTCTTCACACTTGGCATTAATTCCACACGGACTTGGGCTGCATGGTCGCAGCACCTCAACTGGTTCCGCTTGCACTGGGTGACATTGCGAAAATGGATCGCCAGTGAAACCGTCCTGGCACAGGCACATTGGTGTGTGGCTGAAGACGCGGCAATCGGCATTCAGGCCACAAACTCCTGGACATGGATCCTTGCACTTCTGATTAATGCACGCTTGATTCGAGGGACATTCGGAGTTAGAAACACATTCCGGTCGGCAATTCGGCGAAGCGCCAATGAAGTCTGGCAGACACGAACATGAAGGAGAATCACCGGAAACGCGACACTCAGAATTAGGACCACAGGGTGATGGTTGGCACGGGTTGACGGGCGTTACATCACGTACTGGTTCCACTACATAGATATCGATTTGAGTACTTGAAATTTTGGAGGTGTAAATACTAATGTCGTTACCTATAGGCTCACAGCGCACAAACGGATTACCAGACATGCGTTCGCGACAAGTACAGAACGGGCTGTGGTTGACAACATTGCAAACGGCATTGAAACCACAGGTTCCGGGACAAGGGTCGCGACACTTCATATTTTGGCATGCTTGGTCGGCTGCGCAGTCGGAGTTCGTGGTGCACTCGGGTCGGCACTGCGGTGGACTGCCAACATAGTCTTGCAGGCATGAACAAACGGCGGTCTGTTGCCGCACTTGACACTGCGAATTGGGGCCGCAGGGCGTAGGTTGGCAGGGATTTTGGGCCACTGGCGCTACAGGTGGAAACGCAAAATGAGAAGAGGTTTTCAATGTGACGGCGAGGTATTTACGTGGTATGAGACGACACTCGAAGAAGGCGTTGCCCGACATATTCTCTGGACAGTGGCACATTGGCACATGATTGTTGACGACACAAATGGCATTAACGCCGCATGTGCCAGGGCAGGGGTCGACGCATTTGTTGCGCACGCAGGCGCGGTCCCTTGCGCAATCGGTGTTCAGAACGCACTCAGGGCGGCAGCCGACAAACGGGTCGCCCTGGTATTCGGGTATGCAAGAGCACTGACCGTTGCTGCACTGAGCGTTGGGGCCGCAGGGTGAAGGAACACATGGATCATCACGTACCGGTGGTGTGGTGGCTGTTTCAAAAGGTATTCAGATAAGAGGCTAATGTGATTGCTGCGCAAGGTAGATGTGGTCTTACGTTCTGGCGGTTTGGGATTGCAATTTATGAAGGGATTTCCAATGTAACCGTCGATGCAGGCACACGAAGGAGTGTGGTTTATTACGCGACAGACAGCATTTAATCCACAAGCGCCTGGACAAGGGTCGCGGCATTTCTGATTGATGCAGGCTTGTTGGCTGGGGCACTCCGAATTGATAGTGCATTCAGGGCGGCAGTTTGGCGGTTGACCGATAAAGGTGGCCAGACACGAACACGATGGCACGCCGTTTGCATTGCGACATTCGGAGTTGGGACCACAGGGCGATGGTATACAAGGATCCCGATATTCCTCACGTTCTACTTCGATGGGTGGTGCTGCAGATGGAGTTTGGCGTTGTTATTGTCCGGAAATAAGAAAACTTTTGTGAGGTCAGCTTACGTGGTATGGGATAGCAGCGGATAAATGCATCGCCGGTATATCCATTGTTACAAGTGCAGATGGGACTGTGATTCCTAACGCGACACTCGGCATTGTTGCCACACGGGCTTGAGGCGCACGGGTCGACGCATTTCTGATTAATGCAGGCCTTGTCGGCCGAACATTCAGATGAAATGGTACACTCAGGTCGGCAGGCTGGCGGGGTGCCTACGAATTCGGGCAAGCACGAGCACACCGCTTGTTCGTTCGATTCACGACATTGCGAATTGGGGCCGCACGGCGAGGGCTGGCAAGGATTGACGTATTCATGGCGGATAGCTAAATCATTGAAAGAATTTTTTTAAGAGGTAAACTTCAGCTATTGGTGCGGAGAAAGTACTAGTCTTACGTTCAGCGGGACGTATGCAGTTGCGGTATGGATCGCCAGTATAGCCGGAAATGCAATAACAGGACGGCAGATGGTTTACCACTTGGCATTCGGCGTTCTGGCCACAGGTGCCGGGGCACGGGTCTTGGCATTTCTGTTGCTGACAGGCCTTGTTCGACGGGCAGTCGGAATTCATGACGCACTCGGGCCGGCAGCCCTCGTACGGGTTGCCGAAGTATTCTGGCAAACATTTGCATGAACCGGCACCATTGCGCTCGCGACATTCGGCATTCGGTCCGCACGGGCTGGGATTACAAGGAGTAAGAACTTCAAAAACGTCTCGTTCGGGTGGCAAAGTGCACTGAACGAACGGATCGCCAGTGTAGCCAACCAAACAGTTGCACTGCACAGCGTGACTGACAACACGACATTCGGCGTTCAAGCCGCATCGTCCCGGACAGGGGTCGACACATTTCTGATTGATGCAGGCAAGATTGCTGGCACAATCAGAGCTGGTGACGCACTCGGGTCGACAGTTTGGAGGACGTCCTATGTACGATTCCAGGCAGGAACACGATGGGGCCTCACCAATGGGTTTACATTGTGCATAGGGGCCACAAGGTGAAGGACGACACGGATCTGTTGGCACGACATCTCGCACGGGCTCAACTACGCAATGAAATGGGGATATTTTAGGGTTTTTTTCTTCGCGAGGGTAAAACAACACACGACATCTTACTTATGGGTTGGCAGCGCACGAACGGATTGCCTGTAAACTGTTGTGGACAAGTGCAGAATGGGCTGTGGTTGACCACAGTGCATTGAGCACCAATGCCACACGTACCGGGGCAGGGATCGCGGCATTTCTGGTTGAGACACGCCTGCGTTGGGGCGCATTCTGAGTTCGAAGTGCACTCCGGACGACAACTGGGCGGGCTGCCAATATATTCGGGAAGACAGGAACAAACTGCTTGTTGATTCACTTCGCGGCACTGTGAATTCGGGCCGCACGGCGAAGGCTGACAAGGATTTGTAGGGGCAATTTCTATGACGAAGTAAAAACAAATCGACTTAAACTTTTTTACTTTTTGAGGTGAATATAGTCTTTACTTTGCACTGGACTGCAGCGAATAAAGGCGCTTCCAGCGGTGCCATCCGGACATCTACATGTGGGAATATGGTTAACTACGTCGCATATGGCATTCTCGCCACAAGTACCGGGGCAGGGGTTCGCACATTTGCTGCGCAAACAAGCTTTGTCGCGTGGACAGTCCGCGTTGAGTACACACTCTGGCCGACAGCCTGAATACGGGTCTCCGTGGAACTCGGGCAAACAGGTACAAACGCCATTATTGCAAACTGCATTCGCGCCGCAGGGTGACGGGTGGCACGGGTCAACTGGTTCATCTAGGAGCGAGTTTCGGGTTAAACCAAGTCAAAGCTTTAGAGAAACAAAGGTGACGCTTACTAAAAACTGGTTCAGGTGGCAAGAGACGACAGCTGCTAAACGGATCGCCCGTGTAGCCGCTCGGGCAAGTGCAGATTGGTGTGTGGTTCACAACATTGCACTCGGCTCCGTAGCCGCACGAGCCCGGACAGGGATCAATGCACTTTTCGCGGATGCACGCCTTGTCCGAAGGACATTCGGCGCTGATGGTGCACTCGGGGTGGCAATTCGGTGGTGCGCCCATGTAGGTGTTGAGACAGGAGCACGAAGGGATGCCGTTCAGATTGCGACACTGACTGTACGGGCCGCAGGGGCTGGGTACGCAAGGATCGCGCTCGATGTGTAAAATTGCAGGAGGGGCGGCTGCAGCGATTGAAAAGGGAAACAAATGTAACGTTTTGAACATCAGGTCTGATTAGGATGCGATGCGATAATCTTACGTGGTATGGGATAACAACGAGTGAAAGCATCACCCGTGAAGCCCGTTCGACATTGGCACAGTGGACTGTGGTTGCGCACCCGGCAGTTGGCATTAGTGCCGCAAGTGCCGGGGCACGGATCCTGGCAACGTTGATTAATGCAAGCCTTGTCTGTGGCACACTCGGTGCTCAGCACACATTCGGGCCGGCAATTGGGCGTTATACCGATGTAATTCTCCAGACAGGAGCACACTGCTTGGCCGTTCAATTCGCGACACTGTGAGTTGGGGCCACACGGTGAGGGTTGACAGGGATTCGTAGGCTCTTGTTGAGGCGTTGCTGATCATTGAGTGCAATATTCAGTTTAATCACATGGCAAACGATGGTGAAGGTGGCGAAAAAGAAAGAAGGAGGGAACGAAACAAATAACCTCAGTATCAATTGGACAATGAGGTGAATAGCCAGCGATGTCTTACGTTTTGGCGGTTCCACATGGCAATAGCGATAGGGATCTCCGGTGAAGCCGATGCGGCAACTGCAAATCGGCACATGGTTTGTGACACTACAGTCGGCATTCGTGCCGCACGTGCCCGGGCAGGGATCGCGACATTTGCTCTGAGTGCATGCTTTGGTTGTGGGGCAATCGGAATTGCCCACGCACTCGGGTCGGCAGGCCTGATACGGGTCGCCGAAGTAGTCGGGCAGGCACTGGCATGACCCGATGCCATTGCGATCGCGGCAAATGGCATTCGAGCCACACGGATTGGGTTCGCAGGGGGTGATTTGCTCGTGCACAACGCGCTCTGTGTGGGAGAGATAGAGAGAGGGTGAGAGAGAAAACACGTGTTTAGAATCGGTTGACATGTTGGGTTGGGTGAATGCGTATTAGTAGTTAACACACCTTTGCAGTGCCGGTTCTGTGGTTAGGTCCAACGGGTGGTTTTTAGATTTGTTGGCGGTGGTATTAGAGCACGTTAGACTGTGACTTTGCGGCCAGTCAACTACACAATTACGGTTAGGCAACGGTTTTGCGGTGTGCGCTCAACGATCGTTAGACGATTATTTGGTGCTACGCTGCGCTGGGGCAGTGTTCGGTATTAGAATGCGAGTGTGTGAGTGCGTAATCGTGTGTGCGTAACATAGGCGTGTGCGCGGTGATTTGACGAACTTTTCGGAACGTTCTTTGGCTTAGTAGTTATTAGCTGGTTATTTTGGCGCAATTTGCGATTATTGGTTTGTTTGTTTGGCAAGAGTAAAACAATTTTAATTTTAGCTTGAATTGTTTATTTGGCGTTTCTTTGGTTAAACTTTTATAAACTACATGTGGATATTTAGGCTTACTTAGACTACTTAAGTGCTACAGGGTTAGGCTCGAGCGCAAATTAATTCCAACGATGAGAAAAAATTTAGTTGTTTAAAAAAAAGCAACTCGGAGTCAGTCTTTTGTTCTCAATAACCTTGTTTATGTGTGTGTTTCGGCGCGCTTACCAATTCCGATTAGAATTTGTTAAGCGGTGTTGGGTACGCAGACAACAACAACGCAGAGCTTAGTATTGTTGGGTTGGGTCAGAGGCGGGGTCAGAGACAGATTTAGGCGTTGGGTTAAGTTGGGTGAGAGATTAGCGCTGGCGAATGGTCGATCCTGAGATCGGCACCACTCGCATAACGGGTCGACTACTTAGCAACTACCACAGTTTTAGGGAAGCGTGTTTGTGTAGTTGTTTGTTTGTGTGGTGTGTGTGTATACATTTCAACTACTCGTAGGGCAGTCCAAAACTTATTTATATCCCATACAAAGCAGATACGCAGCTTGATTTAAATAGGAGGCAAAAGTTACGGCAATAAGGCAAGGCGAGGTAAAATAAGGCGAGGCGAGGCAAGTTTGCATTATGTGGGTAAATAAGCATTTAAGGCAACAATTTCATAAAGGCAGCATTAAATATTCAATAGGGCCGTAAAACTTGTGACTTTCGCAGCCGTTAGACACTTTCAAGGGCAAAGCAAATTCAGACAGTTCGTACAAAATTTGTGCCCACTTGAAATGTGCATTTTGCGTGAGGTGCTTTGCAATTTGTGAGATGTGACGAAATGTGAACATTGAAACGACTTTAAATCCTCTTGCAATGCATTGTGTTTAACAGTGTGAAAGCCATAAATTTTAGGTGAATTACAAATAGTACAAATTGAAGCTGACAAATTAGAACAGTCGGAACGCGCTCGTAAATGTGAGATGAGTGAGAAATGTGTAAAAGTGAGCTAACTGCATAATACATTTAAACATACATTTTGTTGTTGCAAATATAGAATTGAAATGATTGCAGTGTAATTGCGTAACGGTGCAAGTACACAAGTGAGTATCATTAAAAAGGACTTTGTTCTAATTTGTGTGTTGTTGTGAAACGATGTGGTGGAATTTGGCAATTAAAAATATGTCTTAACTATAACAAAATATTTCAAAAAATTCAAATTTTGATGTGTTACTTGAATTATGCCAACATTCCACACACTCTTCCACAATCAGGCGTAATCAGTTTTTATATATTTAATTTGTAAAAAGCAGTTTCGTATTAATGTTGCTTCAAAGCATCTGTCCCCTGCATCAGTATGTTCTGCATTATATTAATAAGTAATAAGATCACTTCTTATCATTGTTTGGTTACGCCTGATTCCTAGCATTGAAAGTGAAATCGGTCCTACCTGGTATTGGTTGACAGCCGGTGAACGGATCGCCCGTGTAGCCCACGTCGCAGTTGCAGATGGGCATGTGGTTGGCCACGCTGCAGCGCGCATTGAAGCCGCACGAGCCGACGCACGGATCGGCGCACTTCTGGCGTATGCAGGCCTTGGTTGGCGGGCACTCTGGATTGATGGTGCATTCGGGACGGCAGTTTGGCGGTTTGCCGATGAACGTTGCTGCGCAGGAGCAGGCCCCAGTGTCGCCGACCACTTTGCACTCCGAGTTGGGCCCGCATGGTGACGGCACGCACGGATTGGTGGGTTTTTGCGGAACGCGCTCCTCCTGGTAGCAGCGTGTGAAGGGATCGCCGGTGTAGCCCGCATTGCATGTGCAGATCGGATTGTGATTGATCACCTGGCACTTGGCGAACTGGCCGCATGCGCCAGGGCACGGATCGACGCACTTCTTCTGTATGCAGGCGGTTTGCAGCGAACACTCCGAACTCACTATGCACTCGGGCTTGCAGGCGGGCGGCGAGCCCAGCATGCCCGGTTGGCATGCACAGACGGCGCCTTGTGCCGATGCCTGACAAATGCTGTTCGGGCCGCACGGATTTGGTTGACATGGGTCGCTAGGAATGGGGTCTTTTCGAACTTCCGGACGACAGCTGATGAACGGATCACCGGTGTAGCCCTTCGGGCAGCTGCAGATCGGTATGTGGTTGCTGACGTCGCACTGGGCGTTTTGGCCGCACGTGCCGGGGCACGGATCCACGCACTTCTTGTTCAGACAAGCGCGGTTCGGCGAGCAGTCCGTGCTTAAGGTGCACTCCGGTCGGCAGCCGACGTACGGATCGCCTTGGTAGTCGCGTATGCAGGTGCATACGCCATTGTTGCATTCAGCGTTGGCGCCGCATGGCTGCAGCTCGCATGGGTCCGTGGAGACGGTGGGTGGTGTTTTAACTTCGATGATTTCTACGCATTGCGTGAATGGATCGCCTGTGAAACCGCTGCGACAGGTGCAAATTGCCAAATGGTTTTGGATGCGGCACTCGGAGTTCAGACCACAAGAGCCCTCACAAGGATTGCGGCACTTCTCTGCGATGCAAGCCTTGTCGGACGCACAGTCGGTGTTGACCACGCATTCTGGACGACAGTTGGGTGGGGCGCCGATGTAGTTGGCGAGGCAAGAGCACGATGGCTGATCGCCAATCGCACGACATTCCGAGTAGAGACCACACGGTGAGGGAATGCATGGATTCCTGGGCCTTTCCACGTCCTTGGGCGCAGGCGGCGGTGCTGGATAGCAGCGAGAGAACGGATCGCCCGTCATATCGAGTGGGCAGCTGCAGATCGGGTTGTGGTTGATGACTTCGCATTTGGCATCGATGCCGCAAGTGCCAGCGCAAGGATTTGCGCATTTGAATTTATGGCACGCTTTGTTTTGTGGACACTCGGCGTTGACGGTGCATTCCGGTTTGCAGTTGGGCGGTGCGCCAGAGAATGCTTCCAGGCAAGAGCAAACGGCCAAGCCGTTGGCTTCGCGACATTTACTATTGGGTCCGCACGGCGATGGTTGGCAAGGATTGCCGGGCGGCGGCGGAGTTGTGGGCACAATTTGACGTTGGCAGTTGGAGAATGGATCGCCGGTGAAGCCTTCATTACACACGCAGTTGGGCACATGATTGACCGCATAGCACTGTGCATTGGATCCACAAATGCCAGGGCACGGATCTTTGCATTTGTTGCCTATACAGGCCTTGTCCGTGGGACAGTCGGAGCTGAGCACGCACTCGGGGCGACAGCCTTCGTACGGATTGCCCTGATAGTCGCCGATGCACTTGCACGAAGCAGCGCCATTGCGCTCAATGCACTCGGCATTCGGTCCACACGGTGACGGTTCGCAGGGTTTGATTGGCTCTTCTTGCTGTTGTACGCATTGAACAAAAGCGTTGCCGCCAAAGCCGGCGGGACACGAACAGGAAACAGTATGGCTGATGACGCGACACTCGGCGTTGGTGCCACATGATCCTGGACATGGATCGCGACACTTGTTGTTGATACACGCTTGTGTGGATGGGCAGTCGGGGTTGATGATGCATTCGGGACGGCAATTTGGTGGTGAGCCAAAGAATTCGGGCAGACATTGACACGAAGGACCGCTGGGTCCGGCTTTGCAAATCGAGTTCGGTCCGCATGGCGAGGGCACACAAGGATCGCGTGGTATTTCTGGATCGCGTTCCATGGGCGGTGGTGGTATGTCCAGGCAGCGCTGGAATGGATCTCCGGTTTTGCCTGGCGGACAACCACAGATCGGACTGTGGTTAATCACCTCACAGCGTGCATCAATGCCACAAGCACCTGCACACGGATCTGTGCACTTCCTGTTCACACACGCTTGAAGTGCCGAACATTCGCTGGATACCACACATTCTGGGCGGCACTGTGGTGGGTTGCCGATATAACCTTCCAGACACGAGCACACTGCATGGCCATTGATGTCACGACACTGGCTGTTTGCGCCGCAAGGCGAAGGCGCGCACGGCTGCACGGGTACATCCGGTTCCGTCTCTTTGGGACGACAGCTATTGAACGGATCGCCTTCGTAGCCTTGTATGCACGAGCATACCGGTATGTGGTTCAAGACCTCACATATGGCATTCAAGCCACAAGTGCCGGGACATGGATCGACGCACTTATTGCGAATGCAAGCCTTATCACGAGGACAGTCGGCTGATAGAGTACACTCTGGACGGCAGCCATCGTAGGGATTTCCTTGGTATTCGTCCTGGCAACGGCATTCACCATTGAAGCATTCAGCATTCGGACCGCATGGATTCGGATCGCAAGGGTCATTGGGTGTTTTAGGAGTTTCGGGGACCGGCGGTATGGGACTGCAACGTATGAACGGATCACCGGTATAACCATCGATGCAATTACAAATCGGCACGTGGTTGAGCACATGGCACTTGGCTTCGAAGCCGCACGAGCCCGGGCAGGGGTCGCGGCATTTCTGATTAATACACGCCTCCGTGGGTCCACACTCTGAGTTAAGAACACATTCTGGGCGGCAACTGGGCGGCGCGCCAATGTAGTCTGGTAGGCAAGAGCAAGCAGGACTTCCACCGACAATCTGGCACTTGGAATTGGGGCCGCAAGGTGACGGCACACAGGACGGTGGACGTTCTGTGGGTTCAGGGTCATGAGTGATAGCTGAAATCGAGATATCGAATAATTTTTAAAGTTTTCTATGATTAAAAGATGATGTGAATTTATTGATTAATATATTTCTTTTGAATGTTTTTGTTGCAGGGTTTTGCTGCCTAATATCAAACTGCTGCGAAACTTACCGACTTTGGAGCACTGCACAAATGGATCTCCTGTCATACCTCGTGGACACGTGCAAATCGGGCTGTGGTTTTTCGTTGTGCAAATAGCGCGAATACCGCAGGTGTGTTGGCATGGATCGACGCATTTGTTGTTGACGCAAGCGCGTTCAGGCGCACATTCTGAACTTACGACGCACTCGGGTCGGCAGTTCGGCGGTTGGTTTATGAAGCCAGACTGGCACGAACATACTGCTTGGTCGTTAATGTTGCGGCAAATGCTGTTTGGTCCGCACGGTGATGGCACGCAGGGATTAATTAGCGGAGGTGGAGTGACTGGAATCTGTCGGCATTGGAAGAACGGATCTCCAGTGTAGCCGGCTGGGCAGTTGCACGTGGGAACGTGATTCTCCACTGAGCAGATGGCAAATTCACCGCATATGTTTATGCACGGATCGACACATTTGAATCGCACACACGCCTGCGACAGCGAGCAGTCATCGTTCGTTTCGCACTCGCGTCGACAGCCACGATCTGTATCGTACGGGTTGCCCTCGAAGCCTTCGTGGCAATAACAAGCACCGGCGCCGTTGCGCTCGCGGCATTCAGCATGAGGCCCACATGGCGATGGTTCGCAAGGCGATGTCGGTGGCTGTGTTGGCAGTATGGGCTCCATCAGCTGGCAGCCTAAGAGCGGATCACCTTCGTAGCCGTCCACACACGAACATACAGCGTTGTGTTGCACGACTTTGCAGATTGCATTGTTGCCACACGAGCCTGGGCAAGGATCGATGCAGCGTTCGTTTTGACATGACAGATGATTCTGGCATTCGTCGTTGTTGGTGCATTCCGGACGGCAGTTTGGCGGGCGTCCAATGTAGTTGGTTTGGCAAGAGCAGGCGGGTTGGCCTCCGATTTCGCGGCAAAGCGAATTCGGACCGCACGGCGATGGCACGCAAGGGTTTTGGGGGTCGCGTGGCGTTTCCTTGGCTTCAACACACGACACGAACGGGTCGCCCGACATGCCAGGCGCACACGTACAAATCGGATTGTGGTTGACCACCTGACATCTGGCGTTATTGCCGCAAGCACCGCGGCACGGATCAGCACACTTCTGGTTGATGCAAGCGCGATTTTGCGCGCACTCCGAGCTCACTACACACTCGGGCTTGCAGGATGGTGGTGCACCCACGTAGCCGTCCACGCATGAACACACTGCATGGCCGTTCGACTCGTGGCACTCGCTGTAGGGGCCACATGGCGACGGCTGGCACGGGTTTATGGGCGTAATGGTCGTAACCTCCATAACGGCACACGATCTGTGCGGATCGCCGGTGTAGCCATCGAAGCACATGCAGTTCGGCGCGTGGTTCAGAACGCGACATTCGGCATTGATGCCGCACACACCGGGGCACGGATCCTGGCACTTGTTGTTGAGACAGGCCTTGGATCGATCGCAGTCGGAGTTCTGCACGCATTCGGGCCGACAGCCACTGTACGGATCGCCGAAATACTCGGGCAGGCATGAGCATGAGCCAGCGCCGTTGCGTTCGCGGCACACAGCATTGGCGCCGCATGGGCTCGGATTGCAAGGATTGCGTGGCTCTTCTGTTGGCGTAACTGTAACATTTGAAATGAAGACACAACAATGTTAGTTGGCTGTAATTTTTCGGGAAATTTGAATAAATATGGACACTTAGGAGCGGCCGTGGTTTTTAATTTATCATAACAAAAACAAAATTATTCACAAAAGGTGATTGAGAGAATTTTGAGTCCTAAGTGTCCATTGATGAAGATAGAAAACACATATATACTTCTTTGTACAATGGCGCAACCAGAGAACGGATCTCCGGTGTAGCCGATTTCACATTGACATGTAGGATTATGTTTGATAACTGTACAGAGCGTGTGTGCGCCGCATGCACCGATACACGGGCTCGAGCACTTTTGATTGATACATGCCAGATTAGCCGGACAGTCAGAGCTAGATAGGCACTCGGGACGACAGTTGGGCGGTCGTCCCAAGTAGTTGGGCAGGCAGGAACATGCAGGTGAACCACCAACATCGACACACTTCGAGTTGGGTCCACATGGTGAAGGTACACACGGATCACCGGATTTTTCTACAGGGAGCGGTTCCACTACTCAGGCAGGTAGGTGGGTAGTAAAGTGTTTGTAAAGTTGGTACAGTTGGGCAGAAGTGAATTAGATGACAGTGGTAGTAGATAGTATAGGATTTTACACAGGCAAACAAACACATATGTATACATAAAAATAGAGAACATAAAACAAAAGAAAATACAGTTAGAATCGATATTTACATGCAAAATACATAAGGAGAGGATCATTTGACCCCAGAAAGGCCAGGAGCGCCCAGGCAGTGGAGTTGAGCGGTGAGGTTCCCGGCCCTTCTCGCGTCAAATTCCTCGCATCCACGACACATGCTTACATTTAACTTTAACACATCTATTGAAAGGATCTCCCGTGTAGCCCGGCGAGCAGGAGCATGCCGCATAGTGATTTATGACTTGGCAGCGTGCCTCGATGCCGCAGGTGCCTGGGCACGGATCAACGCATTTCTGATTTTGACAAGCCAGATTTTGCGCACAATCGGAGCTAACGCTGCATTCCGGACGACAGTTCGGCGGCGAGCCTATGAAGTTCGTCTGACAAGAGCACACAGCGTGGCCGTTCACTTCACGACATTGACTGTAGGATCCACAAGGTGAGGGTACGCAAGGATTAACGTCTTTGAGAGCTAAGTGTTGTACAAAGTGTATTCGGACAGTTAGGTAGGTGTCTAAGGGTTAGTAGCGTTAGGTGGCATACTTGGCGGAGGAAGTTGCGGTATCTCGCGGCAAGCGCTCAGCGCATTGCCGGTGTAGCCTTGCAGGCAGTAGCATGACGGTGCGTGATTGCTGACACGACACTCAGCATTGAGGCCACATACGCCGGGACATGGGTCGGAGCATTTGTTATTGACACACGATTTGTCGCGCGGGCAGTCGGAATTGGCCACGCATTCGGGGCGACAGCCGCTGTACGGATCTCCAAAGTATTCAGGTAAGCAAGTGCAAGAACCAGCACCGTTACGTTCTTTGCATTCGGCATTTGGACCACAGGGTGAGGGTACGCACGGGTTGAGCCGTTCTTCGGGCACGATGGTTGCTAGATACGAGGGAATTAAGTGAAGCGGTTAGTGACGTAACACAAGCGTTGGTGGAGTGCTACAGCTGATGCTTACGAGTGGGATTGCAGCCAGCGAACGGATCGCCGGTGAAGCCAGTCTCGCAGTTGCAGACCGGCGAATGGTTGACCACGTTGCAGAGTGCGTTAAAGCCACACGAGCCCGGACAGGGATCTTTGCAGCGTTCATTAATGCAGGCCAAATTGGCTGGACATTCGGAGTTTAGCGTGCATTCGGGACGGCAATTCGGCGCTCGGCCAACGAAATTGGGTGCGCATGAGCAGACAGGGGTCTCGCCCACGGCACGGCATTGCGAATTGGGGCCACAGGGGCTGGGCACGCATGGATTGGTGGGTGTGCTCGGTTGACGCGGCTCTTCACCTAAATTGCAATAAAATGAGTAACGCCAGCCTAACAAATAGTCATGCCGCATCCTTACTCTCAAAGCGCACGCATCGTATGAATGGGTCTCCTGAGTAGCCGGGCGGACAAGAACAGATGGGATTGTGGTTGGTCACTTTGCAGAGCGCCTCATTACCGCAAGTGCCCGGACATGGGTCCACGCAGCGCATATTCAGACAAGCCTTGTCTTGCGAGCACTCTGAGCTAACAGAACACTCGGGTCGACAGGCTGGCGGCGTACCAATGTAATTGGTTATGCAAGAGCAGACCGCATGACTGTTTACTTCGCGGCACTGGCTGTAAGGGCCACAGGGCGAAGGACGGCACGGCTGTACGGGTTCAACATCTGTGCGGAAAAGTTCAAAAATTACTAACTAGTCGGTGAGAGGGGCATTTGGTAAGACGGTACGTTTTGGCGATTCGCGACAGTATTCCGATGGATTGCCGGTGTATCCCGATGGACAGCTACAGCTGGGCGCATGATTAATCACGTGGCATTCGGCAGCTACGCCGCATACGCCCGGGCAGGGATCGCGACACTTGTTATTCATGCAGGCCAGATTCTTTGGACAATCGCTGTTGAGCACACACTCCGGTCGGCACTCGGTGTACGGATCGCCGGTGTACTCCGGCAGACAGGTGCAGGAGCCGACGCCATTGCGCTCCTTGCACACGGCGTTAGCGCCACAGGGACTGGGATTGCAAGGTTCGGCGATTTCTGGTGGCACGATAACTATGAAATTGTGGTGGTTAACATTTGGTGGCGAATTGAAAAATGTTTTTATGTCGATGTATGCGTTTCTTACTTTGTGGGCTACACTCTGAGAATGGATCGCCCGCATAACCATCCAAGCAACGACAAATTGGCCTATGATTATATACAGTACATGTTGTGAATGAACCACATGAGCCCTGGCAAGGATCTTGGCAGCGTTGGTTGATGCACGCCATATTGCCGCGACACTCTGAATTCGATGTGCATTCAGGACGGCAATTTGGCGCTCTGCCGATGTAGTTGGGCAGACACGAGCAAACCGGCTGACTATTAGCGTCCGACACCCGACATTGCGAGTTCGGCCCGCATGGCGATGGTTCACATGGATTGATGGGATCTCTTACAATAGGTCGTTCTACATATACATTTACCAAATAGCATGCACCAAAGAAGACATAAGCCGCGTACACAACGAAAGAGTGGAAGAGATAAAGAAAGAAAGCAATAATTCAGTAAAAGATGAAAAACATGAGGGCATGCGCGGGTGTTGGCAATGGGTGAAGCTCGAATGCTGGCTTCTGTTTGCTGCTGCGAGCTTAACACATTGCCGCACACGCCAGCGATGAGGAAGCGCAATGATCTTACTCTCTTCATATATACAGCGCACAAATGGATCGCCGGTGAAGCCAGGCATGCACGAACATATCGGATTGTGGTTGACCACGCGGCAGAGGGCGTTGTTGCCGCACGTACCGGGGCACGGATCGCGACAGTGTTCGTTAATGCAAGACTTGTCTTGGGCGCACTCGGAGCTGCTCATGCACTCGGGACGGCAGTTGGGTGGAGCGCCCACATAGTTCGGCACGCAGGAACAGACCGCGTGGCCGTTAACAGGTCGACAGTTACTGTACAGGCCACATGGCGACGGTTGACAGGGGTTGACGGGCACTACTGGTTCATCTGACAGATTGCAACAGAATCAAGTTGTGAGTAATGAGCGGACAAAGATTCCTAGCACTCAAGCTGCCGAGTGAGGAAGTGTGCCGTTCGATGGGTTTAAGATATTGACTTGGGTTTGAATGTTTTTGGCTGCTTCCTCACTCGCAACTCTTTGAGAGCACACTAAGAGCCTTACATGACGGTATGGGTTCTGGTATGGGCGAACAGCCAACAATGGGATTCCCCGTATAGCCAATGTAGCATTCACAGTTGGGCGCGTGGTTGAGGACCGAACAATCGGCATTATGGCCACACATACCCGGGCACGGATCGACGCACTTGTTGTTGACGCATGCGCGTGTCCTCGGACAGTCCGAGTTAATGACACACTCAGGGCGACACTCAACGTATGGGTCGCCGAAGTACTCGGGTATGCATTTGCACGAAGCAGCGCGATTGCGTTCTTCACAAAGCGCATTTAAGCCGCACGGACTGGGATGACAGGGCTGTACGGGTTCGTCGGGAACTGAAACGGTTGTGAGCGATTAGAATGTGTTTCCGCGGTTCGAGTCGGCATATCTGTGTGCCACGTACTTGGTATGACCTTGTAGCAGCCGGAGAACGGGTCGCCGGTAAAGCCTTGCTCGCACATGCAGACCGGCACGTGTGAACTGACGTGGCAGAGTGCATTGTTGCCGCACGCGCCGATGCAGGGATCGGCGCAGCGCGTGTTCATGCATGCCATATTCGAGCTACACTCGGAGTTGATGGTACACTCGGGTCTGCAATTTGGCGGCCGTCCAATGTAGCTAGCAGTACATGAGCAAACCGCGCCTGTGTTCGAAACGCGGCATTGCGAGTTCGGACCACAAGGACTGGGTATGCAGGGATTTTGTGGCACAATGGGATCACGCGGTCTTTCTATTGGTTCTGTAATTAGGGTGGGAAATGTGAATTTCGTGTCACACAGGCGCGAGGGCAAGCGACAGTGCATACTTCTCTCGGGCACGCATTGCTGGAACGGATCGCCAGTGTAGCCGTTGATACAACTACAAATGGGCGAATGATTGGTGACGTGACAGCGTGCATTGTGGCCACACGTGCCGGGACATGGGTCCTGGCAGCGCATGTTGATGCACGCTTTGTCGGACGCGCAGTCTGAGCTTATGACGCACTCGGGCCTGCAGCCGGGTGGGCTGCCGACGTGGTCGGGCAAACAAGAGCAGACGGCACGATCGTTGGCCGTGCGACAGGTACTGAACTGGCCGCACGGTGAGGGTCTACAGGGGTCTTTCGGTATCGGTAGGTACATATCTGCAGATTCAAATTGAAATGCGTGAATAAAATCGGGGAAGTAGCAGGTGCGGCGACAGAGGGGCATACTTGACGGTTTTTCATGGCAGATGCGCATTGGATTGCCCACGAATCCCACTTCGCACGAGCAGACTGGTATGTGGTTCGTGACGCGACAAACGGCGTTCACGCCACACAGGTTGATGCACGGGTCAGCGCACTTCATGTTTATGCAGGACTTTGTGCGCGGACAATCGCTGTTCTGTACACATTCAGGCCGGCAATTAATGTACGGATCGCCGAAGTAATTTTGAATGCACGTGCACGAGCCGGCACCGTTGCGATCTTTGCAAATGGCATTCGAGCCACAGGGCGACGGATTGCACGGGTCGGCGGGCAGATCGGGCACTACAACTAATACCGATAGAGAGGGAAACAGTGATACAGTGAGCAGCCAATGACAGCGGATAATGTGTAAACTAAAGTATATAGTACATAAGGCTATGGATACGCTTAGGCCTACAATGGAAATGGAAATGAAGAGATCTGAACATGCAAGTGGATGAAAGTAAGACATATTCGCAGGCACATATACAGGTATATATATACGTATTCATAAATAAACCAAAAGCCTTTACAACAATAAACTGAAAGAAATGAACAACATTAAAACAGAGGTTGGCGAATACGCCAACAGGCTCCATGCAGTGTGGTGAACAAACATGAAACTGGTACTCACTTTGACGCATATTGCAGCCGGCGTACGGATCCCCTTCGTAGCCCTCGATGCAAGAGCAAACCGGCTTGTGGTTCTGCGCATTGCAGAGGGCATTGAAGCCGCAAGCGCCGGCGCAAGGATCTTCGCAGCGCTGACGTATGCAAGCGCGATTCGATGGACAGTCCTGGTGAATAACGCATTCGGGACGACAGTTGGGTGGAGCACCGAACATGCCGGGCGCACAACTGCAAGCGGCGCGATTGTCAACCTCTTGGCATTCGGAATTGGGTCCGCAAGGGCTGGGTATGCATGGGTTAACCTTACGTGGTGGCTCGATTGCTAATAAAAACAAAAGTGGTAATTTGAGATATTTATACAATATTCAACATAAGATTATTTACTTAAATATCTTGAACTATAAGAGAAAATATTGTCGAATGCTTTCAAATACTTACGTCTTGGTATACACTGTTCGAAGGGATCGCCCATAAAGTCGGGCGGGCATGAGCAAATTGGATTGTGATTGACCACTTGGCACTTGGCATTGAAGCCGCAGGTGCCAGCACATGGATCGACGCACTTCTGGTTGATGCAAGCCATGTTCTGCGAGCATTCCGAGTTGACCACGCACTCGGGACGGCATGTTGGCGGTGCGCCAAAGTAGCCCACTTGGCACGAACACGCCGGACGGCCGTCGACCACACGACAAATACTATTCGGACCGCAGGGTGTGGGTTCACAGGGGCTGATAGGACCAATTGCTGTGGAAATTCGATTAAAAACTATAAATTTAGATCTTGCTGCGCCTCATATTTTATAGACACTTACGATAGACTTCCTTCTTGCAGCCGCTAAACGGATCTCCTTCGAAACCGCGCACACAGCTACAAGTGGGCACATGATTAACAACTACGCATTCAGCGTTGGAGCCACAGGTGCCGACACATGGGTCGCGGCAATGTTGCTTTATGCAGGCCAGCGACGACGGGCACTCCGAGTTGTAAACGCATTCGGGTCGGCAGCCAGTAGTGTAGGGATCGCCAATGTATGGTTCAATGCAGCTACAACGCGCAGCACCATTACGTTCGGAACAAACTGCGTTTTCACCGCATGGACTGGGGTAGCATAGATCGACTCGATCCTTGGGTTCTGTACAAAATTGGTGGAAATTAGGAATAGTTTCTTCAGTCGTACGAAGCGGCAACAACTTACTCTCATCGACTTTGGAGCAACCGACAAAGGCGTCACCCTCGTATCCTTGGTCGCAGCTGCAATGCGCGGAATGCGCTATCACCGTGCAGCGTGCATTGTGGCCACATGTGTTCTCGCATGGATTGCGGCATTTCTCCTGTATGCACGCCTTGTCGGATGGACATTCACTATTCAGCGTACATTCCGGGCGACAATAAGGCGGGCTGCCAATGTAATTGGCCACGCACGAGCAGACAGGACGTCCCTGTTTTACCTGGCATATGGAATTGGGGCCGCAAGGCGATGGCAAACACGGGTTCTCGGGCTTGCGGTCAGTGTCATGTTGTGGTTTTTCTGGTATTCGTGAGCAAGATACAAACGGATCACCTTCGAATCCTTGTTCGCACGAGCAAATGGGATTGTGGTTGAGCACTTCACAGCGAGCTCCAACACCACAGGTGCCTGGGCAGGGATCGGCGCAGTGTTGATTGAGACAGGCCTTGTTCAGAGCGCATTCGGAGCTAACGACGCACTCAGGTTGGCAAACTGGCGGTGCGCCTTTGAAGTTGGGCAGGCACGAGCAAGCTGCATAACCGTCGGGCGAGGTGAGGCAACGCGCATTGGGACCGCAGGGCGAAGGTTCGCATGGATTTCGCGGTCTGTCTGCGGGACGCTCTGGTGGCAGATAGTACGGATTGCAGGACAGGAAAGCATCGCCAGTGTACCCTTCAGCGCAGACACACACCGGAGCGTGATTGACTATGCGACAAACGGCATTGATGCCACATACGCCGATGCAGGCGTCCACGCACTTGGAGTTAACGCATGATTTATCGGCTGGGCAGTCTGTGTTGAGAACGCACTCCGGTCGACATCCAATGAATGGATCTCCAAAGTAGCCTTTGCGGCAGACGCAAGACAGCGATGCACCTTGCTTCTTGCATTCAGCGTTTGCGCCGCACCGCAGTTTCTCGCAGCTGGGCGATGGCGCTGGCACAACAGGCGATGGTATGGAACAGTGTTCGTAGGGGTTTCCGTACAAGCCTGGCGGGCAACTGCAGATTGGATTATGTTCGTACACGTTGCAGATAGCGTTGTGACCGCATGAGCCTGGGCACGGGTCCAAGCAGCGCTGACCCAGACATGCCTTATTGAATGGACAGTCCGAATTCGAGATGCACTCTGGTCGGCAACGTGGATTTTGCTGTGCATTTGGGCCGAAGCATGGATCACAAAGCGCAACTCCGTCGCCGAACACCGAACAAACATCGCGGGGACCGCACGGTGAAGGGCTGCATGGATCGCGCGACACATTCTTAAGTACGCCCACAGGGACGCACTGAAGGAAGGCATCGCCAGTGAAACCATCCAGACAGGTGCACACCGGAGTGTGTTGCTGTACATTGCAAAGGGCATTGATGCCGCAGATGGTTCCCGCACATGGATCGATACACTTGTGGTTGATGCACGACTGCGAGGAACCGCAATCGGAGTTGATGTCGCACTCAGGACGACAACCGCTTTGTGGATCGCCCAAATATCCGGGCAGGCATGAGCAGACTGCGCGATTTTTCATTACTTTGCAGTCGCTATTCAAGCCGCAAGGACTGGGCACGCACGGGTTGCGTGCGGGTGTTTTTGGTAAGTCCAGAGCATAGCACCGTATGCCCGGATTGCCGGTGAGTCCAGCATTGCACGAGCAGACTGGATGATGTTCTTCCACGCGGCAGTTAGCACCTTGACCGCAAGCGCCGGGACAGGGATCGTAGCATTTGAAGCCCATGCAGGCCTTATCGTATGGACAGTCCGCATCGGTCTGGCATTCGTAGCCATGGCATCCGGCCAGTGACGTGGGATCACCTGAAAGTCCGTTCGGACAAATGCAGGCGCTTTGGCCATCATTGGCAACAACGCAATCGGCATTCGGGCCACACGGGTTCGGATCGCACGCGGTACGCGGTGGTTCACGACAGCCCTGGTAGGGGTCGCCAGTGTAGCCGGGGCGGCAGTAGCATTCCTCGCGATTGCCAGTGACATAGCAGTCAGCGTTGCGGCCACAGGGGCCAGGCTTGCAAAGTTCAATCGACACGGCTGGCTTCTCGCACAGTCTGAAGGGGTTGCCGATCTTGTTGTCCGGGCAGAAGCAGACGGGATTGCGTGACGAGTCGCATACGGCGCCAACGCCGCACGGATTCGGCTCACATGGGTTTATCGGTTCCACACAGCCACGAATGGTATTCGGACTTTCGACGTAGCCCGGCAGACAAGTACACTTCGAAAAGCCGTTGCCAAGCACAGCGCACTGAGTATTCGGGCCACATGGTGAAGGATCGCATGGGTTCTTCGGCAGTTCACATGGCAAATTGGGCGGCTGGCCTTCGTATTCGGGCAAACAGAAGCAGATCGGAGCGCCGCTAACCATACGACAGCCTGAATTGGGACCACACGGATTCGGAGCACACTCGTCGCCCTCGGGTACTAAAAAGGATATTACAAATAGGAATATGTTTGTGATGAATATATGCTTGTCACTACTTACTGCAATTCTTGAACGGATTTCCGGTCAGGCCTTTCGGACAATAGCAAATCGGATTTCCATTATCGAGTTCACATAGAGCGTTCAGACCGCAGGGATTGGGGTCGCACGGGTTTGTGGGAGGGCTGCACGACGCTGCGGGATTGCCCGCATATCCTGGCGGACACTTGCATATACCGCGATGGTTGACAACGTCGCAGAGCGCGTAGGCGCCACACTGACACGGCGATTGGCACTTGCCGTTGATGCAGGCCTGACTGGAGTCACACTCACTGTCCGCGCGGCAGCCTTGCACCTGGGCGCACTCGATGTACGCATTGCCGGCAAAGCCGGACAGACAGCGACACTCGGTGCCGTGGTTGACGGGAATGCACTCGGCGTTCTCGCCGCACGAGTCCTCCTGGCACGGGTTGATGCAGCGTCGGTTGAGGCGATCGCACAGTTTCGTTGGCGGACAATCCTCGTTGTACTGACAGACAGGGACGTGATCGAGTGCTGTTGCGTTTTGCCATTTGTTTGGATTGTTTGATACAGAACAGTGTGTGGGGAATGTTTTGATTTTGGTTTTGTGGCGGTGTATTTATAAGTTTCGGTGTTTACAAGTTGTGGTGGTATATTTGTATAGTTTTTTGTAGTTGTTGTTGGTGGTTGAGGAAATTACACATTTTTACAGGTGAATTGCGTGTAAGTTTTTTACAGTGTTGAAATGAAAAATTAAAGAAACATTTGCAAATTAGCAATAGGAACAATTTGTGTGCTGCATTTCTTGAGTTTTAAATGGGGGGAGCAAGAAATTGTAGTAATTGGGCATTTTGAGGCTCTATGAATTGGGTACAAACCTGGCTGGCAGCCGACGAAGCCGTTGCCCTGATAGCCGTCCAGGCAACTGCAGTCGGCGACGTGATTGGTGTTGACGCAGACCGCGTTTTGGGCGCACGGATTGTGGGCATCGCAAGGATGCTGACAGCGTTGGTTGATGCACGCCTCCGTAATGGCACATTCCGAGTTGTGGGTGCATTCAACTGTCGAAACACCAAGGAAACGATTCAAAGGTCAGTTTAGCAATTAACAATTAAAGAATAAAAAAACGCCACTTTTGCCGAAAGTTGTAAGTTTTGTTGTATTAATTTTGTTATGTTACACGTTTGCAGTGTCGAAATGTTCATGAGTGCTGATTGAAATATTAATAAATTAATTCGGTTAGTGCTTACTTGTGCGGTCCACGGGCGAGCATTTTAGAGTGGGATTGCCCTCGTGGCCGATCGGGCACGAACATATGGGCCGATGCATTTTGGCCGCACACTTCGCAGTGGGTGCGCACACATTTGCGAAGTCGCAGGGATTGTGGCACAGGCCCATGTAGCACGCCTCGCTCTCTATGCAGTCGTTATTCGATTGACATGGCTCCGGATTCTTTGGCATGCCTGGCGATTCTACTCGATGGAAATGATTAGATATGTTAGCGTGAGTGAGTGCTAAGATTAATACATATTAGGAAGTATTTAGTTGTGAATAGGTGTGGCTGAATAGGTTTAGACGTGGTGGTGACAGGGGAAATCAGTTATACTAAGGGTCTCTTTACTTTCAGATCAAGTGGTGGTATTTACAAATATTTACAATGTCTGCAGTGATGCATTACATGCTTTCCTTCATGCCTTACATGATAAAAAATGTATTTTCATGCTAAACTTTAGATGGTTTCATGTAATCGGATCAATAAATTTAGAATCGAAGGATTGATGTATAGTTTGTTGTGTTTGGTTAAAAAATATATGGAAACGGAAAGCACTGTTATTCCATTCTTCAAAAATCCACGTAAACATGTTTACATATATCTATTTGTGATTTTAATGATTTAATCTTTTCCGATTTGCAAGAAATTTGCACTTTCATGTCCAACAAAGGAATTGTGTAAGAAAATCTCTACAGCGAACGATTGAAATTTACACGGAGTTATAAATAAAAACCAACTACACATATACCTATATCCAACTGTAAATATGCAAAATGGTATGGAAATAGTTATTGTAAACGGTATACCTTTTACACAGTCAGTAATGCTCGTGTCACTCTCTTGACACCTGGTGCGACAACGGCCCATCACGCATAATTGATTAGAATCACAGTTAGTATGTTCTGTACAAGTGTTAATTATTGTGGTTGTTGTTGTATTGGTAATTGTGGGTATTGATGTTGTTGTGGTGAACGGCTCGATTGTCTCGAACGTTGTGGTGGTGGTGGTGCCGGCCACAGTGGGCATTTCCGTAGGCATCGTAATCGCCGGCGTCACCACCGGAAACATTGTCGTCGTTTCCTCAACCTCACCCACGGTTGTGGTTTCCGCTGACTTGGTGCTGTCGGTGACCAAAACGACGGGGAAGGTGGACGTGTCGTAGCGCTGCGTGGTGGTGAGCAGTGTGGTGACATTGTAGTCGAACTCGTTGGAGGTGTCGATGCGAGTGGTTTTCATTTTGGGCGTGGTGGTGCGCGTGTCGGAGGGGCCCATGCTGTCAGTGCCGCGGCTGGTAGTGCTGGCCGGTGTGGCAGTGGTCACCGGCATCGTGCTGGCCGTTATGTTATTTTCGCCATCGCGATATCCCTTGGGCGGGCCGGTCTTGGTTGTCGTATCCAAGTCGCTGGCCGTGGTCGACTGTTCGTCGGTGGTGGTGGTGGTGCTGCTGCTGGGTGTGGTTTTAGTTGTGATGGTAGTAGGGCGACTTGTGGTGGTTTCGTCACCTTCGGTGGTGGTAGTGGTGGTGGCAGTTTCATCAGTGAGTGGGTTAGATGTGGTTGTTATATTGGTAGTGGTTGTTATTGTTACATTAGCTAAAGTTGTATTTACACGGGAGTGGTTTGAAAATATATACAAAAACGAAATACATAAGATATTTACATTTTTAGTGTGTTCGGTGGAATGAAACGGTGGGTGAATTGAGACTTTTCATTCTTAACAAAACTATTATGAACGAATATTAATTTGGCAGGTTTTATAAATATTTGGCGAAAACGTTTTTCAAAAAATTTGTTAAATTTTTCTACACCTTGTGGGGGTTATGTGTTGGTTATAAGAGTGCGGAGTATGTTGTGAGTCTGTGCAAAAATTACCTTTGATACAAGCACCAGTTGTTGGATCGCAATTCGTGCCCGGTGGGCAGTGCTCGCAACCGGGTGTACGGCCCGTCGCTGTAAGTGGTAAGAGAGATGTGTAAGTTTTTGATGCTAATATATTTGTGTGTAAAATATGTGTCAAAATTGTTCACAAGTTGAAATTCGAAATTTCTGGTGTGTCATAATGCTGACTTTTTCGAATTACACTGTCGAGAACTTGTCGTCAAAATTGACATAAATTTAATTGTAATAAACAAATTTGTAAGCATTACTTTGTCTGCAGTTGCAGCCGTCACATTCGAAGCCTGGGCGGCAGTCGGTCTTTCGTTGGCACTCACACACTGAAAAAGCCAGCAATTTAGCACATTCTGGGAGCATTATCCTTAAATTGACGCCTACCTTTGGAGCACACCGCGTGGTGTTCGATCACTTGGCAGTCCTGACCGCGGTCGCAAGGATTTGCATGGGAGCAGGGATCAAAGCAGACGCCATTGACGCAGGCGCGTTGTGACGGGCACTCGTCGCTCGAGCTACAGCCGATCTCTGTAAGGTGGTTGAGAGATTGGGGAATGGAAGAATCGAAGATCAGTTGCAGTCCATAGCAGAGCAATGTGTCTCAAGCAAACTTGCGTTAATATTTGATTTTAGCGTGTTTGGTATAATTTTTTTTGGCTATTTGTTTTTGTCAAACATGTATAAGTTGCGTTGTGTTTATTTTTCTCAGTTATTCTCTTAAGTCGAATTTCTTTTGTTATTTGATTTAAGAATTTTGCAATGATTAATAAGATTTCATTAGAGAGCGCAATTAGAGAGAGAAAATTGAAAATCTTAAAGCTAAAACATTAACAAGCATATAAAGTTCTAAGAAATACAACACTAACACTGTATGTACATATATATATTTGTACATAGGCATTTATGTCTGTATATGTAAGTATGTGTGAGAGCAATGCATACACATAAATATGTATGCGGGCATGCAGGCTAAGGTGAGTGCTAAGTGTTAGGGCAAACGCTGGTACAAGCTTGAAGGCATGCAAGCTGGGGTTAATACAAATACTACAAATATTTACAAGGTGCGCATTGCAGGCTTACACACTACAGTGGCCAAATTCCGCAACTACCAAATTTACATTTTCTACATATTTTACAGTGTTAAACGCTACGGCTACTTTTATTTAGGTTGACTAACGTCTACACAAGACGAGAAGACATGCAACATTGAGCAGCAGAAACGAATTGTCTCCCGACAATTGTTTCGGATTGTTGTCGTTGTTTTTGCGAACATGGTAAAGATGGATGCAGGTGGTAAACGAAAACATGCGAACGACGAATTTGATGAGAGAAAAGTGGAAGAGCCGTCAAACATTTCCGCTGCGTGCCTGTGCGGTACATTTCATTCCATGACGGTTGACTTCAAGCCCCCGAACAGATAACGAATGAGTGAATGACACACAAGTTCAAGAACTACAGCACAATAAGAAGATATACACATGTAACATAGGAGTAGACAGACAACATTCAAACATTGACAGGAAATGCTCGGGCCGCATGCAACAAATAGATCACTGATGTTCTCTGCTACATGAAGAGTACTCAGAGAGAGGAGCCATACGCATGACGTTGTGAGCAGGCAAAGCAGCTTTTGGTTTTCTCTTATTACACTTAAACAAACATAGGAACGTGGCCAACACACAAACAAAAAGCTGCTCCGTTTCGTAGATGTGCGCTTCTGTGGGTGGGGTGCAACCAAACATTCAGCAGACAATAGAGTAGGAAGAGAAGATATAACACAGTTGCGGCGGCAAAGTTCGTATACAGTAAAACGTAGCACATATGAGACAGAGAGACGAGAGGTGTTCATGCATGATCGCTATAGAGTTTGCTTGCAGTGTGTTCTCCAAGTTCCAACTGACAATGTGAACTTTGCCGCCAGACATTTTTGGAAGATAGTGTAGAAGGGTGGACGGCCAGCGAGGGCAGCTAGCAGCTTTGGCCAAGTCAGAGGGCGTTTTGCTGGCAGCCTTGGTCGCCACCGTTAACCGCAACCCCGCATTTCAATCGCATTCCAAGACATGTTGTTTTTATGCATATTCACATATTCAGTTACCTGCTATAATCTGACAGTCAGTGGTATTTACATCGGCAACGGTATCGCAGAAGCACATTGCCGTGTGATTGAGGGTGCGGCAAACTGTAAAGTTGGGCGCGTATACGTCGCACATATTCGCAAAGTATTCACAGGGTCTAATGCAGATCGTCTGCAGGCAAAACTCATCGTACGCACAGTCAAAGTCCGCTTTGCAGGTCTCGTTTGCCGCAACAAATGGCACTTGGGGCATGTCAGTGGTCATGGTTGGTGGATACATTTCGGTTGTTAGGTCAGTTCTCAGCGGGAAAACAGTTTCAGTCGTTGAACCGTCCATTATGTATGGAATCGCAGGTGTAGTCTCTTCCGGGAAGCTTGTGGGCAACGTGACCTTTCCGGTGGTTACGAAAATAGTAGGCTTCGTTTGATAAAACTCTGTAGTCGAATCGGGCACAGAAGTTAAATTCCTCAGTGCAACAAAAGGCGTCGATACACCTCCAGGTGTCGATGTCTCTTCATGTGGTTTACCAGTGGTTGTGTAAACAGCTGGTACAGTCGTGTACTCCGCACTTGGTATCGTAGTCAATTCCTCTAATCCTCTACCTGGTGTAGTTGTTTCTGGGGCTTCACCAGTACTTATCATTCCACGTGTCGATAGTTCCTCTGGTTTCCCAGTGGTTGTGTAAACACTTGGAATAGTTGTGTACTCCAGACTTGGTGTTGTAGATAATTCCTCTGGCTCCTTGCCTGAAGTAGTTGATTCTGGAACTCCACCAGTAGTTGTGATTCCACTTGTCGTCGCTTCTTCTTCCGGTTTGCCAGTTGATGTGTAAGCAGTTGGAACGGTTGTGAACTCTGCCCCTGGCGTTGTAGACAAATCAACCGGCTTAGATGTTTCTGGAGTTACACCAGTGGTCTTAGTTTCAGTTCCAATTGTTGTCGTTTGTTCTTCCGGCTTGCCAGTGGATGTGTAAGCAGCTGGAATGGTCGTGTATTCCACGCCTGGTGTTGTAGAATATTCTTTTGGTTTCTGGCCCGGTGTAGTTTCTGGAACTCCACCAGTAGTCACGATTTCACGTGTCGACGGTTCTTCTGCTTTACGGGTGGTTGTGTAAACACTTGGAGTGGTCGTGAGCTCTAAACCTGGGGTTGTAGATAATTTCTCTGGCCCCATTCCTGGCGCAGTTGTTTCTGGAACTACACCAGTAGTTATGATTCCACCTGTCGATGCTTCTTCTGATTTACCAGTGGTTGTATAAACACTTGGAATGGTCGTGAGCTCTAAACCTGGGGTTGTAAATAATTTCTCTGGCCCCTTTCCTGGCGTAGTTGTTTCTGGAACTCCACCAGTAGTTATGATTCCAAGTGTCGATGCTTCCTCTGGTTTACTAGTGGATGTGTAAACAGTCGGAATGGTCGTGAATTCCACACCTGGTGTTGTAGACAATTCCTCTGGTTTCCTGCCTGGTGTGGTTATTTCTGGTACTCCACCAGTAGTTATGATTCCACGTGTCGATGCCTCCTCTGGTTTACCAGTGGTTGTGTAAATAGTTGGAATGGTCGTGAATTCCACACCTGGTGTTGTAGACAATTCCTGTGGCTTCCTGCCTGGTGTGGTTGTTTCTGGAACTACACCAGTAGTTATAGACTCAGCTCCATGAGTCGTCGCTTCTTCTTTCGGGTTCACGGTGGTTGTGTAAACACTTGGAATGGTCGTTATCTCTACAGCAGGGGTTGTAGATAATTCCTCCGTCTTCCTTTCTGGTGTAGTAGTTTCTGGAACTTTACCAAGAGTTATGATTCCACGTGTCGAGGCTTCCTCTGGTTTACCGGTGGATGTGTAAACAGTTGGAATGGTCGTTAGTTCTACACCTGGTGTTGTAGATACTTCTTCTGGCTTCCTGCCTGCCGAAGTTGTTTCTGGAACTCCACCAGTAGTTATGATTCCACGTGTCGAGGCTTCTTCTGGTTTACCGGTGGATGTGTAAATAGTTGGAATTGTCGTGAATTCCACACCAGGTGTTGTCGACAATTCCTGTGGCTTCCTGCCTGGTGTGGTTGTTTCTGGAACTACACCAGTAGTTATAGACTCAGCTCCACGAGTCGACGCTTCTTCTTTCGGGTTCACGGTGGTTGTGTAAACACTTGGAATGGTCGTTATCTCTACAGCAGGGGTTGTAGATGATTCCTCCGTCTTCCTTTCTGGTGTAGTAGTTTCTGGAACTTCACCAGGAGTTATGATTCCACGTGTCGAGGCTTCTTCTGGCTTACCAGTGGTTGTGTAAACAGTTGGAATCGTTGTAAATTCCACACTTGGTATTGTAGACAATTCCTCTGGCTTCCTGATTGGGGTAGTTGTGTCTGGAACTCCAGCAGTAGTTATGATTCCACGTGTCGAGGCTTCTTCTGGTTTACCGGTGGATGTGTAAATAGTTGGAATGGTCGTGAATTCCACACCTGGTGTTGTAGACAATTCCTGTGGCTTCCTGCCTGGTGTGGTTGTTTCTGGAACTACACCAGTAGTTATAGACTCAGCTCCATGAGTCGTCGCTTCTTCTTTCGGGTTCACGGTGGTTGTGTAAACACTTGGAATGGTCGTTATCTCTACAGCAGGGGTTGTAGATGATTCCTCCGTCTTCCTTTCTGGTGTAGTAGTTTCTGGAACTCCGCCAGTAATTATGATTCCACCTGTTGATACTTCCTCTGGTTTACCGGTGGATGTGTAAACAGTTGGTATGGTCGTTAGTTCTACACCTGGTGTTGTAGATACTTCTTCTGGCTTCCTGCCTGGCGTAGTTGTTTCTGGAACTCCACCAGTAGTTATGATTCCACGTGTCGAGGCTTCTTCTGGCTTACCAGTGGTTGTGTAAACAGTTGGAATCGTTGTAAATTCCACACTTGGTATTGTAGACAATTCCTCTGGCTTCCTGCTTGGGGTAGTTGTGTCTGGAACTCCAGCAGTAGTTATGATTTCACGTGTCGAGGCTTCTTCTGGTTTACCGGTGGATTTGTAAATAGTTGGAATGGTCGTGAATTCCACACCTGGTGTTGTAGACAATTCCTGTGGCTTCCAGCCTGGTGTGGTTGTTTCTGGAACTACACCAGTAGTTATAGACTCAGCTCCATGAGTCGTCGCTTCTTCTTTCGGGTTCACGGTGGTTGTGTAAACACTTGGAATGGTCGTTATCTCTACAGCAGTGGTTGTAGATGATTCCTCCGTCTTCCTTTCTGGTGTAGTAGTTTCTGGAACTCCGCCAGTAATTATGATTCCACCTGTTGATACTTCCTCTGGTTCACCGGTGGATGTGTAAACAGTTGGAATGGTCGTTAATTCTACACCTGGTGTTGTAGATACTTCTTCTGGCTCGTTGCCTGGCGTGGTTGTTTCTGGACCTCTACCAGTAGTTATGATTCCACGTGTCGAAGCTTCCTCTGGTTTACCGGTGGTTGTGTAAACAGTTGGAATTGTCGTGAATTCCACACCTGGTGTTGTCGAGAATTCCTCTGGCTTCCTGCCTGGCGTAGTTGTGTCTGGAGCTCCACCAGTAGTTACGATTGCGCGTGTCGATGCTTCCTCTGGTTTACCGGTGGATGTGTAAACAGTTGGAATCGTCGTGAATTCCACACTTGGTGTTGTAGACAATTCCTCTGGCTCCTTGCCTGGCGTAGTTGTTTCTGGAGCTCCACCAGTAGTTATGATTCCACCTGTCGATGCTTCTTCTGGCTTACCGGTTGATGTGTAAACAGTAGGAATGGTCGTGAATTCCACACCTGGTGTTGTAGACAACTCCTCTGACTTGCTGCCTGGTGTGGTTGTTTCTGGAACTCCACCAGTAGTTATGATTCCAAGTGTCGATTTACCAGTGGTTGTATAAACACTTGGAATGGTCGTAAGCTCTACACCTGGGGTTGTAGATAATTCCTCTGGCTTTCTGCGTGGGGTAGTTGTGTCTGGAACTCCACCAGTAGTAATGATTCCACGTGTTGAAGCTTCCTCTGGTTTACCGGTGGTTGTGTAAACAGTTGGAATTGTCGTGAATTCCACACGTGGTGTTGTCGACAATTCCTCTGGCTTCCTGCCTGGTGTGGTTGTTTCTGGAACTCCACCAGTAGTAATGATTGCGCGTGTCGATGCTTCCTCTGGTTTACCGGTGGATTTGTAAACAGTTGGAATGGTCATGAAATCCACACCTGGTGTTGTAGACAATTCCTCTGGCTCCTTGCCTGGCGTAGTTGTTTCTGGAACTCCACCAGTAGTTATGATTCCACCTGTCGATGCTTCTTCTGGCTTACCGGTTGATGTGTAAACAGTAGGAATGGTCGTGAATTCCACACCTGGTGTTGTAGACAACTCCTCCGACTTGCTGCCTGGTGTGGTTGTTTCTGGAACTCCACCAGTAGTTATGATTCCACGTGTCGATGCTTGTTCTGATTTACCAGTGGTTGTATAAACACTTGGAATGGTCGTAAGCTCTACACCTGGGGTTGTAGATAATTTCTCTGGCCTCATTCCTGGCGTAGTCGTGTCTGGAAGTCCACCAGTAGTTATGATTCCACGTGTCGATGCTTCCTCTGGTTTACCGGTGGATGTGTAAACAGTTGGAATCGTCGTGAATTCCACACTTGGTGTTGTAGCCAATTCCTCTGGCTTTCTGCCTGGGGTAGTTGTGTCGGGAACTCCACCAGTAGTAATGATTCCACGTGTCGAGGCTTCCTCTGGTTTACCGGTGGATGTGTAAACAGTAGGAATGGTCGTGAATTCCACACTTGGTGTCGTAGACAATTCCTCCGGTTTCCTGCCTGGGGTAGTTGTGTCTGGAACTCCACCCGTAGTTATGATTCCACGTGTCGGAGCTTCCTCTGGTTTATCAGTGGATGTATAAACAGTTGGAATGGTCGTGAATTCCACACCTGGTGTTGTAGACAATTCCTCTGGCTTCCTGCCTGTTGTGGTTGTTTCTGGAACTCCACCAGTAGTAATGATTCCACGTGTGGATGCTTCTTCTGGTTTACTGGTGGATGTGTAAACAGTAGGAATGGTCGTGAATTCCACACCTGGTGGTGTAGACAATTCCTCTGGCTTCCTGCCTGTTGTGGTTGTTTTTGGAACTCCACCAGTAGTAATGATTCCACGTGTGGATGCTTCTTCTGGTTTACCGGTGGATGTGTAAACAGTAGGAATGGTCGTGAGTTCCACACCTGGTGTTGTAGACAATTCCGCTGGCTTCTCGCCTGGTGTGGTTGTTTCTGGAACTCCACCAGTAGTAATGATTCCACGTGTGGATGCTTCCTCTGGTTTACTGGTGGATGTGTAAACAGTAGGAACGGTCGTGAATTCCACACCTGGTGCTGTAGACAATTCCTCTGGCTTCCTGCCTGTTGTGGTTGTTTCTGGAACTCCACCAGTAGTAATGATTCCACGTGTGGATGCTTCTTCTGGTTTACCGGTGGATGTGTAAACAGTAGGAATGGTCGTGAGTTCCACACCTGGTGTTGTAGACAATTCCGCTGGCTTCTCGCCTGGTGTGGTTGTTTCTGGAACTCCACCAGTAGTAATGATTCCACGTGTGGATGCTTCCTCTGGTTTACCGGTGGATGTGTAAACAGTAGGAATGGTCGTGAATTCCACACCTGGTGTTGTAGACAATTCCTTTGGCTTCTCGCCTGATGTGGTTGTTTCTGGAACTCCACCAGTAGTAATGATTCCACGTGTCGATGCTTCGTCTGGTTTACCGGTGGATGTGTAAACAGTAGGAATGGTCGTGAATTCCGCACTTGGTGTTGTAGACAATTCCTCTGGCTTCCTGCCTGGCGTAGTTGTTTCTGGAGCTCCACCAGTAGTTATGATTCCACCTGTCGATGCTTCTTCTGGCTTACCGGTGGATGTGTAAACAGTTGGAATGGTCGTGAGTTCCACACTTGGTGTTGTAGACAATTCCTCTGACTTCCTGCCTGTTGTGGTTGTTTCTGGAACTTCACCATTAGTAATGATTCCACGTGTGGATGCTTCCTCTGGTTTACCAGTGGATGTGTAAACAGTAGGAATGGTCGTGAATTCCGCACCTGGTGTTGTAGACAATTCCTCCGGCTTCCTGCCTTGGATAGTTGTTTCTGGAACTCCACCAGTAGTTATGATTCCACCTGTCGATGCTTCCTCTGGGTTACCGGTGGATGTGTAAACAGTAGGAATGGTCGTGAATTCCACACCTGGTGTTGTAGACAATTCCTGTGGCTTCCTGCCTGGTGTGGTTGTTTCTGGAACTCCACCAGTAGTAATGATTCCACGTGTCGATGCTTCCTCTGGTTTACCGGTGGATGTGTAAACAGTAGGAATGGTCGTGAGTTCCACATTTGGTGTTGTAGACAATTCCTCTGGCTTCCTGCCTGGCGTAGTTGTTTCTGGAGTTCCACCAGTAGTTATGATTCCACCTGTCGATGCTTCTGCTGGCTTACCGGTGGATGTGTAAACAGTAGGAATGGTCGTGAATTCCACACCTGGTGTTGTAGACAATTCCTCCGGCTTCCTGCCTTGGGTAGTTGTTTCTGAAACTCCTCCAGTAGTTATGATTCCACCTGTCGATGCTTCCTCTGGGTTACCGGTGGATGTGTAAACAGTAGGAATGGTCGTGAATTCCACACCTGGTGTTGTAGACGATTCCTCTGGCTTGCTGCCTGGTGTGGTTGTTTCTGGAACTCCACCAGTAGTAATGATTCCACGTGCCGATGCTTCCTCTGGGTTACCGGTGGATGTGTAAACAGTAGGAATGGTCGTGAATTCCATACCCGGCGTTGTAGATAATTCCTCTAGCTCCTTGCTTGGTGTAGTTGTTTCTCGAACTACACTAGTAGGAGGAGCTCTTCCAGTTGTTATGATTCCACGTGTCGAGGCTTCTTCTGGCTTACGAGTGGTTGTGTAAACACTTGGAATGGTCGTGAACTCTATCCCTGGGGTTGTAGATAATTTCTCTGGCTCTTTGCCTGGCGTAGTTGTTTCTGGAACTCCTCCAGTAGTTATGATTCCACGTATCGTTGTTTCTTCTGTTGGTTTACCGGTGGTTGTGTAAACACTTGGAATAGTTGTGTACTCCATACTTGGTTTTGTTGACAATTCCTCTGGCTTCCTGCCTGGTGTAGTTGTTTCTGGAACTCCACCAGTAGTTATGATTCCACCTGTCGATGCTTCTTCTGATTTACCAGTGGTTGTGTAAACACTTGGAATAGTAGTGTACTCCATACTTGGTGTTGTAGACAATTCCTCTAGCTTCTTGCCTGGCGTAGTTGTTTCTGGAACTCCACCACTTGTTATGATTCTACGTGTCGATGATTCTTCTGGTTTACCAGTGGTTGTGTAAACACTTGGAATGGTAGTGTACTCCGTATTTGTTGTTGTGGGTAGTTTGTCTGGTTCCGTGCCTGGTGTAGTAGTTTCTGTACTCTCACCAGGAGTTTCGGAAGTGGCTGCACGTGTCGACGCTTCTTTTTCTGGCTTACTAGTAGTTTTGTATGCTATTGGTGTGGTCGTGTACTCTGTCTCTATTGTTGTAGACGATTGTTCCGGTTTTTGGCCTGGGGTTGTTGCGTCAATTATCTCTCCAGGTTGTGTCATTGTTGGCATTGTTGTTGTAGTTAGAGCTTCTGCTTCTCTACCTAATGTTGTAGTTTCCACGACTTCGCCTGAAGTAGAGGTGGTGACTCCAGGTTTTGTTGTATCCTCGATTGTCTGTTTTATTGTTGTCATTGGGTGATAAACCACTTCTTCCTCTTTAATTGAAGTTGTTTTGAAAATGTACTCTGATGTTGTTTCCATAGTACTGGCTGTGGTTGTTTTCGCGGTTTCTTTCGCCGATTGTGTGGTACTGTCGTATGATTCTGTTGTCTCTGGTTCGGCTTCAATGTCGGTGTAGCGTGTTCGCATTTCTGTTTGGTTGGCTATATGCATTGTGGTATATTTTATGGTAGTTGCAGTGGAGTCAGTACTGTCGAGGGGAGGGGGTATTGTCGTTTCTACAAGAGTTTTGCTGTCGAAGGCTACAGGAATGCACTTGATGGTTGCGTTCCCGACGAAGCCTTCTACACATAAGCAAGTCGTTATCTTATGCGTTTTTACAATGCAGACAGCAGATTCTGCACAACTAGCTGTACATGGATCTACGCACTCGCCCAGCATATTGCACTGGAGCTTTTCGCCGCAGTCTTCATCTTGTGTACAGTTGGCACCCGGCTGAGTTTTGGGCTTGGCTTCTCGAGTTTTGTTTAGAGTTTGGATATTTGGGAAGGTAGTTTTTACAAATGTACAATAAATCGATAAAATAAAAAAAATATGTTAGATTAAAAAGTATATACAATTGCATTTAAAGTTTGGAAGTTCATTAAATATATATATACGATATATACAGCATGTTCAGACGTTGTGGAAAACTCTTTAAGTATATCTATATTACATTCAGGGAAGAAGATCCGGGGGTTTCAAATTTCGGAGTTGGTTACAGGGTCTCATAGTTGGGAGAATTTAGTAAATTTATGCTTTACAGTTACCTACAATAATACAACTAGGAACTAGATTTTTACAATTAGTTAGCTACACTAGTTAACCATTAGTACAATGCTATTACCAATTGTTGAAAATAATTGAACTTTTATTATTGGGTAAGAAATTGTATTAATAAATTTGTGGCATGAGCGTGTGTGAATGTGTAGATATTACTGTGGGTATTACGGTTTGTTAGCTTGGACTTTTGGAATCCTCGAGATCAACCCCGCAAATTCGCGAACAAACTGTTGTCGACACGGCTGTCGACAAAGTACGGTTACAAATGGGTGCTCAAGTCAAGCAATGGCGGCAATGACGGTGGGGTTTCGTTAAACAGAATTTGTATTAAGAGGGCATTGGTTGGTTGGTTGATTAAGTATTCAAAGCTTTGTTGCAGAAGTTTTTAATTGATTTACAGACATCTGGCTGAACAGAGAAAAGCTGAAGCTGGTTTGTCAATGAGCCTGTCAAGTAATATACACACTTAGAGGAGATACTGATTGACAAGACGAATTGGCCTCGTTAATGGCGCCACTATCGATTAAGCGCAAAATTCGAGATAGTGAGAGAGAGAGAGCGTTAGGAGAGATGGAGTGACTTTACGCTATGCTTTACCTTTTTGACATCCATTTCTTGCATCGGCTATAAATCCGGGCGGGCAGAATTTACATATCGGCTTGTGATCCTCGACAATGCACGGCGAGTTGGGCGCGCACTTTGCAAAATCGCACGGATTGACGCACTGGTAGTTGCGGCATGCCAAGCCGGACGGACAGCCGGCGTCGCGCAAGCATATCGATATCGATGGCTGGCAGTCCTTCATGCAGATGCACACGGCTCGGTGGTCCTGCACCTCGCACGACTTGTTCTCCGCGCAAATAGGCTGTCGCCCCACGGGCACCACGCACGGATTACGGCACTTGCCCTCGCTGCATGCCATGTTCGAGGCGCAGTCGTCGTCGCGATAGCACTCGCGCTTCTCGGGCGCGCACGTCAGCTCGCCGTACTCGTTCACGATGAAGCCTGACTTGCACACGCACACGGGGTGGTGGCGGCGCGTCTCGCACTTCTTGCTGCCCTCGCAAATGAAGAGCGGGTTGCGGCACGGGTCGGCGCACTGGCCGTACACGCTGCACTGCAGCGTGTCGGGGCAGTCGGCGTCGTTGGTGCAGGGTATTTGCTGTTGCGGATCGCGCGGCTGCGGCGTGGTGCCGTCGGCGCACTTCGGGTCCGGCTTGCACTCGACCTCGGGTCGGCCTATGTAGCAGCTGGGGCATGAGCAACGCGGTCGGTGCAGTACGGTCTTGCAAAGTGCGTTCGCGCCACAAACGTCGCGCACTGAACAAGGATCGACACAATGTCCTTGCAGGCAGGATTTCTCACTGGGACAATCCGTGTCGGAGTGGCATTGTTCGGTGTCTATAATGATGGAGCGGCGGAGAGAGAGACGGGTAGTTTTGTTGTTTTCATTGCATGGGTGCGATTCGTGTTTGTATTTACGTAAAAGTTTCGATTTAAAATAGAGAAGACAGATCGGGGTGGGGAGAGAGAGAGAGAGTGTGGAGTTCGTAAGTGTAGGGGGAGAGAGAGAGAGAGCAAGAGCGAGAGCGAGAAGGCTTTCTCGTTTGCAGTGCTTGAATGAAGAAGAGCCGTCTCCAGCTGGCTTTCGAGAAGAAGAAGAGGGATTAACGTGTGGGATTCGGGTGCAAATACTTAACATTAATGCTTATGCTAGACCTAAGTGGCGGTGTAGGAGTGTGGGTGTGGGGTAAGTGAAGTTTGTGTCGGGGAAGTTTGTGTTTAGTGGTAGGTACATAGAATTGTTGTCAGTGGGTAGTGGGTGGTGGGGAGTATAGCACAATTAAACGTTTGTAGTTTTTGGTTGGTGGGAATTAAATGTGCGCGAAATCAAACGTAAAACTTAATTATTTATGTAGTGTAAAACAATTAAAAATCGTAGGAAATGAAAATAATTTTGAGTTTGGGGCTTAGTAGGGTAGAATAAAAAACAAAACAAAAACACTGGGTTAATTTGTGGTACTGTTGTAAAGGTGTAAATGCAATTATCAATTCGGTCTTGTAAATTGGAGAGTTTGCAAGTTAATCGAATGCAGAACTGTGAAGGGGAGACATCTCACATTTTTAAGCTTTCCAAGAGTTATTCTGTTTGCAACGTAAGTAAAATCGATTTCATGAAGTAGAAGTAAGTAGTCGAATATGATTTGATGAGCTAAAAGTCATTGGAAAAATCTGGCTATGCCCAATCATTGGTAGACTTTTCTGGTTGTTGTATTAGCATCCTTAGAGTTATTTCGAAGAGACATGTATACATTTGTATGTACGACATCCAACACATGCGCTCTGCCTTTTTGAGAACACGAGCACCGGAGCACCGGCTTCTTTCCGAATGTATTGTACAAAAATAGAATTTGGATAGTTGGAAGTGGCGAAAGGAAGTTTTAGAATACAATTGCATGTACTGCATTTGACGTTAAAATACTTGAGAAATTTGGATACAAGAGCAGTGAGTGAGAGAGAGAGAGAGAGACGAGACGAGAAAGAAGTACAGTCGATAGCCCTTAAAACTGTTTCATTAATATCGTATATCACAAATCGAATATTTACAAATGTTAGTATCGCTGTAAAACTGTATATATTTACAACTTAATCACTAGAGCAAAAACCAAAAAACTTAATTCGCTGTTAGTTAATTTAGTTACAGTTTCGTTTAACTTTATGAAATAAAAAATTGCTTTGCTTTTCTGCAGATACTCGGTTTAAAAATATGCCAATAGTTGTAGATTGTAAAAGGAAAGGAGTAGAGATTTCAAAGCTCGACCTATGCATAATAGCTGTATACGAATACGTTCAGTAGAGATGTGCAGAGGGATGGTGGTGTTATTGTTGAGTATGATGTATCGATCGATTTATAACTGATAAATTCTTTGTACAAAAATGATAATGCTAGGGAAATAGTGCGATGATCCTCGGATCTCTTGCGTGCTTTCAACTAGTTTCAATAGAAATGCTGGCATATGCGAACCATGTGAGAATTGTCCCGTCCACAGTTCCCAATCTGAGACTTTATATGTTCATATTTATCTTCATTTTTATTAATATTTCGAACGTAACTCATTTGGCGTTACGATATTGCATAATGGTGGTTTAGTTTGGTACCTTTAACAATCTCAAAATTATTTTCGCATTTATTTATTAATAATTTTTTCTCATTTGACAACAAAAAAGTAGGGAGCGGGGAGAATACAGACGGGGTTGGGAATGGTTTGGGCAGTGGGAGCAGTTGTACGGGATGTGTTGGGTACAATGTCAGTGTTCTGGTTGTAGTCTCCTGTTGTCGTTGTCGTTGTTGTTGTTGTCGTTCTACTCAATTTCGTGGCCGAATGTTTCAATAAAGGCGACTATATGGCCATTTCGATTCCAGGATACGTATCGCTATCGCGGCGTTTTTATAGCACAAACTCTGCTGCTTAGCCGAGTTTGGAAGTTGTCGCTGTTAACACTCAACTACCACATAATTCCATAGATTTTACATAGATATGGTTAAACAAAGTCGCACTAGTGCTAGTTATTTTGGTAGTTAGGTTAGATTGATGGGGTGGCTGGAACATGTTTTGCAAATGTCAAACCGACGTTTCATATACTATATTCAAACACCTACAAATTGCTTCAATACTACAGTAGGAAAAATTATCCAAAAAAATAATTGCCGCGTGTGAATGGAGCTTAGATTCAATTTTGTTATTGTTGGTTTTATTATTTTATATATGTATGTATGTTTATAGAGCAATGTGTCGCGACAAAATTTTAACAAGAACAATTCTGCGCGGATTTTTCGCAACAGAAACTTAGTGCTGGTCTGCATTATTGACTGAACTTGAAGTAATCAATTTTGTTTTTTAGGCTTATGACAAGCAAGAGAGAACGAACCTGATGCTTGATTTGTGGCACAAGTTGCTGAAATATAAATGCAAAGACTCTCTGGCGTGGATGGTGTTAGCTGAAATTTCGTACTTTATATTGTGTTATGCTGATAATTTGGATAATATTGCTAATATTTCTATATACGCATGGAAAGCTGTAAAAGCTCGAAAATGTTAACAATTCGAAGCGGGAACAAAAATTAACTACTAAATGGTTTTCACTACGGCGGGAGGACGTGCGTAACGGAAGCTCTGAAAAGCTGGTGTAAATTGAAAGCTTCAAAGCTCACCAACTGATGTGTCGTTTCGGTGAATGGGTTATTGGATGAATTGAATGTTCATTTGACTGCGTTTGTGTTTATTTATTTATTTATTTGATTTTTGTTGTTGTGTAATTGTGTTCTAAATTCGGGTTAAATAATATGCAAAATAAACAGTTGTTCAATTTTGCAAATTACAACAACTGTAGGCAGTGATTGTGGATGGTGAATTGAGCGTGATTCGATTCGACGTTGTGTGAGGGGAATGTGGGGGATAAGTAGTTGATTGAGGTCGAATTTGGCATGTTTCGTTGGTGGTGAGTGGTTAGAAATTTCGTACTTATGTTACTATGACTAAGGCATACTGAGATACTGAATGTAGTATGTGAGTATGTGTGTATGTATTGTAGGCACAGATTGGGAGACCGCGATAGCGACAGCGACATTCCACGAACTTCCATATGCGTTTCTCATCAATTGATTGGTTTGATAAAAATTTTGAATTTTGTTGTGCGAATGTGTAGAATAACGTATGTATGGGTATTTAGTGGTATTTTGTACTTGCTTACAAACTATAAGCTAATAATAAAGAAAGTGTATAAAAATCAAAACATAAAAAGCTAAACTGAAAACACTCCTAACTAATTAAGTTCAAAACAACAACAACATATAAAAAAAGTGCAAAATTAATTGTTGGTTGTTGGTTTTTGGGGGGTGTGGTTGAGATCGCTTTTGATTTGTTTAGGGATTCTTCTCGTGTACACAAGCGTGTGTGTATGTGTGTGTATTTTGGTGTGAGTGTGTGGCAAACGAACGACAGCGGTGCGCTGCGCAAACGGGCAGAGTGGAGTCGGAAGAACGTGTTCTTCTTCTTGCGGGGCAAAACATTGGTGTTTGTTGGTTAAAGCGCGGCCATACCGCGAGCCCGATTACCGCAAACGAAAATGTTATGGTAAGTAATTACACACACTACACTGTGAAAATATTCGATATTATTTAAGAACTTTGAACCCCAATCAATTGGTTACGTTATTGCAAGAGTTAACTGTTAACTGGAATACTGTTAAATCCACAAAAATCAACAACATTATCCATTAAGTTTTGGTTGTTTAGCTGTAAATATTGTTTGGATAAAAAACGCTAATCGACAATTGGAAAACTGTTGTTAAACTAAACGTTTCAAACGCTGGGGTTAAGTATCATATTACAGTACTGGTTGACTGTTCAACTCAAAAATTCAAAGATTAACAATTGTTACTCACAAAATAAATGTGATAAAACTCGGTAATTGCAATTAGATGATCTCAAAATACTTTACTGTAGCTAAACTAAAAAGTCTGCAACTCAAAAGGCTAAACTCGCTAAAGAACTTGTTAAGAATCCGTTAATAATAACTGATAGGCGCGCGGTGGCAATGCACCGCACGCTGGCTAACGTTGCATATAGAGTCAGTGCACTTACCTTGCCGGCAGATGTAGTCGAAGCCTTGGCGCACACATTCGCCGGCTTCGCAGCCGAGCGTGCGGCAGTCCTGCTGCGGCGGTTGGAGATAGCCTGCGGAATCATTTCAAATTAGTATCAATAGAAACCGATTTCTGTGGGATGCTTTGCTCTTACATTGCACATAAGCATCGCCGTACGGATACTCCTCGGGGCAGTAGCACTGCGCCTCGTTGTGGTCCAGCACCTTGCAAGCGGCATTCTGGCCGCACGGCTGGTCGTGGCACGCATTCACCAGGTGATCCTCGCAGACGCAGCCCTTGCGCGCATCGCCCATGCAGCCTTCCATGCACGAGCACTCGTAGCCTCCGGGCACCTCGGTACAGCGTGAGTTGACGCCGCACGGATTATTCGCGCAGCCGCCGTCCAGCGGCTTGCACTCGGTCGCGGGGCTGCCAAAGTAGTCGGGCGGACAGGAGCACTGCGGCTTGCGATCCACCACGCGGCACTGCGCATTGATGCCGCAAGCGCCGTACTCCAGACACGGATTACGGCACTTGCCCGCATCGCAGCGCTTGTTCGGCTCACAGTCGGCGTCCTGGCTGCACTCGAATTGAACGCACTCCTTGCTCGGTTCGCCTTCGTAGCCGTCCGGGCAGTAGCAGAGCATGCGATGATCGGAAACGGTGCAGAGCGCATTGCGGCCGCAGGACTTCTTGTCCGCGCACGGATCGGCGCACTGGCCCTTGAGGCAGGCCTGATCGGTGGCGCAGTCGGTGTTCGTTTTGCAGCCGGCAATGCAAGTGCCGCGCTCGCACAGTTGTCCCAGCGGGCATGTGCGTGTCGGACCGCATTTCTGGCGACACTTGCCGCGTCCGCACATTTGGCCGCAGGCGCAGTCTTCGGTGCGCGTGCACGTCTCGGCGCAATAGGTGTTGGTTTCGTCGCACTGGCAGGATGGGTTGCAGCGCTGCGGCGGCTGCTGGCAGCCGGTGAGTCCATCACCAATGAAGCCGTTCGGGCAGCTGCACTGCACGCCATGATTGACAACCAGACAGTTGGCGCACTGGCCGCACTGTCCGGCATTGTCGCAGGGATTTTTGCATTTCTTGTTGACACAAGCTTGGTCGCTGGGGCAGGTGAGGTCGTTGCGGCAGCCGATCTGGCAGACACGATTCTCGCAAATCTGTCCTTGCGTGCAGGCAGAGTCCGTGTTGCACACGGTGCGGCAGGTGCCGCGCATGCAGCGCTCATCGGCCAAGCAATTTTGATCGTTGCGACATTTGCCTTGGCAGCTGCCGCCGTAGCATAGCTGATTGGAGTCGCAGTCTTCGTTGCGTTCGCAGGCAGTGCGTGGCGCCTTGCAGGAGATGTCCGCTTTGCCGACAAGTCCTTGCGGGCACGTGCACTGTTTGCGGTGGTCGACGACAATGCATTCGGCGTTGGTGCCACAAGCGGCCGACTCGTCGCACGGATTAACGCATTGCTGATTGATGCAGGCCAGTGTGGCGGGACAACCCTGATCGGTGCGGCAGCCTGCCACGCAGGTGAGACCCAGACAGACTTCGCTGTTGCGGCAATCGTCATCGCGTCGGCAGAGCGGTTTGCAGACGCCCGCTTGGCAGCGTTCGTTCGACAGACAGCTGCTGTCCTCAGCGCATAGCGGACGACAGGCGAACTCGAAGCAAGTCAGTCCTCGGGGGCAGTCGCGATTCTCGTTACAGTCGAGGGGCGGGCTGCGCACGCAACCCACTTGCGGTGTGGGATTCGGCACCATGCCGTCCAGACAGTTGCATATGGCACGATGATTGGACACCGAGCAGGCGGCGTTCGGACCGCACGGACTCTCCAGGCAGGAATTGATGCATTTGTCATTGCGGCAGGACTCCGAGCCACTACAGTCGTCGTCGGTGCGACAGCCGTAGACGCACTTATTGTGCAGGCAAACATGGCCCAGGAAACAGTCGTTGTCCACGCGGCACGTCACTATACGAGGAGAGAGAAGTTAACGAAGTTAGTTATTAGAGATGGCGATTGATTGCGTGTGCACTTACGCATGCAGTTGCCGCTTAAGCACTTCTCGTTCAGCGCACAGTCCACATCGTTGTGGCAGGCGGGCAGACACATTGAGTCGCGACAGGTGTAGCTGTCGTGGCACTCGGTATCGCTGTTGCATGCCACCGGTATGCGCACGCACTCGACGTCCGCGTTACCGGTGAAGCCGGGCGGGCAGGAGCACTGCTTGTAGTGCGTCTGTATGAGACATTCAGCATTCATGCCACATGCCTGCGGCTGCAGACACGGATTGATGCACTGTCCCCCTTGGCAGACCTCGGATGCACCACACTCGGTGTCGAGTATGCAGGCCGCTGCAAAAGTGATAAGGCCGATTTAGTGGTATGGAAAAGAGACAAGAAATCGTCAGTTAAAGAGTCTGTTTGTGCGGTCATTCGGCAATCAGTTAGTCAACCATGATCCAAGACTATAATACTTGGACATGTCCACTGTTTTTCGTAGTCAGTAAAATAACCTAAAAATGTTTTTTTTTTTTAAATATTCATGCCATTCGTTTTCACTTTGCCACCATATTCCCGTTGAGTGTAGCTTGATTGGCTCTAAGCTTGCGACCTCTCCCTAACACAGTCTTGCGGGTACTAGGAATTGTTTAGGTCTACGCGGTTAGAGGACACCAAGTGTTCGGCTGTGCGCACACCGCGCACAGTAGGCCAACACACACATAAACCATTGTGATGGAGAGTAAGTAGGTACAGCTAGTAGGTAAGTGTACTGCCTACGGCGTTAGTTCATTAAGGTTATGGTAGATTGTTGTTGGTGTTTTGTATCAGTATCTAATAGGAATACGACTACTCGCGGTACCGTTTTAGTTGTTAGTACTTACGTTTACATATACTATCCGAACAATAAGTATTGGTTGGACAGTCACTGGTCACTTGACATGGCACGGGCAGCGGTTTGCACCCGGCAACCCGGTCAGCGGGATTACCGTCGTAACCATTGCGGCATGCACACTGTGCCTGGTGGCCCTTCGGAATACATTCCGCATTGAGGCCGCACTTGACATTGGCGCACACGTCATGACATTTCGGTACGCCGTCGGCGGTTGCGCACTCGGCATGCGGCGGACAGTCTTCGTTGGTTTCGCACTCGACCGATGTGCGGCAACCCTCATTGTACGGGTCGCCCACCAGGCCCGGCGGACATGTGCACTTGTAGGAGCCGCGAGCATTGCGGCAGCGCGCCCCCGGTCCGCACGGTGCGTCTTTACAGAAGTCTATTACGTCGCAGTGCACACGCGGATCGCCCGTGAAGCCGGGCTGGCAGTGGCACACCTGCTTGTGGTTCTCGGTGGTGCAGAGTGCGTTTTCGCCGCACGGTTGCCCGATGAGGCAGGCGATCTTGCACATGTGATTGTCGCAGGTCTTGTCGTTCGAGCAGTCGTCGTCACTGCTGCACTCGATCTTACGGCAGCCGCTCTTCGGGTCGCCGAAGAAGCCCTCCTTACATTCGCAGTCGGGTGCGTGACTACGCGCCGTGCACTCCGCGTTGCGACCGCATATGGCACGGCCCAGGCAGACGTTCTCGCATTTGGCGCGTCCGTATGCGTCGAGCACGCAGCTCTCGTTTATGTCGCAGTCGGTATCTTCGCGGCAGAGCACCTCTTTAGTGCAGATGTTGTTGAGGCAGAATTGGAACTCAGGGCAGGACGAGTTGGACTTGCACGTAGGCTGGCAGACGCCCTGTATGCAGAGCTGGTCAGATATACAGTCGCGTATAGATGTACAGAGCGTCGAGCAGATGCCGTTGGAGCAGATGGCGCCTGAAGCACATTGGGCGTCCGTTTGGCAGTATCGCAGCGCCACGCAGCCGAGCTGCGCATCACCGGTAGTTCCGCTTTCGCAGGTGCACACGCCGATGTGATTCTGCACGTTGCAATGCGCTTGCGAGCCGCACGCGTTTGGTAGCGAGCACGGATTGACGCACTTCGCGTCCAGGCAGGTTTTGTCGGCGGAGCAGTCGTCGTTGTCGGAGCATTCGATAAAAACGCATTCAATTGACGGGTCACCACGCGAATTAGATGGACAGGCACAGATGGCATTGTGCGATTGCGCGATGCAGGTGGCGTTGCGGCCACAGGCGTTCTCACGCTCGCACGGACTGCGGCAGCGTGCGTTTTGGCAGCTTGCCGTTGACGGACAGTCCGAGTCGGTTAGGCACTCGTTGGGATCGCGACAGCCGGCGTGCAACGGGTCACCGATGAGACCCTCCGGGCACTGGCAGTTGTAACTACCGGGCAAATTCTGGCAGAAGGCAGTGTTGTGGCAGGGCTGCGATAGGCACTCGTCCACATCCTCGCAGGTACTATTCAACAGTTGGTAGCCCTCGTAGCAGGCACAGATGGCGTGATGGTCGGCCACATTGCAAGTGCCTTTGCCGCAGCTGATCAGGTCGCAGGGCTTGATGCAGCGATTCGTATCGCTGTCGCAAGCCTTGTCGCTGGCGCAGTCGTCGTTGGCGATGCACTCCACCTTGAAACAGCCAACGGTCGCTTCGAAGGGATCGCCCAAGTGGCCGGCAGGGCAGAAGCACGAGGCTTGATGATTCTCTGCGTTGCACAGCGCATTGGGGCCGCAGGTGGTGTTGGTGCAGGGCTCGGAACATTTGTCGTTGATGCAGGCCAAATTATTGGCGCAGTCATCGTTCTTGTAGCATTCCTTCGGCTTGATGCAGCCCTGCTGCGAGTGACCGTCACCCACAGTTCCCTCGGGGCAAATGCAGCGGTACGAACCGGGCACGTTTTCGCAGCGTGCGCTCTTGTGGCAGGGCAGCTCGGTGCACTCATCGATGTCAGAGCAGCCAAATGGAGTGCCGATGAATCCGTTCGCGCACTTGCAGTTTCCGGTGAGGCACAGCTCGGTGGGCGGACAATCGGCGTCCGATTCACAGCCAGGCTGACACGTGCCGTCGTTGTTGCAAATTTCGCCCGGCAAACAGTTGTTGCTGGTGTAGCACACTTTGCGACAGACATTCTGGTAGCAGCGCTCGCCAATGGCGCACACGGACGTCTTCTGACAGGGCAGATTGCACTGGTTTCCGATGCACATGTGGCCATTGGGGCACTGGTTGGTAGCTTGGCAGGGCGCTGGCACGCGCACACAGCCTTGATCGGGCGTGGGATTGCCTTCGAAGCCTTCGGGGCATGTGCAGTGACTCAGGTGCTTGTCGATGCTGCAGAGCGCATTGGGGCCGCAGATGCCGCCGGTCTGGCAGGGGTCGACGCATTTGTTGTTGATGCAAGATTGCACGGTCGAACAGTCCTTATTGGCGCGACAGCCAATGCGACAGAAGCCCTCCAGGCATGCCAGTCCACTTGTACACTGACTGTGGTCGAGACAGGGTATCACGCAAATGTTGCCCAAACACCGCTCACCGGTTGAACAATCGTCGGAATTGCGACAGGCAACGCGACATTGGCCGTTGTGGCAAACCTCACCGCCACAGTCAATGTCCGAGGTGCATTTGGAAACCGATCGCGTACAGCCGTCCTTTGATGATTCACCGCTAGGTTGGAACTTAAGCGGGCAGGTACAGACAGCTTTACGGTCGACGACCTTGCAGTCAGAGTTGGCTCCGCATGCGTTTTCGCAAGGGTTGATGCAGCGTCCACCTGCGCAGATGGTGTTCGCGGGACAGTCGGCATCGCCGTTGGGGCACTGGCCTTCTGGGCGGCAGCCAGTTGTGTTTGGCTCGCCCACAAAGTTCTCCGGGCACTTACACATTGGTCCTTGAGGTGTAACTTCGCAGATAGCCGACTGGTGGCAAGTGCCTGGTGCACATCCACTCACTTTGGTACACTCTACCTCCGGCATAGGATTGCCCTTGTAGCCGGGTGGACATTGACACACAGCACGGTGGTCTTCCGCTAAGCAAATGGCGTTCTCTCCACAAGATTCCTCATCGCAAACATCGTAGCAGGTGTGAGTCATGCGATTACACAATTTCTCTGGCGGACAGTCGTGGTTGTAGACGCAGGGTACGCTCTGGCAGCCATTGAATGGATCGTAGGGGTCGCCAGCAAACGGACCAGGCGGGCATTGGCACTGCGCCACGTGGTTGTTGGTGATGCAGACGGCTCGTGGTCCACATTTGACACTTTCGCATGCCGGTCGACAAGCGAGGTTCTCGCTGGGTCCATACTTGATGCAAGCCTCCGATTCTGAGCATTCGGCATTGGTACGGCATTGGTTCTTTGGCGCCGGTTCGCAGCCATTGCGGTCATTGGGATTGCCCACAAAACCGGGCAGACAGTCGCAGCGCCCTTGATGATTGCGTGCAACACAAATAGAGTTGGCTGGACAGGTAAATTCATCGCAAATCGATACACATTTCAGCACACCGACAACATCCGGACGACATGCCGAAGCGGCGGAACATTCCTTATCGTTGGTACAATCAGGTAGAGATGGTTTTTCGCACGACGATGTGACCGGATTCCACACAAAGCTATCGGCGCAGTTGCAAATCGCATGACCGTTGCCGTCGATCTTGCACACTTCATTGGTGCCGCAAACGACCTTTGAGCAGCGGTTAATGCATTCCTTCGTGCCTTGCATATCCGGTGCACACGAGAAGCCGGCTTCGCAGTCTTTGTCCGATTTGCATTTGTCCTCGAGATCGGGAACTTTACGTTCGGGCTGGCAGCCCACTTGCAGATTGCTCGGATTGCCGAAGTAGCCGTCAGCACAGATACACGATGAACGATGGTCGTCCGAAACGCACAGGGCATTCGGTCCGCACTGGATCTTTGTGCATGCATCCACACACTTGCGCGGACCCTTTCCAAGTTGGAAGCAAATTTCGGAGTGCTTGCAGTCTGCATCGTTGTTGCACTGGCCGCGAATCGTGCAGCCGTTTGTGGTGTCAAGGGGATCGCCGATATAGCCCAAGGGACACAGACACTTACCACCGTCGCAAACTGCGCGCGGACCGCACACGGTGTTCGAGCAGAGATTTTTGCATTTACCCGATTCACAACTGTAGCCATCGGGACACTCGACGCGTTCACTGCACTCACACTTGTCAGCATTTTGGCAGAAAACGGTGTCAACTGGCTGGCAGCTGCTGAAGGGATCGCCGGCAAAGCCGGACAGACACAGACACTCGAAACCGCCATGAGTATTTAGACAGGCAGCATTTAGACCACACGGTTTGTTCACGCATTCGTCGATGTCGTGGCAGGTGACGTAAGCGTTGCCGTTGAAGCCCTGCGGGCACACGCAGCTGATTTGTTGTCCATCGGAGCGGCACTCAGCGTTTGCACCGCAGCTATTAGGCGAACAAATGTTTTTGCTTTGTGGACCACAGCCTTCGTAGGGATTGCCGGTGGTGCCCGGGTTGCAAGCACACGCGCTGTTTCCGAAGCCGTACTCGCAGTGCGCATTTTCGCCACACTTGGGCTCACACTCTGCGTATTTGACTGGCGGCACGCAGACCAGATCGGGATTGCCAATAAAGTTCGGTTCGCAAACGCATTTGCCGCTGTTCTTGTCGCACATGGCGCCAATGCCGCAGACGACACCGTCGCAGCGCTCCTTGCAGCGGCCGTTGATGCACACCTGCCGCTCGTTGCACGGGCGGGAGGCGCTGCACTGATCGGTCGAGCACGAGCCGCCCGGGAAGGGATTGCCGAGGTAGCCCTGCGGACACTTACAGGTCGGTCCTTCCGACGTGGGTATGCACAGAGCGCCCTCCCCGCACATGATATCCTTGCACTGCGAAACACAGTCGCCATTGGGATCCTTACTGTAACCAACGCGACAGCGACACCAGCCTGCGTGATTTTCCGTCTCGCAGAAGGCGTTCGAACCGCACAGTATGCTCGAGCATGGGCTGACACAGGTGCCCTCAACACAGGCTAAATTGCTGGCGCAGTCCTCGTTGCTGACGCATTTGCTCTTCGGTTCGCCCGATTCCAATATGCAGCCACTCTTGTAGGCATCGCCAGTGAAGCCCTTGGGGCAAACGCACTGGTAGCCGCCCTTCTTGTTCACACAGTAGGCGCCATAGGCGCATGGCAGATGGGAGCACTCGTCCTCGTCGGTACAACCCATGAGCGGGTCTCCCTTGAAGCCCACCTCGCACATACACTGCGGCGGATCGGTGGGTGTGCACTTGGCATTGATGCCACATGGGAAGCGTTCGCAAGGGCTTTTGCACTTGTTGTTATCGTAGGGATCCAAGAAGAATGGTGGCGGACAAACGCACTCGCCCGGTTGTACGCACTTCTCGTTGGTGCCGCACTCCTTATCGGCGGCACATTTGCGTTGCGCGGGCGCACATAGGCCGTGGTACGGATCACCGTTGTAGCCCTCGGGACACGCGCACGTAAATCCGCCCGCTTTGTTGATGCATTCGGCACCGAAAGCGCACACCTGGGTGCCGCGTTCGGCGCACTCGTCCACGTCCACGCACGAGCCGTCAGCTTGCGTCTTGTAGCCTTTCGGACAAGCACAGTAGCTGACGCCACCTGCGATGGAGATGCACTCGGCGCCAGCGGGGCAGCTCTCGCCATTCGAGCAGCCAGCTAGGATGCAGCTGTTGCCCACCAGTTTGTATGGCGGCTGGCACTGGCATTCCGGCGTGTTGCACTGCTCACACAAAATGAACGGGTTACCGTTGAAGCCCTGCGGGCACTTGCACTCGTAGCTGCCGGGCAGATTCTTGCAGAGCGCATTCAGACCACAGGCTGGTTTCGCACGCTGTGCCGAGCACTCGTCCACATCTTGACACTGACCTGTTTCCGCGTTACGTTCGTAGCCTTGACGGCAAATGCACACACCACTGCCGGTGTAGGAGTCGGTGACACAGGTCTCGCCGGGTTCGCAGGGATTGGAGTCGGAGCAGCTTTGAGCCACTTTGCCGGCAGTGCAGCCATCGTGGTACGGATCCCCGTTGGTGCCGCTTGGACATTGGCACAGATAACCGCCGGGTGTGTTGCTACAAATCGCGTTCGCCTGGCAGGGCTCGGCCTTGCACTCGTCGATGTCGTTGCAGCCGCCTGGGGTATTTGGACTGCCCGTATATCCTTCGGCACACAGGCACTGCGCCAGTCCATTGGCCAGCATGCACTGAGCATGCGAGCCGCAGTTGATGGTTTCGCACGGGTGCCGGCAGTCGTTGCCGATATTCGGTTCCGGGCAGAGACACCGTTTCTCGCTATCGCACACAGCATTGCCAGGACAGTCGCTGTCCGCGGTACACGTAACAATGGGCACACAGCGCACCGTGGGATCGGGGTCGGGTATTGAATCCGCGGGACAGCGACACGTGTAGCCACCATTCATGTTGACGCACTCGGCGCCATCGCCGCACTTGTTGCCCGCACGACACTCGTCCACGTCCACGCATTTGGATTGCGGATCGCCGGAGAAGCCGGCCGGACAGTCGCAACTGAAGCCGCCGGGCGTGTTGGTGCATGTGGCATTGATGCCGCAGCTGCCGAAGGGCCCGTGCACTGCGTCGCATTCATCGATGTCTATGCAACCGGCTGCAATATCGCTGGGATTGAAGGTCCAGCCGTCTTCGCAGATGCAATACGCCTCGTTGCCGTCGGGCTTGCAGTAGGCATGCTCGCCGCAGTGCACATCCTCGCAGGGTTCCTTGCACGCAATACGCGGCGGCGTACCAACGTAGCCGGCCTCACAATCGCACCGGTACGAGCCGGGCGTGTTGATGCACTGTGCATGCACTCCACAGGCGTCCGCGTGTGTGCGACACTCATCGATGTCAACGCAACTGGAGCCGATCGGCTCGAAGCCGTCCAGACAGAAGCACTGATTCTCAATGCACTCGGCATTGTTGGTGCAGTCGAAGTTGGTGCGACACAGTATGTTCACGTCGACCTGCTCGCATGCGACTTTGGGATCTGGTTTGCCGTCGAAGCCCTGCGGGCACTTGCAGTTGTAGCCGGGCACGGCGTTCTCGCAGATGGCGTGTGCGCCGCACGGTTTCTCCAGGGCGGTGCACTCGTCGATGTCGGTGCAGCCGCGGAAGGGGTCGCCCGTGTAGTCCGGCTTGCAGGTGCACACGAAGCTGCCGATGGTGTCGGTGCAAATGGCGTTCTCACCGCAGGGATTGTCCTGACACTCGTTGATGTCTGGGTGAGAGTGCAGTTGGTTGGGTTGGTTGGTTGGTTGGTTGTTGGTGGTGTGGATATGGTAGAGGTGGAGGTGGATTGGTGGTAAAGGGGTGTTAAATTAGTTAAAAATTAAACAAACAAAATACTCCGTTATATGGATATATGTATGTATTGTTGATATGTATGTATAATGGAGAGAGAGAATAGCGTGAAGAGAGGCAGTAGAAAGCTTGTCGAGAGAGAACATATTGGAAATTTTGGACTAAAGCTTTACATGTAGAGCTGCCGAGAGATTTGCGCCCATTTAAGATGGAGGCGGAAAAAAGCGCGCTGACAAGCAAATCAAACGCAAAAGATTCTGTAAATGTGTAAAAAATTGGAGAGCTCAGCTCAGCTCAAATATAAAAATTAAGTTGAGTGTAGAATTTTGAAGAAAAGCAGAGGGTGTGAAGGCGTGCAAAGCTTGCAAGTTATTTTTCGTAGAGCACTACTTTTATTTAGCTGGAAAAGCGAAGCTTTATTTTAAACTTTTTTAATGCTTGTATTGTTTAATTTTGATAGCAACAAATGAAAGCATTGAAGGCATTATTTCAAATAGCTATTAAATCATTTTTTATTTTAACATATTTTCGCTCTTATTTTAAGCCTTCCACGCAAAAACGTTTTTGACAGAGACAGCCGAAGCTTTCAAGTTTTCTAAGCATCAGAATTGTATGACAATGTAGTGGAAAATGTTTTACAAAAGCTTTTTGCAACAAAAGCTTAAATATTCTTATTGTTAAATTTTGCTTATAGCAGGCTTAAAAATTAAGGGAAAAGCTTTTATTTTATGAGAAGTTGAAAGCTTGATGCATAAGCATTATGGATAATCATCATGAGAAAGCTTAAAGCTTTATTTTAAAACTTTATTTAATCATCATGAGAAAGCTTAAAGCTTCATTTTGCCAAATTTTGCTTCCTTCAGTCTCAAAAATTAAATGCAAAGCTTTCAGATTATTCAAGCATGGCATTTTAGAGTAAATTAAATGCAAATGCGTATGAAAACCTTTTGAATGAGCAGAAGCAAAAGCTTAAAGCTCTGTTCAGTTTTGTACCTTCTTAGCTCAAATAAAAGCTTCTGAATCTTGGTAACTTCGCATTTTTTGACAATTTTATGACAATTAAATGCAAAAGCATATGAAAACTTTTTACTTCTAACTATCAAGATTCGTTTCTGCTTGGCTTAAAAAGTTTTTCGAACTTTCTTTACTCAGCATTTTATGACAATTGAACTTCAAGCGTATTTTGCATCAGCTAAAGTTTAAAAAGCCTTTCTGTCAAATCTTGCTATTTTAAAGATCGAAAAAAGCTTGCAAGCTCTGCCCCATGCAAACGAAGCACTTATTGACTAAATACTAACTTTCACAATGCAAATAGCCCTGTCCTTGAAATCCGCTAGGACACAAGCAACGATATGAGCCCGGAAAGTTTATGCATTTGGCATTTGTGCCGCACTTGGCCGCTCCATCGGGCACATTGCACTCATCTAGATCGACGCAAGCCAGGCCGGCACCAGTGACCGCCGCAGCGGTACCATTCCCGCTGCCATAGCCCCCGCTGTAGTCATACTCAAGCAGAAAGCCCGGCGGGCAGCGGCATGCGAAGCTACCGCCCATATTCACGCATTCCGCACCCAGACCGCATGGATTGTTAGTCGCGCACTCGTCGACGTCTGCGCCAGCGACGCGCATGCATGTGAGTGATTATGGCAAGCGCATTGTTTTTAATATAAGTTATTCGTTTTAGATATTAATGATGTTTGGCGTGTGCATTGGTTGTGTGATGGTGGTGGTGGTCGTTTTGTTGCGGTGCAGATGTAAGTGCCGCCATTTTAATGGTTTTGATTCGATTGATATTTGGTGGTGGATGCGCGAAAATTGTGCAAATAATGATATATTTTTTTTGTTTGTTTGTTTGAATATGCAAATAGAAAAGTAATTTTTCACACTTAATAAGGGCCGAAAGAGGAATTTGGAAATTTTGTAAAGCGTGTGCACTTACCTTCACAACCATGACTGGCATCGCCGGAGTAACCGTCCGGACAGAGGCACTTGAAGCCGCCGTCCGTATTCAGGCACTGAGCATTGCGTCCGCACGGCGAACGCGCACACTCGTCGACATCGACACAGCCGGCCTCGGAGCGACCATCGCCGTCGTATCCCGAGGGGCAGTCGCAGCGATGACTGCCCTCGAGATTCGTGCAGATGGCACCGGGGCCGCACACGTTCGGATGCGCGCACTCGTCGACGTCCTGACAGCCGTCGTACGGGCTGCCGTAGTAGCCCTCCGGACAGGCGCAGGTGTAATTGCCCGGAGTGTTGATGCACTGGGCGTTGGCGCCACACGCTGTGGGATTGCGACACTCGTCGACATCTAATTGAAGATGTGGATGTAATAAATACAAATTTACAGTTATAAATATAGAATGGAGTATGGAAAATTTCGAGGCACAAATGTCTGTTGGTATTCTCTGTCACCTACCTGAACACAGCACTTCGCCATCGCCCTCATAGCCCGGCTTGCACTGGCACACATAGTGTGCTGGTAAGTTGCAGCACTCGGAATTTTCAACGCAACGCGCCGCTATCGTTGGATCTTGGCACTCATCAATATCTGAAATAAATAATTAAGGAAAATGGTAATTAATAAATGCTGCAAACGTCAATCAAATGAGTTTAAAGGTTTCAATATCTGCAGCGAGTGCACTTCAAACATTGGCTTTCCACTGTAATATAACAAAAGACTTGAGCAACGAACTTGAACTTAACTAATGGGAGGTTTAGTGGCCATAAGTGTCAAACGTTTTATATATCACGCACTTGACGCTTGACTGCTTCGAGCTGTGCGTAAATGCAAATGCCACAACAATAACAACAACAACAACGTAAAAATGTTCCGCATGCGTAGTTGCAGCTGACTAATGCGCGCTTGTGGCAAATTGAAGGTAATCTTTTGCATAATGGCGACTTTGAATTGTTTGAAATTGTATGCGTTGACATGTCATTGTCGTCGTTGCACTATGCAGTTATTTTTGCAGCGACGGTGGCAATAACATTTGGTGTTATGACAAGTAAGCGTTGAGCATTTGATGGCCACAGGATGTCAGCGGACGGGTGCTTGAAGTAGCACTCAAAGTGACAGTTGGGCTGTCAACTTCTAAGCGTTTTTTGCGACCAACCCTTTCACAGTTGCCCAAAATTATACATAAATACTTTACTGCCTGTCAGAATATTACTACCTGCTGCTGTTTGCTGCAAATGTCAAGTTCTGCTACAAAATTGCGCATAATGACAGCTGCCAGTCAATGAGGAACTTAACTATTGACAGGTGGAATTTAAACATTAGGCGCTTGAACTTTTGCAATTTCTGTCAAGCTTAAACTAAAGAAAAAACATTTACAAAAAAAACATACAACTAAAGCCACTTGGACGCTACCGCAAAGTGGAAAGAAATTTTCTGCAAACATTTCATCGCTGCCGTTTCGCCTTTTCGCCACGAACTCTTAGAGTGCCAGTGGCGGCTTTAGCATGGCCCCAGCAATGTAACTGTTTCTTTTATAGATCATTAAAATTCTTTGGGCACCATACATAAGTAGGCAGCAAGTGCTTTTGTTGAGTTCAAAGCGCTCGCTCGTGCAATTGGCGATTTTGTTATTGTTGTTGTTGCTATGCGCTCTCCACTTGCCAACGACAACAGCACGTTACAAGCACTTTTTGTTGCGGCAATTTTTGCTGTGTTTTTTCATTCGTCGTGTAAAAGTAAACTTAATTGATTATTTGGTGTAGCGTTTCGTATGTGTGTGTGTGTGTGTGTATGTGTTGACTTCTTTATTGCCTGTTGTTTTTGTATTTTATTGACTTTGTTGATTTACATGTGTAGTGCGCATGTTGTGCTTCAAAAAAGTTCCCATACTTGCAACCATTTGCGGCTGGCGCAAAATTCGCCGAAACAGCTTTCAAGTGGCCATTTGAAGCGGCATTAAGCCATGTTGTCTGTTGTCTGCGTGTCTGCCCAAAAACTAACGGTTAGCATGCATGGTTCTTTGTATGTGTTTTGGCCATCGATGCGGATTAGAGCGCAGCGAAATGCGGTGCGCTTCAAGTCAATTCTCAGTACGAATAGCGAGAGAGAGGAGTGACCGTTTAAATCGACTAAACATGAGCAGCAAGCATGGCATTTCCGAAAAAACTTCAATTGGACACGTTTGGATGATTTCGTACACTTTGTGGCGTCCAACTAAAAGCTATAAATTATTATTTGTGTGATTAATTAACATGTGAAGTATATCAATTTAGAATGTTAGTTGAATCTGTACGAGTAATTAATTTGAAGTTCAAACTGTTCTATAGGGTTTATCTCAAAGCTCAGTTTTAATTATTGAAAATGTGCTGCCCTATGAAAGTAAATTGGAAAAAAGTGTGGGGAAAGAATACATCCTATTTACCAAAAAAAATTAATCTTAGATAGCGTTAATGTTGTTGTATTACAGCGCGTTCTTTGCACTGTCTGGCGGCCATTAATCAAGTGAAATAATTTATGCAAATTTTCTACTATAATCCTTCTCGCATGTATATTGATTTTTTATTTTTAATTTTGTATTTTTAGTTTTTAATTTGAATTTTTGAATTTTTGATTTTGCTTTTGTAATATAAAAATCAATCGAAAAAATCATAGGATGAACTGTAGCGCTGATCTCGTGCCGACAGTTTGTATTGCGTGTGTTGATTACTATTTGCGAGCCTTAAAATTGAATTCTTTGGCAACTAATTGCCATAATTATACATATCAATACACATATAAACACACATACACGAGTAGATATATAATTAAAAAAAGGCTTTGCTGTGTACTAATTTGGCTTTTGTGTGGTGTTTGAGGTTAAATTAAGATAATTGATAATGATAATTAAGTCAAAGTTGAATATGCAAGTTTTTTCGACTAACAATGTCTAGAAAGAAGTAAAAAAATAAATAAAATAAAATAAAAAAAATAAGTAAAAAATGTTTTTTTTGGATTTGGTAAACTTCAACTTTGCGCTGACTTTATTTTTAGTCAACAAGTGCTAAATAAACCCAAAATCTTGTGGCATGATATCACAGCAGCTACAACACCACATCACCAGTTCAACCAACTTGAGTTAATTCTAATTTTCTACAGGTACAAATTTATTTCACACACAACCTCCACTGACTTCCTTTTTGCGCGCAGCCACTTATTACAATTTGCATTAAAAACAAAAACCGTCACACTTTTTTATTACACTAAAACTAATTTAGTGTTTAATTGTTGTGCCAATTAACAGCCGTCGAACTTGTAGAAACAAAAACAAAAATTATGACATCCACATTTTGTTTGATGCTTTGCGTTTTTCCCCACCGACACGCACTCGGCATGAGTTCATGCGTGAAAATTCAAATCATTGCTGAACATAGGAAAATTAATTGTGCTACGCAATACAAACACACATATACAAATATATATATATATATATACATATATGCATGTATTTGTGTATGTGTTAAAGATAAGAAATCAAGGTTAGCGAGAAATGAAAAATTACAACGTTCTACGTTGAAGCGCCGAGGCCTACGCATGACGTAACTTTGACATTTCGAAGAGTTTGCAGATTTTTTTGTTGTTATTGTTTTTGTTCTAGTTGCTCGAAGGTGGGCAGTGAGTAGTCAGTGTGGCTTTAAAATACAATACAAGTAAATACAAGTAATTAGCAAATAACGCCCATGCCAGCAGTGGGGCGCCACAAAGCGACAACAATGGCCGCATTCGAGGTCGTTGCTGTAATGCGGCATGAAATAATTTCAAGTAGCCGTGTGATAATTATAATTATGGTTGAGAAATTAACAAAGAATTAGACAGATATAAAAAAAATATTAACAGGATGAGAAGTAGACGAAGCGCTGAAGATGATTTCACGGTGATAAAAAGATACAACAAAAATTTAACACTTACTAAAATCAAGATTGAAAAAGTTGGGTCATAATGACACGGAGGCTTCTGGTGTGAAGTTGGGATTTGGTAAATAAAAATGTCACAATGTATTGTTTATATAGATTTTTTGAAGCTTAGGGAGCATTCAAATATTTTAGAAATATAGTTTTTTGATTAAAAGTGCCAAACAAATTTTAAATATCCTTGAATTGTTTTAAATTTTTGAAAAATTAATATTTACTTTTTTCACTTGATGAACAAATTCAGCAAATCAAACTGATAACAAATTGGTAAAATTATAAAAAACTATAAAAAATATGAAAAATTATAAAACAAAAAAACTATAAAACATAAAAATATAACAAATTATGAAAAAGAAATATAAAAAAAATAAACCAAAAATTATAAAAAATTATTATAATTCAAAATGATTTTATTGATTTGTAAAAATGTTTCAAATCATTAAAAATCAGGAACCCAAAGTAACAGTTATGGATTTTTAACAAAAAAACTTTAAAAAAATAAAAAATATAACAAATTATCAAAAAGAAATATAAAAAAAATAAACCAAAAATGATAAAAAATTATTATAATTCAAAATGATTTTATTGATTTGTAAAAATGTTTCAAATCATAAAAAATCAGGAACCCAAATAACAGTTATGGATTTTTCAAAAATCGAAAACGTTGCCCAAACTGATTTAAATAATAAAAAATTATGAAAAGATTATAAAAAAATATAAAAATTATAAAACAAAAAAAAAACAAAAAAAAATAACAAAACAAATTATACAATTTTATTTAAAAAATATGAAAAATATGTAAAAAAATAAAACAAAAATACTAATAATTATTATAATACAAAAATATTTAATTCATTTGTAAAAATGTTTAAAATTATTAAAAATTATTAAAAAAGACAAAAAACTTATATTAACAAAAATAAACCAAAAATATCAATAATTATTATAATTTAAAAAGATTTTATTGATTTGTAAAAATGTTTAGAATCATTAAAAAGTTATTAACAAAATAAAAAAAATTTAAAACAAGAAACCAAAAATATTAATAATTATTATAATTCAAAATAATTTTGTTGAGTTTTAAAAATGCATAAAATCATAAAAAATTATTAACAAAATAAAAAAAATATAAACAAAAAGAAACCAAAAATATCAATAATTATTATAATTCAAAAAGATTTTATTGATTTATAAAAATAATATATTTAAAATCATTAAAAATTATTAACAAAATAAAAAAATATAAACAAAAAGGAACCAAAAATTTAAATAATTATTATAATTCAAAATGATTTTATTGATTTGTAAGAATGCTTAAAATCATTAAAAATAAATTTCAGCACATAGTCACACTGCTGCTTGTCATCATTAGCGGCACATTAATTAAATGACTTGAACGAATTCATTGCTGGCTGCCTGACTTGCTGGCCTGTTGCATCGAATGCCTTTAAGCGGCTTGTGGCAACAGCAGCGACCGTAATTAGGTGTGTCAATGCGGCCGCAACGACTTTTTTCAGCAGCTTCTTATTTCGAATTTTACTTCGAGTCTCTTCTCTTTGCTCTCGATAGCTGCGTATAGCGTTGCATTAATTTTTGCCACATTTTGTGCATTTTTCTGTGTTGTTTTGCTTGTTGTGCCACATAATGATATGCAAAATGTGGCAGTAAGGTTCGGCGGCAGCCAGCACTGCCACAGTAATTCATACTATGGTGGCTTATCAATTTCAGCCGATCTGCCGCTATAAAATCCAAAAAAAGCAACAAAAAACACATAAAACTATCCGAGCGAACGTGAAAGAGAACAAGAAAAACTTTTGCATTGCTGTTGTTTTATTTATAAGTTTTTGTTGTTGTTGTATTTAAATGAATACAAATGTTGTTGTGGACTTTTGTTTTAGTTGTACTTGTTGATATTTTATCCGTCACTACAATCTGGCCCAGTTAAAAGGCGCCAAGTGAGTGCAGTTTGCTGTTGGCTAAACTATTTGATTTTCCCTATTTTTTAATTTTTTTTTTATTGCTGCACATATTTAGTCATAAACATTTCACGTACTTGCGCAACAAAATTCTGCCACTACCATTTTTTGCATTCACATTCCGCAATGCCTTAAATCAAAATTCAAATTAATTGTCACTTTGGCAAAGTGTCTTCCCAACACCAAAACGGGCTCTAACCAGTGCTAACAACTCGCTTTGCCACTGTCGTTTGGCTGGGCAATTTTAACACTTGCTGCCAACTTTCCAACAGCAGCAACAATAACGCAAATCGTGACGTTTCGTTCGCCATCGTGACACAACACAGCTCAACTTAATATGGCAAACGTTCGAAGGAGGCCACAGCGCTGCGGCAGCGCGCCGCTTAGGGCTCACATTGCAGCGCTTCCTTGCGTCGGATGCCATCACTTGGTTGGCGCGTTGGGTGCTGGCACCTTTTGCGCGGCGTGCTGGCCGCTGTTGCATTATGTTAATGAGTCTTTCCGCTCGCCATCTTCGGCCCAACGCTGGCCGCACGGCAGCAGTTACACATAATTACTGCGACGTTGCTCTTTGCGCCGATTTGGCTTGTAAATTTATGCAATTCTTCCCCCCCTTTAGTGGCATAGTCAACTTTTAGCGCACAACAACAACAACAACAACAACAACTAAATATGTACTTGGCTAGCTGAGCAGTTATCTATGGGGCTATCAGTTGATCGTGTTATTAGCGTTGGTATGCTGGCATTTTAGCCGAGTCGGGCGCAGATTAGCGCTAATGTCCGCTTATAAACAAAGTTAATGTGCCGTTCAATGAGACTGTGAGTGTATGTGTGGCACTTTTGGTGCGGCATAAAACAATGTCGTCAGTGTTGCAATGCAGACCTTTTAAATTAATGCCATGGCAACTGAAGTTCGTTCAGTGGAGATTTGGCTTCAGTTGTCAGAAAGGTCTGTAGATAATTTCAATTTAAAAAGTTCTATATATGCAGTTCGAACGAAATTTCAAATTATATAAAATCGAATAAATTTTACAGGGACTCAACTATTATAAGTTTTTTAAGAAAATAATTGCAATGTAACTATTACAATGCAATATACATTTTATTTGTTGATCATCATTATTATTTGCGATAATTAATTTTTACATTCCGTAATAACTGTTATGAGAAACAAATTTTTTTTCGTTGTCGATAATTATTATTTTGGGATTTTTTTGTTTACGTTGCTTCATAACTTCTATTTATGACTTTTTTTATTTACCTTACCGATAACTATTATTTGGAAAGAACATTTTTTTTTTGCGTTACTATAACTTTCATGAAACAAATTTTTTTTTACGTCGCCTTACCACATTTTGAGTATGAATTGATTTGTAATTGTTTAGTTGTTGGTGGAAATTAGTTTTCTAGCTTAGTTTGTCAGCTTAAAACATTCAAAAATCAATTTATATCCAAAATGTGGTAATTCAAAGTAAATTTTTTTTTTTCAAAATAATAGTTATCGGCAACGTAAAAGAAAAAAATAAGAAATAAAAGTTATGAAGCAACGTAAAAAAAATCCCAAAATAATAATTACACTACTCGACACGAAAAATGCTCCTAAAAACAAAAGTATTTTTTAGACTAATCTTCGGCTGCTCAACACGAAATTGAAAATCAAAAAATTTTCTTAAGAAGCGTTTTCGAAAAATCTTCGAAAAACACGTTTTCCCCCTCTTATTTTAGTTATGAGCACAAATCTCGTAAACAAACCATCCGACAAACACAAGTGGGCCGTCGTTCAGAAGGCAATTAACTAACCTTTCCAACGATATATCGATTGTCCAAATCAGATGAGATTTGGGGAAGTTACTGACGATGAAAGTTGAAACAAATTTTTCGACAATTTTCAAAAATTATACATTTTCGAATGGTTTTTTTTATAGATAAAATAAATTATCTCCTCTGGTTTTAAAATCTAAGATGAAAGATATATTATTTGAGCAAATATTAAGCCTAACATCAGTAGAATTGAAAGAAAAATGACAAAGTTATGATGCACGGAGTGAAAACACCAACTTTTCATTTATTACACCGTGCGAAACATTTTTTTAATTTTTCCGAGACCCATCTAAATGTTGATATAGACGTGAAACTAGAGGTAATTTATAATATCCTGGCATAGTCAGTTTTTCATTTTCTGACCCAAAAACCTTTTTAAAGGACTTTAAAATTTTAAGGACATACACATTTCAAATATTTTTTTTAAATATTTGCGATTGTGCAATGATGAAGAATGGGTATCAAATGAAAGAGGAAAATTGTCTACTCTTAACTAAATTTTCTACTTCGAACTTTCAGAACTTTAAAATAGAAAAAAATTTAGATGTATGAATCTACAGACTGAGATCCGAAACATTTATATTTTGCATACCTGACATATTTTGGTTCAGCTTTTGTTTTTAGGAGCACGCGATGAACCCATTTTTTGTCGAGTAGTGTTATCGACTACGAAAAATATTCTTGTTACTTATAAGAGTTATTATGCAACTCAAAAATATTTAAAAAATTTCTTGTTGGGAATAATTATTATAAAGCAATAATTATAGAAATTTCTTAAATTAAGGCAATTCTTGTATTTCCAAAAATATGGATAATAATTATTTTAGGTTTCTGAAATTTTATAATAAAAACTGTACACTTCTCTGCATAGTAGAAGTCAATAGGCATAATATTTTTCCAAAGAAGGCAGCAGCATTTACAAGTTAGCTTAACAGTTGAATAGTCTTAATAATTTTCTCTCTCTCTTTTCCTGTCTGTCTTGTGATGCAGAAAACGGTTCTCTACTTTTCTACTTCATAGAGGAAATTCAAAACGCGCACTCATTGGCTTTCCTTGGTTCGATGGCGCATCGAACAAGTAATGAAAAATCAAAAAACGAAAACCAATTCGCGCCTCTTCCCACCACGCAGTCAACCTCAATACGCGCCTGCACGCTTCAGCACTTGGCACGTCTAAGCAAATTGCGGCAACTGCATTGCATAACTGCACTTCTTCGATGCGTTAACGATGCGGTGCCGCTGACTTTGAGTTATGAACAGAGTGGACAACGCGGCGCATGCGCAAAAAACACATATACACTCACACAAATAAAACGCAAAATCATATTGTGGCGACAGGTGTTGCCACTTTAGAGGTTAATTTGTTGTTTTTGTTTGTTATTCATGGTTTTTTTATACTGTTTTTGTTTGGTGTTGGTGTTGTTCTTTTTTTGGTATGCTTTGATGTATACTCTACAGTTTGAATGGACAGTGTACCGTTATGCGGCAGTCAGACCAGTGCAACCGAACACCGGCCACAAGCCGGCCACATTGAAACAAGAATCGCTGCTGTGCGACAAAGTGGTCAAGTGGCTTAGATGTGTTTGAGTGCGGCGGTTTAGGTGTCAGGCGGTAGGCGAAAAACTAGACTAGACAAATGAACAGACCGACAAATGAACAAATGTCTGTATATTTGTTTGTCTCTACAGACAGATTTACAAACAGACAGACAGATGAACGAACAACTGAAGAGACTTGCAGGCAGCAAAACAAGCTGCAAAAGTTTAATGGGTGAACTTGATCTTAAGCAAAGCGTGTTAAAATGGCGCCCGCCGAACACACACAAACACACACACTTATACATGTAGTGTACATACACACGCAGTCGAACAGTTTGGACGGAAATTTGCTGCTAGCATCTGTAATGTTGATGTGCGCTTCTGTTGCTGTAATTAAGCGCATCTGGTTGATTTTTTTTTTCATACTGGGTGTTTGAATGTTTTGGACTTAACCTTGAGTGAATCCATAGAAGAGGTTGGCTATTAGCTGTCGGATTTATTGAAATGTTTTGTTAATCCATTTGCGCAGCAGAATCTTTGAAATTGATTTGACTGGATTGAATTTAATTGTGTTTGAATTGGCGCAACAAATCAACATAAGCTGTGGTGAGGCAGCTGAGGCTTTGAAGTTTATACGAATTTATTCTTTTCTAATAGCGGAATCACAATGCGGCAGCAGCAGCGGCAGTGGCAGTATCAGTGGCAGTGGCAGTGATCACCTGTTTCATATTTTACTGCTCACAGCTCACAATGCAGCAGTGACAGTATTTAACAAAAAAAATGAATTCCATTCAGGAACTGCTCTATATGAGCTTCATTTGAAATTACAACGAATTAAACGAATATGGACGGGAGGAATTTATACCCAGGAGGAGAGGCAAACACATGGGTTTTTTCAGAAAGCATATCAGATAATAAAGGAGAAAGACCCCCAAGAATTCAGAAAAGTAACAAGGATGAGTGTGGACATCTTCCATATGCTTTTAGAATTTGTGAAAACTTGGAAATAACAATAATAACGATACTCAAGCGAAACTCCCGACAAGCACACACCTCGTATTGATTTGTTCGCACTCGCTGAGAAATGTAAGTTGATTGAAATACTTATATTTCTCAGCTGTCGGCGCTTTTTGAGCACTTCCTGACTTTGAGGTACTCTTATCCTCCTTTAGGATTCGGTCGTACCTATCTCTAATCGTCTTCCACCGTTTCTTAACTTTTTCGACTGAAAATATGCAAAATTGAATAAATGTTCTTCTACTTCATTCGGTATTTACCCAGCTGGTTCACTTGACTCGCGATCTCCTCCCATTTGTTGTCCTTTTTTATTAATATTTTTTTGTAACCCCCGTGGGTCTTGTCGTCAAAGTGTTTCCGCCCTGATATATATTCGTTTTCTTCATTGGGAGCATTGCGGCAGTGGCAGTGAATTTAGAAATAGAGCTAAGCACGGCAGTACTGCTTACTGCCACTGCTCTTATGTGATTGCTTCCATTCAAATACACTGTTTCTAAAAAAACAGGTGATTACTGCCACTGCCACTGCCGCTACTGCTGCCGCATTGTGTTTCAGCTATAATAATATTTTGATTTTGTGAGCCACTCAGAATAAGTTTTTTAATTTTTAAATTTTTTTTACTCGTCCTCAGCAGTCACATTCGACACATTGTTGTGCTTAGTGTGCAATTTTCAAGTATTGGGCAATCTCATTGCTTGCTTTATGTGCTTTATTGGCCGGGCAGGGAGCATTCCAATCTAATGAGACCCCAATCATTTCTGCTCAATTAAAGCCGCCAAAAAAAATGTCCATCATTCGAGGTTGACTGTGTCTAAATATAAATTCTCGACCATCTGACTTGCTTTGGCAAGCAGTCAACATTGAACTACTTAACTCAATTAAAATAGAATAGAATAGTTAAAAAGTAAGCCTCAATAATCCTCCCCCCAACTTTGGCCAACTTAATTATATTTTCCTTAAAAAAAAAAAAAATTGCTCACTCCCATTTGAGTAGTTCAACCAAGAATTATCTGAATACGTCTTCCCACACACACACACACTGAAATATGTTTTCCTGAGAATTCACTAATAAACATTATCCCTTATATAATAAATTCAACACTCAACGCCAACTACTTATACAACGTGCCGGAATGTGCCTTAATGGCTGTGTGTGTGTGTTGGTGTTGTGCCCATTGTCGGCATGCAAGAAGGTGTGCAAAATTTATGAACACATCACAATCCAAACTTCTTGCAATTGCAGTGCTGTTTAGATTAACTCAACAGCAGCGCAATTTCTGATTCCGCGAAACACACATCAGTCAAATGTAGCGTCCGTATGTCAGTGAGTGCGACGTGATGCCGCCGCTACACGCTTTCTCCGTCGTCGATTGTAGCAGGAAGCAATTTCTTTTGTTGTACTGTGTTCAGTGCAGTGCAGGTGAAATTCACCTGTTGCATTCAAAGTGAGCAACAATTGTTGCTAGCATCAACAATAACAATGTCGGCAAGCAGCTGCCTGCCAAACAATGGCGCAATAGAACCCAATGAAATAATATTAGATAACACTGAGCCTGAGCTTGAAATGTAAACCGTTGGCTGGCGTGGCGTGTTGGCCATCCCATCGCGATCGAGCAAGGCGAGCAGTGCAATAAGATCTTTGCTTTATGTAATCTAGAATCGGTGCTGAGCATTGATGATGGCAATTATCTCGTTCGTAGCATGTTGCATGCTAGGCGCATATTTCGAGGCGCACTTGGGCGGCCGTCGGCCACACAACAATGAAGTGCGAGTGTTTCGCGCTGAGCGAGACGAATTTCAATGTAAACTATTAATTTGTTGGTGTTGCTTTGTTGGCTTTGGTACTTGATTTCGTACATTGACGTTAAAGTTGAAGAGTTTCAGAGTTCAATTTGGCATTAAGGAGATTATTTTGTGATTAATTTTCAGTGAGGTTTATTAGAGTTGTAGATTTGGTTTAGTGTAAGTTGATCTTTAGAACGCAATTTAGTACTTAACAATGTTCTAAAAGCAGAGTTTTTAATTTTGAAAGTGTATTTTACAGCTTAGTACTTAATTTAGTGCATTGTTGTTTTTCTTTTTAGTAAAGTGTGAGTTTTATAATAATACATTTTTATTTTAGTACTTAAAAATAGCATTTTAGAACGTCATTTAGTACTTAACAATGTTCTTAAAGCAGTGTTTTTAATTTTGAAAGCGTCTTTTCTAGCTTAGTACTTCATTTAGTGCATTGTTGTTTTTCTTTATAGTAAGGTGTGAATTTTATAATAATTAATTTTCTATTTTAGTACTTAAAAATAACATTTAAGAACACAATTTGCTACCTTAAAATGTTCTAAAGCAGTGTTTTTAAATTTGAAGGCGTCTTTTGTAGCTTAGTACTTCATTTAGTGCATTGTTGTTTTTCTTTTTAGTAAAGTGTGAATTTGATAATAATTAATTTTTATTTTAGTACTTCAAAATAACATTTTAGATCGCAAAGTAGTTTAGTAGTTTAGATTCTCAAAGTAGTCTTTTTAAATTTTGAAAGCGTATTTTACAGCTTGGTACTTCATTTGGTGCATTGTTTGTTCTTCTTTAGTAAAGTGAGAATTTTATAATAATTAGTTTTTATTTTAGTACTTAAAAATAACATTTTAGAACGCAATTTAGCACTTTGCAATGTTCCAAAAGTAGTGTTTTTAATTTTGAAAGCGTATTTTACAGCTCATTTAGTGCAATATTGTTTATCTTTATAGTAAAGTGTGAATTTTATAATCATTAGTTTTGATTTTAGTACTTAAAAATAACATTTTAGATCTACTTTTTTATGTTAATTTTTTATTTTATTTTAATTTTTTTCCGTAAAGGAATTGATCGAGTGCTTTCTTGTTCTTGTCGTTTCTTAAGTAAAACGTGCATTGAATTTTTATTTTAGTACTTAATAGTAGCATTTTAGAACTATCTATTTATGTTTAGTTTTAGTTTTGAGTGAATTTTTTGTGTCGTACTGGATAATAATCAATAATACTAATATACCAATTATTTTTCTTCTTTACTATTAGTACCTAATAATAACATTTTAGAACTATATATTTATGTTACGGTTAGTTTCAGTTAACTTGATTTTATCGTTTAGGGGTTTTTGCAGCACTTGCAGTAAAACATGCATTTTAGTTTCTATTTTAGTACTTTTATTGTTCTTTATTTAAGTAAAACATGAATTTTAGTACGTGTATTAGTACCAAATAATATTTTAGAACTATATATTCTTATTATGGCTAGTTTTAGTTTACTTTATTTTGTCGTTAAGTGGTTTTTGCAGCACTTTCAGTCAAACATGAATTTTAGTTTATATTTTAGTACTTTTATTGTTTATTTTTAGTAAAACGTACATTTTAGTACGTGCATTAGTACCTAATAATAACATTTTAAATCTGTCTATTTACGTTTTTGGTTAGTTTTAATTTACTTTATTTTTTTTGTTATGTGGTTTTTGCAGCACTTTCAGTAAAACATGAGTTTTATTTTACATTTTAGTATTTTTATTGTTATTTTTTAATAAAGCGTGCATTTATGTACGTGTATTAGTACCTAATAATAACATTTTAGGACTATATATTTATGGTTTTGGTTAGTTTTAGTTTACTTTATTTTGCCGTTTAGTACTTGGTTTATTGCATCGTGGTTTTTGCAGCATTTTTCAGCAGCATTTAATACAACCATTTTAGAACTATCTATTTATGTTTAGTTTTAGTTTTTAGTGACTTTATTGTGTCGTTTCGTATAGGATAATAAAATAAAATAATAATGCACTAATAATTGTTCTTCTTTAGTAAAACGTGCCTTTTAGTACATGTGTTAGTACTTAACAACAACATTTTAGAACTATATATTTATTTTTATGGTTAGTTTCAGTTTTGATTAGTACTTGTTTTTCACATTGTAGTTTTTGCATAATTTTTAGTAAAACATGCATTTTAGTTTCTGTTTTAGAACTTGAATTAGTTGTATTAAGTACTTAATAATAAAGTTTATGTTTACTTTTAGTTTTTTGACTTTAGTTTGACTGTGTTTATTGCAGCTTCTTTAGTATTGCAAAATGTGAATTTGAGTTTGTATTTTAGTACTAAGTAATAACGGTTTAGAACAATGATTTAATTTGCAAGAAGTAGAACACTGTATTTAGTATTTAGCTCTGCTCAATGTATTTAATTTTTTCCATACTATGTTAAATTCAAAAACTCTGTTTTTCAGGTTCAATGTTTAGTACAACAAATTTAATTTAAGTACAAACCCAAATCTTTTAATAAATCAAAACCGAAGCGTTACACAGTACGAAATCAAACCTAATTTATAATTTCCTAAAATAAAAAACAAGTCTGCTTCAATCTGGCCACTGAAGCAACTCGAAAGTTGCTCGCTTACTTTGCACCAACTCAAATCGCTACAACACCAACATTGCTCAAGATTAGCACACAAGTAAAAATTAATAATGTCAATAAAGTAAATTCCGTCATATCCTGAGTGCCACTTTGCCGCACAACGCCAAACCGTTGCATGCTGCCGTAGGCACCCAGCACACGGCACTTCTAATGCATCTTCTTCCCTTCCAGTGCGCTGCTACTGTGTGCGGCATTTGAGTCATTTTTTTATAGTGTTTTCTGTCATTTGCCATTTCCAAGCCATTTGCCCTCCATAGGCCATGGCGACAACACTGGCCAGCGCCGTAGCCGAGAACGCTACTTTTCTTTATTACGTAACATTATAAAACTCAATTACGCTGGCCGGTTTGTTGGGTCCGGTTCGCTATCGGCGCATCTCTGTGTAATCTACTCCGCTTCTATTGCTACCACATACCGAACAGCCATGCACTGCTGCACTATGTCTCTCTCTCTATGTGTGAGTGTGTGTGTGTGCGTTTGTCTGCTTTTGCCTTTTAAGTTCACTTTATGGCTGGGATTATTTTACCTCCACTTCATACAACACACACCGAACGTACTTGCACGCTGGCTGCTCACTTTTCTACTCTGCCGCGGCTGCTGTTCACTTGAGCTGTTTTCTTTTCGTTTCTGTTTTCTGCTTCCCTGCCCTCCCCCGACATTATTCTAAGACTATTTTATAGCATAAACCGTTAACGGCATTGCCAACCCATAAAAATGTATTTATGGTCGTTTTTTATGGCATTGTTGTTGGGTCGCACAATGCGCAGTACACAACAATGCTTGACGGAAGTAAGATTGACCGAGGCACAAAGTCACTGGTAAGCTAATAGTTGAAAATAATAATCATAATGAAAGGAAAAGAGCAGAGTGGCGCACAAGGGGGCCGGTACCGTGAAGTTCAAAAGAGAAAACTCACCTTCGCAATGAAGACCATCGCCTCGATAGCCAGGAAAGCAGGTACACGTAAAACTGCCGATTGTGTTTGTGCAGTGCGCGAAAACATCACACGGCCGGTACTTGCATTCGTTCTCATCTGAAAATAAGACCACAAAGAGTATTTAGATTAGTAGATCTTATAAAAAATATCAATTAACTAAATGTTGCCCATAAGTGCCAAAACAAGTGCTAATCCCTGCTAACACCGTGCGACAGTATTTTTCACACCGGAAAAAATCCATATGGGCGTGAAACTAGAGACCAAACATAGTAATACTGCGTACTCAGTTTTTCATTTCTACATCCTTTGTCCTCTTAAAAGGACTTCAAAATTTTGAAGGGGATACAAAATAAAAAAATATAAAAAATATTTAACCCCGTTAAAATATGACGATATGTATATCAAATGAAAGAGGAAAGGCTCAAGAATTTAAATAAAATTTGTTTTTTACCAATTTGTAAAAAAAAGATATGAAAAAGGTCCTTTGAAAATTTTAATCCTTTATATCCTTGAAAACTTATGTAGAATTTTCTTGAAAAGTAAATATTATAACCCAAAATTTCATTACTCTAACTTTATTGGTTCAAAAGTTATTAAAAAAAGGCGGAAGCTGCAAGTCTAATGAAATACAAAAATTCTAATTTATTTGAGTATCAGTATTTTAAATAATAAATAGATACAAAATCAATGAAGCAAGAATAATGAAATTTTGACACGTGATCAAGAAGATTTTGGGTTTTAACATACTTACTTTTCAAAAAAATTCTATGTAAATTTTCAAGGATATAAAGGATTAAAATTTTCAAAGGACGTTTTTCATATCCTTTTTTTACAAATAGATAAAAATTAATTTTATTTAAATTCTCGAGCATTTCCTCTTTCATTTGATATACATATCGCCATATTCTAACGAGGTTAAGTATTTTTTATATTTTTTTTATTTTTATGCCCTTCAAAGTTTTGCAGGACAAAGGATGTAGAAATGAAAAACTGAGTACGCAGTTTTACTATAATTGGTCTCTAGTTTCACGCCCATATGGATTTTTCCGGTGTTAAAAATTTTTTTAATTTTTGTCGCACGGTGTAATCGAACGCCAGCGATCGCATTTGGTCATTGTTAATTTGTGTCGTTTATATTCTCACCTTGAACATTGCAATTACAGCCGCCGTAACCGTCGTTACAATGGCAGACGCCATTCAAGCAAACACCATTTGTGCACTGGGTGTCATCCTTATCACAGTCATCTGCAATTAACAAACGGATATTACAATTTAACAATTCAACAACACTTAGCGCGGCTAATGCGACCAGAGAATCGACTAAGTGCGTCTGTACTTACTTGTGCATTTGAGCTCCTTATTCAGCTCATCGGAACCAAGAAAACAGTCTTGATTGCCGTCGCATAATTTCGATAATTCGTATAATTGTAAATAATCTGTAGACTCATTAACTTGGCAACCGAAATAGCCATCTTCGAGATTCAGAAAAAACACTTCGCCACGAAATCGACTGTGTTTTAGACTTGTGGGTTGTGCTGTTTTTATTTGTGAATGTACCTGAAAACGCAGAAAAGAAGCATTTTAGCATAAATTGTCTAGCAAAAAAAATTAGTAAAAATATAGTCAACATAATTGTGTAGACGTGGGAAAAATTTAAAAATTAAATGTTGATTGTTTGTATAGGCAAAAATTCTTAAATCTTCTTCCACCTATGCTGACAAGTCATGTGTCATGTGAAATCAAAACTCATTCGAAACAAATTTAAAAGCGTATTTGCAATGCTTTGGTGCCGCTAAAAGCTCACAAGGCTCTTTTCGCCATCTCCACTCATTAACAATGGGCCAACATGTGTTTTTCCAGCTGTGTTGCATGCCTAATTGTTACGCATCGTTGCTTCTGCCTTTCATATAACAAAATCAAATAAAAAATAAAAAGCTAGTGGAACCCAAAGTGCAACAGCAGCAATAACAAATAACCTTAAGATGTATGGGCGCATGTTTATACGAGTTTATATGAGCGAATGAGGCGCACGTACGACCCAACGACCAGCGTCGTTGAGAATTGTTTAGCTGATGAGTGGAATTCTTTGAAGAGAAATCAATTAGAGGCGCTGCCCAAACAGCTTTTTAATTGCCGCACATGTTGTAAGCCGTTGCCGCACACAAACGCGCACATTATCTATGCCAAATGAAGTTATTAACTAAATAATTGAAATTATATTTAAAACAATAACGTCATGTTGGCGGCGTTTTCAAGTGCCAGCAGACAAGAACTGTGCTGCCGTGTTGTTTTAATGCTTCTTGTGTTTTTTGTTGCGGCATGGAAAGAACCGTCAAAGCTGTCAAGTTCAAGTTTGAAGTGCGCAAAAAGATTTTATCACCAGCGCTGTACAAGCACACACAAGTTTATAATTGAGTTGTAAGCGTTGCTGTGCTTTTTTTTGCTGGCGCTGGTTTGCATGCTTCATAGCAACGCAGATGCGGCTAGGAGCATTACTGGCGACCTTGTCGCGTTGCAGAACAATAGTTGACTACTGTATTGGCAGCGGAAAATGTGCCGACGGCAGCAGCAAATCTTATCAATCGACAAGCTAACACCGCATGAGAGTAGCAGCAAACAAGACAATATGAAAAGCTGCCAATAACAAACAACGAGACAATGCGAACGAAAAGTCCCATGACATTGTCTGCGCTCGCCGCACGAGTCAAGGCAGCGCTGCGCGTTGCAGCGTCAAATGCATTGGCAGCGGCAATTAAACTCATTAAGCAGCACAATATTTTCGTTTACTTGTATACGTTTTTGTTTTTTGTTTAATTTTCTTTACAACTCGTGAGTTTGGCTTTGCCAGGTGCACATGAAATTTTGTGTTTGCATTGTGACAGCTAAGCGCGCAGTCACATGCAGCACGGCGATGACAATTGCAACCGTTATAACTGTGAATGGCGTCAAGAGTAGCAGTTAATGCTGTTGTTGTGAAGCGTCGAGGCGCTTATTGCGTTTCTTACATTCTTTGTAGTGTGCTTTTCCTTGCTTTTGCTGCCAAATTACACTTGAATGTTGTTGTTGTTGTTGCTGTTTTTATTGTACAGTTGCTATGCGCTTCAGTTGATTTAATTTGAACGATTTTGTAAAACGCTTAGTTCTACGATTTAATTGCAGTATTCCAAAGCAGTGAGTGAGTGAGTGCCGAGTGGGGAGGGTTGCATAAAGTTGATTTTGATTTTAGTTTTGTTAGTGTGTTGTTTGTGCGTCTAAGTTGCTTTCATTTTCCAATGCATTCACTCTATTTGTGTAAATATTTCACTTAGAAGTTAGGGTTTGTGTCTTAAGTCTTTTGTTCCAAGTGATCATTTATGTTGACTTTTTTAAATTCTGCTGCGACTTTTGCCCAGCAATCAACCAACAATTAATTACAGTCTCACGGCGCCATCTATTAATCAGTTTGTTGCTTAAGTCTTTTGATTTCACTGTAGCTTCACTTCAAATTCTATGTTTTGCAAACGCATCAGTAATTTTAATTAGCTGACGGCTAATCAAGTTAAATGAATTAAAAATGACATAGAATTAAACACTCACACACACACACACACACACACATATATACAGCAACAGACTTATAGCAAGAAATTAAATGATATTTTTTTTGCTATCTTCGTTTTCTTGTCGAATGTATTTTTTTTGCCTTACGAAGGAAGTCAATAACCTTTGCAGCCACTTTTTGGCCAAATTTTGTTATTATCTTTTCATTTGTAGAATTTATTTTTCTATTTACTGACGTCTATGCTATTCTGTGTGCTTTTGTTTTTGTTGTTTCGCGCCCTAGCGGTGTGCATGTTGCTCTCCACTGAATCATTTCGACAACCAATCGATGACTATCTTTTGACTTTTACAGCTAATGCGGCTATTTTTGTTCATTACGTGTGTTCTCCATGTCATCTACTACAACGAAACGTAGTCGTTGACCGTTTTTACGCTGTTGCTGTTATAGTTTGTCTCTGGGGTTTCTGTTGCTTTGGCCATTTCGCAAAGCGGCCTTTCGTCTCTGATTGCATTGCGCTTTCTTTGCCTCTTTCTCACTGTAATTTTATTTACTTTTCTACTTTAGTTGTCTTTGTTTGTGTAGCTGTTATACTGTCGTTGGTTTTTTCTTTCTCTCTTTGCGATTCGTTAGCAAATGCGGTATAAATTGACGTCGCGGCCGGAAAAAGTACCACTTACTTTTTTATACGTCATGTTGATTGGCTGTTGGGAGCGCGGCCAGCGAAAAAATACTGGGTTAGCAGTAAAAAGTTCCAGTATGTTTACGTTCTGTAAACTGTCTGCTGGGCTATATAAAACATTTTTACTGTGTCTATTTGCATTTCAGCAGAATTCTAATGCTTGCATTGGTGCTTAAAAGCAATAATTTCCCACTTGACTTGCTAATTTGTCTTTCACTTGAAAGAAATTGCGCTGAAGTTTTGTGTGAATTAACATAATTTGTGGCAATAATTACGTTTATTGTTGGTTTGGCCGTTGCTGCGGCCGTTAACTTTGATGCAACTTGACTTTGTCATAGATGGATTGATTTATGCACCGAATTAATTTTAATTTTTTATACTTTACTCAAATGTGCAGGGAAGGGCTCAACAAAAACTCTGTGCATAATGGTCTGTGCGTTGCTAATAAAGTGTTGAGTTGAAGTGGTGAGCTGACACAAAACATATCTAAATTCTTGTAGCTCATAAATTCTGAACGTGGTGCTTTCTTTGGGCCAGTTGGTTGCTTTATGGTAGCTTAATTTTTTTTCTCTTCATTAGCATTTCAAGTGAAACATTAAGAAGGCCGTTTTATTGAGGAAATTAGGGGAATATAAGAATATTTGATTTGTGATAGATGCAGCAAAAGACTGAAGCTTTCAACAGTGCAGTTGAAAAGCAAACTAATTCCCACTGAGTTCGGCGCAATGGCCCAAAGCATAATCGGCGAATGCTTTTGTTTGGTGTTAGAATAACATGAAATTGTATAGAAAGTTTTTGGGGTTTTAAAGGGGAATGATTTAGCACACTACAAGTTTTTGTCTTGAGTCTTTTGTTTCATTAGAAAACTTTTTCTTCAATTGGAAAATGCTAATGTAGAGTTAAACTATTTTGAGTAAAGTAAAAGTGGATGCTATATATGGAGTTAAAATTTTCTGATAAATACATTTTTTTTTAATATAAAACTGTTCTACAAACTATGTCACACACTATATACATACAAACCAGTGCAGGATTCAGGGGGTTTTGGGGGTTGAAACCCCCCCGAAGTATTAGGAACCACTTAAAAACTACATACAAATTAAAAGGAATTTTTTTTGGCATTTTATGAAAATTAAAGAATTACTTTTTGAATCCCCCCGAAATATTTTTCTGAATCCGCCTCTGATACAAACTATGTAATAAACTTATTGTATATAAAATCGATATATAAATACTTACTGTACTCGAAAGTAGCACTATCCACGTGACTAGTGGCAAAAATATTTTCATTTTTGCTGTAACGAAAGAAAGAAAAAACGAAAAGTTAATTAAAGTGTCTCTAAAATTGAAAGAAATAATTAAATGCTAACAAAAACAAATAGCATGAAGCAAGCATAAAACGATGAGCAGAAAATAATTGTGGCTTTTAAGCTGCTTACAATGCCTCAAGGGGCCAATGATTGCCACTTGACGCGCACTAAACATACGAAAAAGTAATGAGATTTCGCCTTAAAGTGATTCATTTAACATTTCACACACACTCAGTTTCATGTAGTGACAGCAAATGAAAACCAAAAAATAAAAAATAATAAAATAAGCAAGAAACCAACATTAAAAAGCTACACACCCAAACGAAAGAAAAATCAACAAATTCGAAAGAGAGAAACTTTGAAACCCACGTGGCAATGGTGAAAAAACTCAACGCCACAGTTGTCCGGGTTCGTTCAGGTTCAGGTAAATGACACCTGACTCCGAGCCTCGGCACGCTTATCACAATGAGTAGTGGCCGGTGGCGGCAGAATTTTGGGTGCGCACAGTTGGTATTTGGTGCCATTTGACGCGTTGCGGCTAGACGTGTGACGGCAATAGTGGCACTCACACTGCGATGGACACGTCTGCTGGTTTCGTTTGAAGGTCTGAACTGGATTGCAGCACGTAGCCATGGCTGTGAGCTCTTCTCACGCACATGCGTCGATTTTGAAATTTATGAAATTTTCATTGAATTGTTTTGTGGTCGCAGGTAGCGACGAATATTTTTTCAGTCAATGTTTGGTGACATATTTTTGATGAATGATCCGTTGACATATTAAGAACGCAGTGTGCTGTTGAATGTAAAATGTGCCATAATATTTCCTGCTGTAAAGGAAAAAAATAACAAAAAAACCATCGAAGCTCTTTTTCAGCCTCTGCGACAGCCTATTCAAGTCTTTTGGTTCTTTCAATAAAAGTTTCCAGTCACGCTGTGCTCATTCGGCGATACAATCAGCATTACTCAGAGCTGTCAAAACACTCGGCCGTGTTGACCCAGTTGGAGTATATTTTCTTATTGCCATTCATTATATCCTTAATGCGTTAGAGTTGCTCATTTATTGCTTTATAATCGCCAATGAGCATTGCGCTGCTGTCGTTATTATCGCATAACAACTTTCAAATGATACGAGAGAACGCAAATTGCTAGCCCACGTTGGCCACGGTTCACAGTGCCCGATTCATGTCCTTTCTCTTTTATGCGCAGCATTACCCTTCACCGAAAACACTGAACGCACGCGCTGTGACCAGTAAAATTGCCAGTCATTGCGCTGTTCACTGCCATGCACAGCCGCCTTGCGCTCCAAATCGAATGCGTCCGCTCACTGACACTGCACGGCGTACACAATGCACGCGGCGCACGCATTCATGCAATTACGCAAAACGGCAAAACGCTCGCAAGCCACTGGCGTACGTCTGAGCGCGCCTACAAGATTTATTTATTGCGGCTAAATAAAGGCGCGCATGAAAAATGTGCACTTGTCATGCGTGCAAAGGACTTTCGTTGCAATAGTGTTGTTGTTGTTTTTCATTGTTTGTAAAAGGGCAGCGACCACAGAAGCGGCGAAACGTAGAGATAGCGCGACAGCCCCACAGCGACAACGACAGCGACAGAACTGGCGATAGCGATATTGGCATCATTGTTGGTGTTGTTGTTGTTTTTGTTGTTGGCGTCGCCAGCATGGCCACAGCCAGTGACAGTTTGACAATGAAAAAGTGTAATTAATTAGTCAAAGTTGGGCATGACTATCAATTAGGTGATAGTAAATTACAAGGCCGCGCATGCGCTGCGCCTTTAACTCGTGCGCTGCGCCAAAAACAAATGACAGACTACGAGGAAAAGGTGAACTACAACAGTTTTTTTTTTGTGTGATAATATCGCCGTAGGGCTGGCTGGACACGTTGGGCTGCTTGTGTTTAGAACACTAATTAATTGCACTATGAACGAAAGACTGAAGACACATGCGTGGAATTAGTAAGTAAGCGATTGCAGTCGATTTGTTATTAATGAACTATTTAGGTAAGGTTTTTTTTTGTGTTTTTAACAAATACCAGAAGAGAAAAGTTAAGGCGTGTGGAACAGCAATGTTGAGGATAAGATGAAATTTTGTTCGAAAGAAGTGTATAAATTTGATTTGAGCTGCTTAAGGTATCTACAGTCTTTATTTCAAATCTGTATATTGTATTTATTTTTCCATCAGATAAGTGCTACACCCAGCAATAACAGTTTTAATGTGGCAAAATTCCACTGCCTGACCAGCTGCTTGCGCCACTCTTTGGCTTTATAAACTTCAATTTATCAGCTCATAAACGCCAAAGTGGACAGAACAGACCGCCAGCAGTCAAATCATGATAGAGCGCACAAAGGCCATGTACACAGACCAGCAACATTGCTGCAATGTATTTGCTTTAGTCGCCAATCGCTGCTGCTGCAAGCCTTATTTGCCGTAAGCGTGTGACTTGACTTTTAGTTTGTTTCGTGCCAGCTTGGCAGCATTCTAATGCAATTGTGATATGTTGGCCACTGATCGCTAATTAAGTTAGCATTTGTGTGCGTCGTGAGTGGACACAGTGCAGAACAGCTGCCACGAATTGGTTCATTTCCTTTTCGTGCTGATAGTTTTAAAGTTGTCTACATTTATGCTCGAAAATTTAAAGCTCGTAAAGTAATTTGGCAGCGCGCTGTAAGATCTGAACATATCCAAAATTTGAACAAAACCAAATACATTTTTTGTCTACTAAATATGTATAAACTTTTGTTCAAATTACCTCAGTCAGTCAGTTTAAATTTTTCTCCAAATAATTTTGCATAAAATTTTATTTAGCTGTTTTTTAGCTCCAAACAATTTTACATAAAATTTTATTTATATTTTTTTTAGTTGAAATTTAATTATAATAGTTTAATTTGATTTCTCTTTGAATGTTGCAAAATCTTCAACTATCTTCTTCTCTATCTTCAACTACAATTAAATTTTGTCTCGTCTTTTCGTTCTTTGGTTGTGTCGGCGTTTTCGTTTCAATAACTGTTTTTAAAATAAACCAATGACTAATGTGCGATGAGCTCACGTTCACCTGCGCCACTGTGAAATTAATAATCGGCAAATGACATATCAGTCGTATCGTCGACATTGTCATACTCGTCTGCCGTTGTCGCCGCAACTCTATTAACAACCGAGAGCTGATTTGTTCGTTGTTTTTTTTGTGTTTTAACAACCGAGAGCTGATTTGTTTGTTGTTTTGTGTTTTCCATTCGAAAGGTGCTACAGCACTTAATCTGATATGGTAGCTTAACATGTGAGCCACGCTCAACCTTGTCTCTACGCACACATAACGCTTTATTTTGCTGTTGAATTGGTTTTCAAGGATGCCGCAGCAGTTGGGTGCGCTTTGCCGCTGGTTGGCTGGTTGTCTGTGCAGCGAGCAACGTGCGCCGTCTCGCTTTTGTGTTAAAAACGTTTAAACATATGCAGCGTGATGCTGTAGAACAGCAGTGATTTTTTGACAACGACCAATCACTGAACTCAGCTCAACTACCGTTTTTCGATGTCATGCTGTGTAGGCTTTCAGCTGTTTTGTTAGTTTTGTATTTACCAATCTAGTTTTTTTTTTGGAAATGTTTCTTTATTGTAGATATTTCTTTGAGCATTTATAACGAAAACACCTTTTGCGTGACTGCAATTTAGTGATTGTGTTGCATTCGCTGTTGCTTTTGTTATCGATTTTGATTGATTTTTAATGGATTCGTACGTTTTATTACCGAACATGACAGCCGGCTGCTACTTGGCCAGCAATTGATTGCACTTTAAATGCCATTAATACGCCTTTTTCTTTGTTGTATGCATGACGAAAGTGGGTTGCAATGTACTTTAAATGAGGTGATGTAGGATTTTTGCAATTGGAAATTGATTGCGAAAAGTTGATTGAGAAACTTGTATCAAAGTAGTTGAAGAGAAACTGGTTCAATCCAGTGCGAAATTACTTGAGTAACAATTAGAAGATTTACTTGTTTGTTATTTAAAAACAAAAGAAAAAAAATGAAAATAATAACTATTTAAAATATTAGAAATAAAACATTACAAAAAAAATAAAACACTAAACATAAAAACTAAAGATGTGAAGAAATAGAGTAACATAAAATAAATTAAACAGTATAAAATAAATATAGTAAAAAATAATATCAAAAATATCTGAAAAATTAAAGTTAAATATAAAAATAAATATGAAAAATATCTAAAAGTAAACTAAAGTTAAATTTTCAAATAATAATTAAAAAAACTTTAACTAAGAAAAAACATTTAAATAAAAAAAAATACAAAAAGGAAAAAAATAAAAATAAGTATTTGATTTTTAATAGAACTATAAAAAAACTGTAAAAAAACAAACGGCATACAAAACAGAATAAAAAAATAAAAACAGCATACAAAACAGAAATAAACTAATATAATAAAAACAACGAGAACGAAGTAGAAAGTAAGGAAATAAAAATAATAAATTATAAAAATAAATTAAGAAATCAGGAAAACAATTACAAAATTATGATTGAATAATCAAATATTGGAAAATAAAAACTAACAATAAAAAAATTAAAAATTAAATAAACAAATAAATGCAATAAATCGCAAATAAATCAACAAAGAAAAAAATTTAAAAATAAAACATAAAAAAAGAAACGCAAAGATTCAATTATTTTTTTTAATTAAATAAGTTATAAAAATAAATGAAGAAATCTGGAAAACAATTACAAAATGATGATTAAATAATCAAATATTGGAAAATAAAAACTAACAATAAAAACAAAAAATAAAAAAATAAATGCAATAAAACGCAATTAAATCATCAAAGAAAAACCTTAAAAACAAAATATAAAAAACAAAAAGGGACGCCAAAATTAAAATATTATTTTAAAATAAGCTAAATTAAAAAAAAAACACAAAAGAAACCTTAGGAATAAAAAAACATAGGAAATAGTTAAAAAATTAAATCAATAAATTAATAAAAAAGAAATTTAAAATAAATACGGTATAAAACAAATAAATCAACAAAAATTAACATTAAAAGTAAAAAACTAAGTTAACAAGAAAAACTAAAATAAATATATTAATCTTAAAAATGAAACTTTAGGAATAACAAATTAATATAAATATAAATACAAAATAAAACAAAATATATCAATGAGGAAAAGCAGTAAAATAAGACGTTAGAAATAAAAAGCAAGAAAAGAATATTATAAGAAAAAACATTATTTGTTTTTAAATAAAAAAATTAAAAAAAAATAAAATTTAAAAACCAAATAAGTAGAATAAAAATAAATCAACAATGTTTAAAAAATCATAAATATTTTCTAAACTCGTAAATTATTTTCTAAAAACATAAAAAAAACAAATTTAATAAATAAAAATATTGTTATTATTACACCTAATTCTGTTTTTACACGGTCTTTTTTTACACGGTTTTGATTTAACACGGTTTGAAAATAAAAAAATGTGTAATTTTTCGTGCTAAATGGAAAAAATCTTGTAAAAAATTAAAATTTTTTTATTTTCAAACCGTGTTAAATCAAAACTAAAATCAAAATTAAAGAAAATGCTTAAAACACCCTTTTCCCCCCCTTATTTATTTAAGTTTGTCAGTGCTTGTTTATTTGGGCACAAACCGCATGTTTGATAATTTTTATTGGTGGTTATGCTTTTGTGAGTTCAAATGATTTTGGTTTTTAATTTTTTTATGGTTCTTGCGAAATGTAAAACTATTGCAAAACAAAGCAATTTGTTATGCATAATTACGGTGTAAGCACTTAAACGTTTTTGGATGAACAATTTAACAGCAACAATTTAAATTAAAGCTGAGTCAAAACAAAAGACTTGAGTAACGAACGCGTTAAGCGAACTTAAATGTTTAAGCACCATAAAGCAGCAACTTGCCGAGTGCCGACTGCTGATGGAATTTTACTTGTTGAGTATTTCTCCGCCTGTCATTATTTGTTGTTGTTGTATATTACATATCAAAGCAATTGTAGATGGGCGGCGAAAATCTGGAAATTCAAGAGAGCTGCGTATGCCGCACAACGGCAGAAAATATGCGCACACAAATGAAAAATTGGTGAAATTTCCGGTTTTGACACAGACAGACAAACGTAAAAACTTGCATGCTGCCTGTGTACGGTGTGCGGCATTTAGCATATTGCAGCACTGCGCATGTGCGATGCCAGTTAAGTCGAATATTTTAACAGCAAAGGATGCGTGCTAAGGAAAAACTGCAAGAAAGACGCAGTGTTGCAATAACTTTGGTGCTATTTTTAAGTCAACGATGGCAGCACACAACACACAATCAATGGCACATTTTGCATCTATCATTGGCAGCATTTAATCACATCTGCAAGTGATGCGTATCAGCTTGTTGCGCAGCTGATTAAAGACGAGATTGTTCGGGCAATTGTCGTTGTAGCTGTTGCGGCCACTGCAAGTGGGATGCGCTGCTGTCGGTGCTGTCACATAAATTCGAATTGACTCGCTTAACCTGTTCCGAGCAGTGTTTCAGTTTTATGTGCTCGTTCTGCTGGTGTGCGGTTTGGATTTGGTTTGTGTCAATTTGGCATTTGTCGCTGCCAATGCAGTGCGTCAATCAGTTGGCCGAGCGAAAGATGACATTTGATGTTGATGTGCACAAAACTTGTTGGACTGCAGCTTCAAATGTGGGCTTTGAAATTCTCAATTTTTGGCATCAATTAAAATTCGAATTAATTCCAACGCGAGATGATAACAATCTGAGCAGTGGAACTAGAAAAGCCAGCTTGTGGTCAGCAGTAAAAATGCATGCAAAAAATCAGAGCAGAAAGAAAAAACCACATAAACAGCGAGTTGTGATAAATGTCAAGGACATGTGCGAACTTGTCGGGCTGCCAGTTGGGCTCATTAAAAAGCCATTAATCAGACGCATTGCCAATCAGATAGGCGTGCACTCTGGCTGGCTCTTAACAACCTTAATGAAGTAATGAGCTCGAGTGCCAGAATTGTACCGCTTTTTTGTATAGTTGTTGTTGCTGTAATATATGCGAAACGGTGTGCTTTCATGATATGACAAGAGTACAGGAATGTGGTGTGCGGGTTTTTGCTTGCAGCGGCGCGCATCTGCACATAAATCTGCCACATGTTGTTCGATGTACGAGATGTTGATATGGGCAACGCAAAAAAGATGTAGGAAAATATTGAATTTAAAAATTAACGCCAAATAGAGAGCAGGACCTTTTCAACAGCGATGCGAGTGCGTATGCACTGTAAGAAATCGGCTAAAATTTTAATTTGTATTAATTTTTGCTGAACTTTTCAAGAGACAATAATTCTTGCTAAAAGTTCTTAAGGTCACTTGGGCTTTTTGTGAGTGTAGCGCTGAAATAATAAAATAAGAAACCATAGCGTTTCAGTGTTGACAACTGTTGTCGCCGCAGATCAAGTGAATCACAGCCAGCGCAGCGAAAAATACAGAGCGACAAGCAGTGCAACTGAAGAAACACCAAAAGCAATAAATTCAAAAAGGAATTCATTGAGATTTTGCGTGCAGCAGCAAATGACTTCCGCCATGTGGACACGCTGCGGCCGCTACACGTACAGCGAGTTGCCAACAATACACGTCAAAGACTTATAGACAACGAAGGTTCTACCTTGCCGCAGGCTTTTCTCAACTGACAACAGGGGTGCATTTTTATCAAGTAACATTTTAATAAAGAAATACTTTCAGTCATAAAAACGTTTGTCTTTCATTGAACGATTTAATGTTTTTTATGCAGAAAATTCTAACACAAATATTCTCAAGCATTGAGCTGAGAACATTTCAGTGGAAATTGCGCGGTGCATATTTTGTTTGTTGCTTAGCAAAAAAATAATAATAATAATAACATACATAAAAGAAAAACAAATACCAAAAGCAGTCAAGTCCAACATTGAAAACGTATTTAGCAGCGCACAATTTAATGTGTAACACATACATGTGAATATTATAATGACAACAACAACAACACTGAAAACAACTACACACTCTTCTGGCACACACAGACACACACACACATGTGGTCGCCATCAAGCTGGCAAATCTATGGCAGACTTTGTTGGCGTCTTGCGGCCGCAACTTGTTTGGATTGTGGCTTTTGCCTTTATTGTTGTTGGTGTTGTTGTTGTATTTGGCGTTGTTGTTTTGAAAGTTGCCGTGGGTGCTAACTATAAGCACCGCTTGCCACATGCAACATGCAGCAGTGTTGCATGCAGTGTTGTTGTGATTAACAGTTAGAATTTCAATAGCCAGCGGCGCTGTTATCTTCGCTTTTGCCACTCGACGGTTGCAATTTTAGTTTATGGCGAAAAAAGTTGCACACCCAGGCACACACACACGAACACAGGAACACGCACACACACACATGCACAGAGATGCAGTATTCGCTTAGTAGTTGATCGTGATTTTATTGCAGCGCTGATAACTTTGGCATTTCTAAGAATGTTGGGCAACGTGCTGCGGATGCGGCGAAATTGAGCGAAATAAGTAGTGAGCGTTCGAGTTGCGTTGTGCAAGTTGAGTGAAATAAAATTTTATGTGCCTATGAGTTATTAAGCGATTGACCGATATTGGCCGAATGAATGCACTGCGCGCTTGTGTTGTTGTTCTTGTTGGCGCATGATTAAAATTCTATGTGCTGAAAGGAGTTGGTGCAATGTTGCGCAACATGTGCAATTCTCAGCTACTATAAAAAGTTACAGCAACGATGCATTCATTTCGATAATGTCAGTTGTTGAGTTGAAACATGTTTGGCTGGAAAGTGGGATAAATTAAGGCAGTTAAGAAGATAATTCCAAGAGAGGAGTTTTACGAGCAAACAATGTAATGTAAAGCAAAGTGAAGGAAAAGAAAGGAAAATGGAAAAATATTTAAAAATAAGATCGAGAGAAATAAACTATAAAAGTAAGCAAATTATTTCAAGTTGAAAATGATGCAAAACAAAATAATTTCAGCATGACTTTAACACTCACTGCCCGTGAGTGGCCATAAAATATCTCAAGAATCTGCTGCTGTGCTAAATATTCCAGCCATATCACACCGGCCAAAAATTATAACTTTGAACTAATTCTGAAAGCATTCATCTATGTCGTTCGATGAAATCTCAATGGCCATCATACGTTTTGCATTGGTATGCAAGACCACAGTAACATTTTGGTTTGCTGTATGTGTGTGGCTTCAATTTCAGCCAACATGCAAATATTTTTGTTATTTAGCAATCACGTAGCAACGCTTTATGACTATGCGATGCGATTAACATCGAAAGCCCGGTCGCTGTGTAATTGGGTTTTGTGTTGCTGCAGGAATTGATACTTTTCATACTTTTATCGGAGCGGCAGTCTTCCAAGGAATCAGCTACTACTTATGTCTTATTTGTATATGCAACCAATAAGGTTTTCAAGATCATAACAAGCTGATAGTAAAATTAGACATGACAGTTGAAAAAGCGACGGTCGTACCAGTTGCCGATGAGCACAATGGCCATAATACATACAGACACATATGGATAATTCATATATTGTATGTTTGCCTGTATGTGTGTGTGTGTGTATTGTATATGAAGACATCTACGATTAATTTTGCCCTTCTTGGCGCTGGTTGGTTGCAATTTCTTATGTCAGTGGTGCGCCTGAGAAAATATCTGTGAAACAATAAAGCATAAATAGCTTCATTTGTTGTCTCCCAAATGAAGAAGCCGAAGGGCAATAAGAGGCTGAACATTGGACAATGCAAGACAAAGAGCGAGTTGGTACTAAGCAGTAATTGTGTTCAATTACACGGATAAAAAAGGAAAGTGATTAAGATCAAACATTTTGGTGTCAAAGTTGGTACAAATATGTGAAAGATAAAATTTTGTATTAATAAAAAAAGCAAAGTATTTTATATTTTATATACATATGTATAAAAAATACAATATAATACATTAACAAGTGAAAAAAATGCCCACTAAAAAAAAAAAATTTTTAATAAAAAGGGCATAACTAGGTTCTAAAACTGGAAATTGAGGTCTTGAAGTATTGAATGGTGTGTAGATTTATGAAAATATACATTATTTTAACAGATTTAATAACAAATTTCAATATTTTCTCCTTAACAATGATTTGATTTATAAACTTTCGACTTTTTTATTTAGATTTTTTTATTATTTTTTTATTGTTGTATTATTTATTATTGTATGATATTATTGTATTGTATTGTATTATTTGTTATTTATTATTTACTACTTATTATTTATTGTTTATTATTTATTATTTATTATTTATTATTTAATATTGTATAATTTATTATTTAATATTTATTATTTATTTTATTGTTGTATTATTTATTTGAATTGATTTTTTTATTTTTTTCACCACTTTAATCACACTTATTAAAATTTGTTGCAATATTTTAATTTTGTATTTTATTTAAATTGACATTTTGTAATTTTTATCAATATTACCATTAGCCAAAATACAAGATCAACCTTTTTTCATTGTGTTACATTTATTAATTTGTGTTTAATTTATAAAATTTTGACTTTTTTATATAGATTTTTTTGATTATTTGTTTTATTGTTTTAATTGTATTATTTATTTGAATGCATTTTTTTATGGTTTTTCTGCAACTATAATCGCAATTATTAAAATTGTTTGCATTATTTAAATTATGTAATTTATTTAAATATAAATTTTATAATCCTTTTCAACATTACCGTCAGCCAAAATACAAAATCAACCTATTGTTTATTGTGTACTTGCAGACAATGAATTAAAATTTGGATTTTTTTTATTTAGATTTTTTGATTATTTCTTCATTGTTTTAATTGTATTATTTATTTGAATTAAAATTGTTTGATTTTTCTGCAACTTTAATCACAATTATTAAAATTTTTGCATTATTTAAATTTTGTAGTTTATTTTAATTGAAATTTTATAATTTTTTTTATTTTATTAATTTTAAACAAATTTCAATATTTTTTCCTTAACAATGATTGCATTTAAACTCTTGACTTTTATTTTTTAGATTTTTTAAATATTTTTTATTGTTGTATTATCTATAATAATTATCTATAATATTATTGTATTGTATTGTATTATTTATTATTTATATTATTTTATTGTTGTGTTATTTATTTGATTTATTTGAATTATTTGACACTTTAATCACACTTATTAAAATTTGTTGCATTATTTTAATTTTGTATTTTACTTAAATTGACATTTTGTAATTTTTATCAACACTACCGACAGACAAAATACAAAGTCAACCTTTGTGTTCATTGTGTACTTACAGACAGTGAAATAACAATGATTACATTTATAAAATTTTGACTTTTTTATATAGATTTTTTTGATAATTTTTAAATTGTTTTAATTTTTTTTATTTATTTCAATTGAAATTTTATGATTTTTCTACCACTTTAATCACAATTAAAATATTTTGCATTATTTAAATTTTTTAATTTATTTAAATAGAACTTTAGACTTTTTTGATTATTTTTTCATTGTTTTAAATAATTGTATTATTTATTTAAAAAAAATTGTTTGATTTTTCTGCAATTTCAATTACAATTATTAAAATTTTGTTGCATTATTACAATTTTTTAATTTTTATAATTTATTTAAGTAAATTGAAATTTTATAATTTTTCAACACTAACGTCAGCCAAAATACAAAATCAACCTATTTTTCATTGTGTACTTGCAGACAATGAATTGTGTGTGAATGGCCAAGTAACGCATTTTGTTGTTGTTGTTGTTTTTGTTTTTGTCATCTACATATTGCAGATGTATGTAGCTGCTGGGCACTTGTGAAGTAAACGTCCAAAGTTGACAAAAGTCAACGCCAACACAAAAGGAATGTTTGCACCAACAACAAAAACAACTCCCTCTACAATACAGCAGCCACAGTTGAACACATTGTCTGCACTGCGCAGGACAATGCGCGCGCCATTGCAAAATCAAAGCAACATTGCAACACAAAAGGATGCACAACAACATCAACATTGTTTGTTGTTCTTGTTTGGTTTTAAAGCAAACAAAAATTCGTCTGGATGGGCACAAAGCGCTTGTAGGCAGCGAAAAAATAAACCATCAACTGCAATTGTGGCATTACTTTGTTTGCGCCACTTTGCCATTGCATGCACACATACGACAATGTAGTACGCAACGAGCGAGCGTCGAAGCGGTGCGGCAATTTAAAGATACACTTGTACGCGTGCGCATGCGCACTTGATGTATTGTTTTATATTGGCTTGGCTAATGTTGGCCGCGTCGGAAGATTTACAGCTGTGCCTGGTTACTTACTGAACTGCAGTGCGGCGGCTACATTATTTACTATATTGGCGCATCGGGCGCAATTTTCCTACACACACACACACGTACACTTGCGTTCGCCATGCGTTCGGGTTGACTGTGGCAAATGTCAAGCGCGCAGCAGATGCGGCTGGCCGATGCCAGCCGCAGCACAGTGACCGGCTGCGGCATGGCCGATGCTAAGTGATTTGTTACTTAATTTTTAACAGTTAACATTAAATGGCGAACGCGCCGCCTTGCTTATGCAGATTGGCTGATAGTCATTGTTGCTATTGTTGTTGTTGTTGTTGTAAGTGCTGTAATGCATAAATTATAGCGTGCGCGGCAGACATAATTGAGCTATTATCGTTCGTATAATTTGGCGAGTCGAAAGAACGGTTAGTTGTGGGCCAAACTCATTTGTGACCTGGGAAAATGTGCCGCAAACACACACAAACACACACACACACAGACAGTCTCATGCAAACAACAGCTGCTGCTGTTTGGCGCATTTGAATTGCGGAAAATGCTTCAAAGTCCAGCGCTGCGCGCCAACAACGCACGAAAATGTCAAGGTTAAGCGTTTAACCCTCCAGTGCACTCGACGGCGCAAATGAATTGCTGCGCATTGCCGTTTTTATTGGCTGCCTTTTGTGCTGTTGTTGCTGCTGCTGTTTTCATTTTTGAAAATGTAAAACAAACAAAACCGCCCAGAAGAAAAGAAACGACAAAAATCTCTTTAAAACCGCCAATGAGCGGCAATACAAATATTTGCTAATTTATCCGGTACGTGTCCTCGGCATGGCACCGGTTTTGCGCACACAGACTCGGCGACTAGTTAAGGCATTACGACGACGGCACCAGTTGCCGGACTCGTACCTGGACGCGCCAAGGCTCGAATGTGGCTGCGACATGTTGCGCTGTGTATGGGTTTGTTATTCTCATTTTTGTTGTTGTATGTTGTGTTGGTGTTGCAGTGTCGCTGTCGCTATTGCAGCTGCAATTCCTTTGATCTTGTGATATTTTTGTGAAACCGTAGGCGCTACGCGCTGAAGGCGTCCGGCCGCCGACCGAATGGTCTGTCGGGCTGTTTCGTTAAAGTTTTGTTGATTTTGTCGCTTTGTTGTTATTTTGTGTTTACATTGCAGAGTTAAAAGGCATTTAAGACAAACAATAAATGCATTAAAAAATGAGAAAGAAAAATGCTGCAAAGTTTGTTGACAGCGCAAAAGGAGCAGACAAATAATGAAAATTTCGCTTTCAATGGAATTAGTGGAATTTTTTTTGCCATGAACGATAAGCAGAAGTAATTTTGTGACATACAGTGGGGCAAATTAAAAGAAAATAGGTTTAATAGCAGCGGCGTTATGCTAAAAGTTGTGAGGAGATGCCAAAAACTGCGCTGAAGTGAAGGTTTAGTTAATGTTGTTCGGTACTAAAGTAAGTTAGAGTTTTACTAGAATTTTTTTTTAGAATTTTTATAATGTCAGGCAATTTTTGAAAAGCTCATTCCATTTAAAAATTCATTAAAAGTTCATTAAAATTCAATTGAAATTCATTCCATTTAAAAATCATAATTAAATATAAAAAATTTACTACAATAAAAAAGAGAAGCAAGTAAGTAAGATTTTTTCTCTGAACATACTAAAGTAAGTTAGAGTTCAACTAGAATTTTTTTTAGAATTTTCATAGTGTCAGGCAATTTTTGAAAATCAAAAATTTTGAGCTTTTTTAAAAATGTATTAAAAATTCACAAAAAATCAATTGAAATTCATTTCATTTAAAAATCAAAATTAAATAAAAAAAAAAATACTGCAATAAAAAAAAGTACCAAGTAAGTAAGATTTTTTTCCTCTGAACATACTAAAGTAAGTTAGAGTTCTACTAGAATTTTTTAGAATTTTCATAATGTCAAGCAATTTTTGAAAAAGTCATTCTATTTAAAAATTCATTAAAAATTCAAATGAAATTCATTCCATTTAAAAATCAAAATTAAATAAATACAAAAAATTTACTTCAATAAAAAAAGTATACCAAGTAAGTAAAATTTTTTCCTCTGAACATATTAAAGTAAGTTAGAGTTCTACTAGAATTATTTTTTGGAATTTGTATAATGTCAGGAAATTTTTGAAAAGGTCATTCAATTTAAAAAGTAATTAAAAATGCATTAAAAATTCAACTGAAATTCATTCCATTTAAAAATCAAACTTAAATACAAAAAATTTACTACAATAAAAAAAGAGTACCAAGTAAGTAAGATTTTTTCCTCTGAACATACTAAAGTAAGTTAGAGTTCTACTAGGATTTTTTTAGAATTTTCATAGTGTCAGGCAATTTTTGAAAAGCTCATTTCATTTAAACATTCCTTAAAAATTCATTAAAAATTCAATTGAAAAAAAATCAAAATTCAAATATAAAAACTTTACCACAAAAAAAGAGTACCAAGTAAGTAAGATTTTTTCCCCTGAACATACTTAAGTAAGTTAGAGTTCTACTAGAATTTTTTTTAGAATTTTCATAGTGTCAGGAAATTTTTGAAAATTCATTAAAAATTCATTACGAATTAAATCTCAATTTAATTTAAAAATCAATATTAAATATAAAAAATTCACTAAAATAACTAAAAAAAGAGTACCAAGTAAGTAAGATTTGTTTCCTCTGAACATAGTTCAAGGCTCACCTCAATAACTGCTCATTGTTTTACATAAATATTGAATTATTACTGTCGCTTCAATGCAACCAACTAGATCGTTGTTCGCTTACCTGCAATGAAAAAGAACAAAGACAAAATTTAGCATTCAGTTTGAGAGACAAGACAAATTCATAATTAACTCAACACACTGCCGCATTCACCTCTGGCACTGCCACATATCGCACCAGGTTGCAAATCATAAATGTCAATATTAAAAAAATTTATGCGCCCCTTCAATAAACGAGGACAGAAAGCGTGAATGCAGAAACAAATTGAAAAAATAAAACAAATTTGAAAACCTTTCTGCTGCTCTTGGAAAATGCATAAAACTCAAAAAGCCACAAGAGAGACAAGCAAATTTATTGTTAAACTTTAGGACAGCGAGCACTTTCAGCATGCATTGACGTTGCAAAAACATTTCATTATGCGCCTCATGCACATACACACACACACATACGCATAAAATGTGCTGTGCTGTATTGCTTTTAGCGTCAGCGTTTAGCATAAATATTGATTTTTATAATGCATTTTTGTGGTTTATGCGAAATGTAAACGTTAACATACACACACATATACACAGAAGCTGAAATGCTCATACAAAAATTTTAACATATAAAAATACATTTTTATATGACTTGGACTTTGACTACGGCATCTGGTGACCCTTTGGTTGGGCGTATAAATTGTCGTATGGAGGAAGACACGTGTGCGGCCCAGCGACACGCTGCCGCTGCATTGCTGCATTTGAATTTCAAGCAGTTGCTGTCCGGCTGCCTGGTGAGTAACTAGACAATCACCTGCTTTGCAGAGTTGGTACGCCTACGGAATGGTTGGCAATGCCGCATGACTGGTTGGCGCGTTGGCGCGCTGATGGAGCATCGCATGCGGCGCGGGATTGTGCCGGTGTCAACACGGTGCCGTGTGAGTGTCAGTCAATTTTTGCAATTATAGTGCGCACACTAACCACCACAAACCGACGTACAACATGGCGTTTGTTGCTATTTAAGGCAAAGGAAACGTGGCCGGTTGCGTTGCAGTGGTGTGTCTGAAACGGATGAAAGGAAAGGTGTGCGGAAATACGTTTTCCTTATGAAGTGGTAGGAAGGTTTAACTGTATGGGGAATGGATGATGCATAGAGCTCTGTTGAGACCTTGGCAATACCAGAGAGAGATTTCTTTATGAGTTGGAGTGATGCGTTAGAATATGAGTGGTTTTGAGTGGCAATGTTTTAGGGGTTCAAACGCCCCAAGTATCTGTTTGTGACAAACATTTTGAGTGGAAAATAAGGTATCCAATCCTATTGGACTCAAAAGTTGTTTATAGATCCCTCCAACAAAAAATCCTGTGTGCCTTATAGTTTTCCACTTGAGTCCAATTATGAAGTGAAATACAAAAAATTTAAATATAATATAGTAAAATAATAAATAAAATAAAATAAAATAAATTGAAAAACTATAAAATAAAATCAAATCAAATAAAATAACATAAAATAAAATAAAATAAAAACAAATAAAATAAAATAAAATAAAAAATAAAATAAAATAAAATAAAATAAAAAAAAATAAAATAAAAATATAATAAAAATTTAATATAATATAAAATATAAATATATGAACGAAATTATTTTTGGTGCATTATTTCACTCCTTTTCCTCTCTCCGCTTCTGATAATTGCCTCTAAAACAATTCTTCATTTGTAGGCCACAAACAATTTTTATAAATGTATTTCTATAAAAGCTTTTTACAATTCATGCATTGAGCTAAAAATAAGAATTGTCTGCACTCTCAGCAAGCCAAACTCAACGAGGTAAAAAACTAAAATAAGCAACAAAAATCCAAGTAAATGCAACTGGGAAAAATTCCCAATTGAAAGATAATAATGACGTTGGTGCGCCTTAAAAAGTCCAAACACATTTCAACAATGCCATCAAAGCATGCAAGTCACATACGTTTGGCTTGATAGCTCACAGCTCGACGCGTCGTCTGACTCAGACACTGGCAGCCCACAATCGGCAGCGGTAATCAACAATCAGCGCGCCAACAGCCAACAACAGTCGCAAAAGCCAATTCTGTGCGCACGCATTTAGCAACCAACCAACCAACTAACAACTACCAACCACACACACACACACATACACACAACAGCCCAATACATGACGACGACAACTTGCCGCGCACATTCAGCCGGCCCAGGCCATTCATGCAAACCAATTTTCAAACCAAAATCGAATTGAATTCAATCAATGCATCAACATGGCTACCATTAATAGCGGCGTAACAAACATCGAGCGGCGGTCGGTGCGGCCAGGCGAGTCAGCCGCCCTGCACCAGAAGTGCTCAAGTCAATGAAAGGCGGCGGTGAACGAAGTGCGGGCAATGCAACACCAAGAAAACCATAAAGCAATCATAAAATTATGCAGAGCACATACACAGCCACGCACACACACACACATGCACAGTGTACGCACATTACAACATACAATGCAATAGCAACAACAACAACAACGGCCACGGCAACACCACCGTCAACAGTCAACAATCAACCGCCAAAAGGCGGCAGACAATTGCATGAAGAAGAAAAAAAGAGTGAAATAAAAGTCGTCAAAGCAAAAGTTGTAATGGCTGGCAAGCGGCAAAGGGCAACACAATGCCGCCTAAGTGTTGAGTCAGCAGCAGTTGTCTGCAGCACGGCGGAGCAATGCGCGCCGCAGTTGCGGTGCGTTGTTGGCCATTTATGTTGCACGCTGCGGTTCACTTCCGCCGGATAGTGACCGAAAACCCACCAAAGTAGCAGAAATACAACAAGAACGATAGAATCAGGAAAATCCGTACGCGCAAGAAAAGCAAAAGGAAAACAAATCGTATAAATTGGATTTATGCTCGGCGTGCCGCAACATTGCGGCTTGCGGTGGCTGTCAGGCTGTCAGTCAGTCGCTTGGATGTATGTGTGTGCGTGTCTGTCTGCGTGCTGCTGCTGACAGTGTCGTCATAAATTCAATGTTTCTTTGACGTTCCTACTACATAATGTCTGACTCAATGTTTTGTGGCGCACTGCTGCAAATGTCTGGCAAGAATTAATAAATATTTCCGTTATAGTTGCGCGGCCGCATGATGGATTGCCATGTGTGCGAGCATGCGCGCGTAATTTGAGCCAATAGTGCGCATTGTTGCTGGCCACTGCCGCATTAGTGACAATGCGCAATTAAGGCAGGTAGGAAATGGCAAACAGCAATGAAAAATCGTATTCGGCTTCCTTGATAGGAAATGCCGCAACATCGCTCAAGCGTGAACTGTACGCTGGAGCGCGGCGGCATACGGAAGAGTGATTGAAGGAGCAATGCTGAGGCTCGAAAAAGTGTTTGAAGTTACGAGTATAGATATTTGTTCAGCTTGTCCTGTCTGCATGTATTGTTGAAAAATGTGTTTATAACACAAGACTCAAGCAACAAACTTGCATTCGATAGAAAGTATGAGCAGATGTGCTTAGCGTGTATCTTTAATTGTATATTCGAAATGCAATGATTTCTTTTTAATATTTTCTAATTTTTTAACAGTGTGGAACATAAATTTGAAATAGTTTTCTATAATTTTTTGCCAAGACATTTTCATTTTCTTGATATTCTTTATGCCTGTGAACATTTGCCAAGTGAAAGCAAAACACAAGGCTTAAGCGACAAACTGAATTGAATAGAGTAAAGTGCTGGAAAGACCGCTGAACAAAAGACTTAAGCAACAAACTTATCTTAAATAGAGGGAAATGCTGGAAAGACCACTGAACAGAAGACTTAAACGACAAACTTGTCTTGAGTTGACGCTAGTATTGAGTAGACCGCTGCTAAGGTTCAGGTTTTGAATTAAATATAATTATGAAAATTTTCCACAATATGTTTTTAATTTTTTTAAATAAACAACAATGACACACAAACTCGGACCTAAAATTATATATTGAAAGTTTCTTACAATCATATACTTGCTGCATGTTTATTAGTTTATCAAGCATTGGTCTGGTGAGAGCAAAACATAAGACTTAAGCGACAAACTTGTGTTAATGGTTTGAAGAAAGCTTAAGAAACAGCGCTGCCAAGGCTCAAATTCGATATTATGAACAATTTGAAAAATTTTTTTTACAATCTTCCATACATTTTGTATGCTCAAAGCACAAAATTAAATTCAAAAATAGTTGCGGAACATTTGCATTTGCACTGAAAAATCATTTGGCTTCGTCACAGCTAAACTCAAGACTTAAGCAACAAACTTGAATTGAATAAAATAAAGCATTTGAAGAAGTGCCGATGAGGTTTTCAAATTTCAAATAATTTGAGACCAACACAATTCGCTGTTTAGTTTAGAGAATTGTTTGTTCCAGTTTCGACAATAAATGAAGGAAAAATGTTATTATACTAATAAATCTGCCATTTTCATTGTATCAAGCAATAGCAACTCTCTGAGAACAGACAAAAATTCTAAAATCCCAAGACCAAAGCTTCAAAATTTGTCTAAAAATTTTAAAGTATGTTTATTATTCTCTTTGTTGCCAACCAAAAAAACAATCTTTTACCTTTTTCAGTCCAAATGTAGCGCTAATAGCTGCCACTTTGCTTGTACACACTGTACCCAGTCGATTTATGTCTAAAATACGTGCAGAAAATAACAGGCAAAATGTGAAAGAAATACATGTTTGCTGACACCAAATAAAAAAAGAAATAAACAAAACAAAAAATAAAAAACATCAAAGACAAAAGCAACAAAATATTCTGGTTTTACTTGTGGTTTTGAAACGAAACTGAAATCTAGCTTATTCCGTATGCAGACGTTGAAATGTTATTTCAATATTGTTTTTGTCTTAAAATTTCGTGCACTTGCCGAAAAAATCGCAACCCACTGGCATATTAAGTGATTTTATAGTTGAAATTGTATTGGAATGTTTTTGAAAGCGAGTCAAAAACGGTGAAAATTCAATGCCAAGTGTTTCATTTGCATTCATATGCAAACGTTGCAAAAATAGATTAAAGTCAAAACAAAAAAGGAGCGACGAGTTAAATATTTGAGAAGAAAAACAAAATGAGAAGCCACAAAATTTGTTTGTTTATTGTTGAAGGTGATTTGAAACATTTTGGAATGTGGCGTGTGGTGGTGAACATTTCTAATTTATACGCTGCACAAGTTAATGGATCGATTGTGGATATTGTGACGCATTGCGGAGCAAAACGGCACTTTGTTAATTTGGCATTATCCTTGACACAGCCAGCGGGCATGACGCGTGCATACAAAACAATTGGAATTTTTATAGTAATAGATTGTTTCTTGCTTAGTTTCTTATCGAATCTACAGCATTTTGACTACTAAAAGTGAGAGCTCAAGTTCAACAACAGACTATTGGTTCGAGAATGGCATTGCAACAACATTGAATACATTAAATGCAATGGGAAACCCCATGTTGGATGCAGACTAATCAAAATAGTTCTCATTCCAAGGCAAATTGCTCACACACAAAAACTCATACACACAACAAGCTATGTGCTTTTCATGTTTAACACAAATCTAAATCAATATCAAGGCTATGCATAGCACACAATAAATAAAACATGCAGAGAACCAAAAAATGAAAAAAAATAAAAACAAAACAGGAACAAAAAACTAGCAGCAACAAGCAAGCGATAGCGAAAATAAAAGCATTTATTGTACAACATTTTGTGTCTCGGCGAGGTGTCAATTATCGCTCTGCATCGGCAGCGGCCGCCCGTACGCGAGCGCGTCTCGTTGCCAGTGCCAACATTGTTTTCTTGAAGCAATGCGGCTTCCTTGCAATGGCGACGAGCCTCGACATTGCAGACGCAGCTCTTTATGTTGCCAGCACAGGGTATAATTGTTTGTTGTTTTTGTTAGTGCTGCTAGCCGGTTGCCTACTTGCCGCCACGGCAGCTTTGTAATTAATATTAAAATATTTGCGCGCGTTTGCTCGCTCGTTCGCATGCTTTGGCTATTTTTAGATGCTGAATGCGTTTTTAAACAGCCTCATTTTTAATTGCCTCAACAATACACACACACACATACACAATTGGAAATACAAAAACATACATAACTAAGTGTTTGTTGTGGTGTTTATTGCACACACACACACACATCGCTGATTGCAGCATCCGAAACGCTCTCAGTGCGCTTATAAATTATGTATCGACAATTGTCATCGACAACGACAACTGCGAATGGGAAATTTAAATAATTGCTCAATATTCGCAGTCGCCCGGCGCCAATTAGAGCACATTTGCGCTCAATTGCCGGCAATTAATGTGCCGTGCCCTTCATTTGGCGTTTGGCACTAATTCGGCGTCGACCGAGTTTCGATTGCAGTGGGAGTGGGCGTGAAGTTTTTCGCACTTTAAAATAGCATAAATTTATTAATAATTCTGCTTCTTCTTCTTCTTCTTGTTCAGCATTCGCTTCGTCTTCCGCTACACTTATTTTTTGCAGCTTTTCTACATATTTCTGACTTATTGCCGCGGCGCGCACATTTTGCGCGTGTTTTTGCCGCTGAAAAATTTATTGCCATGGCTTTGGGTTTTTGTGTGCATTGTTGTTGTTGTTTACGCTGCGCTTATTGTTTAGCTGTTGTTGCGGTTGTTTTTGCTGTTCTCGTTATTATTTGCTGTTTTATTGCTTTTGCACTTGGCTCGGTTTCGAGCTCGAGCGAGTCGGGCGCTGGCTTTCTGGTGCCGGTGGCTGTGGCTTTCGTTTGCTGTACTTTCGATGCTGACTGCAGCGGTACGAACGACCACCTTGATTGTCCCATTGTTTGCGTCTGAAGTTGGCGACGTCTTGTGGTCGGCGGCGGCGGCTGTTGCCAGCCAGCCGCCAGTTTAGTTCATTCATGTTGTCTATGTGGTGGGGTCATTATACGCGCGCACTGGCGCTGGCGTCGGCGGTGGCGGTGGCGGCGGCGGTCAAGGGGAGCGGACGTGCGCAGCGTTGGCGGGCGCTGTGGGTAGGAGTGCCACTATGTCGATTTTTGTTTTGTTGTTGTTTTGCTTATTTATGTGGCTTATTGTAAAGCAATTAGTTGAGTGCTTGTTGCAAAGCCAAATGAAAGGGAAGGGATTTGCTTGGCTCATACGGTTGTTGCTTTTGTTGTTTTTGGCGTTGGGTCTGTGCTTTTGTTCTTCAAGTTGCGCCGCATTGTAGGCGGCAAAAATGGTTGTGCAAAAATGTTTGCAATTGAAACGTGTGTGTGTGTGTGGGTGTGTGATAATGGCGGCGAAATGAGGCAATGAAATCAGTTTTGTGTAAATTTTTTGTAAAAAATGTTGAACAGTATTTAGTATGTTATATTTAATATAAAATAACTTTTGATGTTTTTATATTTTTGTTTATTTAGAATATTTGGAATTTCAATATTAAATATGTAGAATTTTAAAATCTAAGAAATCTTAAATATAAATATTAAATATGTTGCATTTTAAAATCAAAGAAATCTAAAATTTTTTAATCTCAAATTATATTTTCAAACAATTAAAATAATTTTAGTTTTATTTTTTAGTATTTTAAGTCATTAAAATTCGTATTTTTTATGAACTAAAACATTTTTCCAAATTTTTTTTAATTTAACATTCATAAAGCTTCCTATTTTTTTTACCCCACCACAATCTGTTTAATTTAAAAATCCACACAAATCTAAAATTTTTTAATCTCAAATTATATTGTTAAATAATCAAAATATTTTTAGTTTTAAGTTTTTGTATTTTAAGTCATTAAAATTCTTATTTTTTATGAACTAAAACATATTTCTATTGTTTTTTAATTTAAAATTCATAAAGCTTCCTATTTTTTAACCCTACCAGAATGTGTTTCATTTTAAAATCCACACAAATCTAAAATATTTTAATCTCAAATTATATTTTCAAATAATCAAAATATTTTTAGTCATAATTTTTAGTATTTTAAGTCATTAAAATTCTTTAGAATATGTGGAAGTTTAATATTAAATATGTAGAATTTTAAAATCTAAAAAATTTAAAATTTTTTAATCTCTAATTTCAAATACTCAAAATATTTTTAGTTTTAAGTTTTTGTATTTTAAGTCATGAAAATTCTTATTTTTTATGAACTAAAACATATTTCTATTGTTTTTTAATTTAAAATTCATAAAGCTTCCTATTTTTTTTAACCCTACTAGAATGTGTTTAATTTTAAAATCCACACAAATCTAAAATTTTTTAATCTCAAATTATATTTTCAAATAATCAAAATATTTTTAGTTTTAATTTTTATCATTTTAAGCCATTAAAATTCTAATTTTTTATGTACTGAAATATATTTCTATTGTTTTTTAATTTAACATTCATAAAGCTTCCTATTTTTTTTAACCCTACCAGAATGTGTTTAATTTTAAAATCCACACAAATCTAAAATTTTTTAATCTCAAATTATATTTTCAAATAATCAAAATATTTTTAATCATAATTTTAAGTCATTAAAATTCTTATTTTTTATGAACTAGAACACATTCCTATTGATTTTTTTAATTAAAATTCATAAAGCTTCCTATTTTTTTTAACCCTACCACAATGTGTTTAATTTTAAAATCCACACATTGCAAAGGCCACTACTAGAAGAAGCTCTGCGCCATGCCGCTGTGGTTTAGTCATTTGATTTTCTGGGAAATTGTTTCTTCTCACTTGCAGCGAAGGCAGAGGTAGAAAATTGCAGTAAAAAAAAAGTAAAAACAGCGGAGAATGCAACGTGATGGGCAGGAAAAATACAGAATCGTTGAAAAATGGCAGAGAAAACGTAGCACATGAAGAAGAACAAGAAGAAATGCGACTGCAACTGGCAACAACAAAGACAAAGAGGCAGCAGCAAGAGTCAAAGAACTGTAAGTGGCAGCGCAAGCAATTACAAAAGCAACAACAACAATGAAAACCAACACTCGGTCAACATAATAGCGAAATGTCATAATGATGATAAAATGTTGCCAATCATGAAGTTTTGCCACAGCAGCTGAAACTGAAGTTGATGAGCAGCGTCACTGGCAGCGTGACGTTTGATGATGCTGCGCAAGCTGCCGATAGCGATGATGATGTTGCAGCTATGCCTTGGATAATGTGGCATGCGCAGCAATTGTGGTTGTTGCCAGTAAGCATCTTTTTCTCATATTGTTGCTCAACTCAACTGCACTTACACACACAAACACAGACAAATCAAAACAATGCGCCGCTGACAAAGACCAGCTACAACAACAAACAAATGAACGCAAAGCACTATAAGCGCTACACAGGGCCTACCAGCAGAGTGTAGGCAAGCGACCACAAGACAATCACACCAACTCTGCCACTGCCACTGCCACCATAACAACAAACACAATGCAAACGCATTGCCAACATAACAACACGCATCGCCATGCTGGCCCCGCTGCGGCGCGTTGCAAGCGTGTCGGCGTGTCGCTGCAGCAACGCCACCAGTGGCAACACCAAAAGCAACAAAGCAAGCAGCAGCAGCAGCAGCAGCAGTTGTTGTTGAGGCGGCATTGTGTTGTGAACGGTGTTGGCATGTTGAACTTGACATTAAGGCAAGTTAATAAAGTTTGCACAGTGCTGTAAAATGCAAAACAAAAAACCAAATTCAGACATTTCGGAATTTTTACTAAGAACACAAATGTGGGTAGGAAATTGCCTGCGCAACTACACAGCCAAATGATGCTTTCGTAGTGAACCACAAATAAAAGTAGAACCTTAAACGAAAAAAGTGAAACTAAATGTGTTGAAAATAATCATAATTTTTTTAGTTTAAAACCCCATTTAAGAATGCCTGTCTTTAGATGTAAGAAATGCCGCTTCAGTAGTAATTTAATACAATTTTTTTATATTTTATAATTTGTCTAAAATGCGCTCCAGTATAATTATAAATTTCTTATGCTAATATTGTTATTAAATTTAATTCGTGTGCTTCCCTCTTTGCATGCGCCGAACATAATAATTTAGCGAAAATTTCAATTACCACACACAAAACCCAACCACACAGAAGCGTGAGTGCGCGTGTACGCAGTGGCAACCATTGCACATCCTTTCGTCATTACGCTGCGGCTGCGGGCAGTGGCTATTGAAAATTGCTAAAACCACATGTCAATCTCGCTGCAGCTCTCGACCGATTACACGATCGTGCGGCAGGGCGAGTGCCACATGTCCGTGTGCGCAACCGCAATTATTAAATTACCCAGGCGGCGAGTACGCATGCAAATAGTAGCAGCGCATCAATGTCGCCCATACGCCGCCTTATGGTGAATGAAAAAAGGAAGCAACACAATCACATGGAACAAGCGTGGCGATGCACACTGAGTGGAAGTGGCAGTGGCTGCTCATTTTTGCTAGGCGCTTGCGCCCTTTTGTTATGGGAAACTGTTGTCCTTTGATTGCTGCTACTGCTAGTTCATGTTGTTTTTGTTGTTACTGTTGCAGTAGTGGCTACATGCAGCAATAGTGTTAATTATGCGGTTGAGTTTTTAATCAAGTTGTAATGTGATTTGTTTTTGTTGTACTGCGCTTCACCTGCGCCTGTGCTCGCGCATGTTGCAGGCTAATGATGTTGTCGTGCCGTTGGCCAGTTGATTGATACAACTTTAATTGAAATGTGTAGTGATTATTGAGCACTGGCGATCACTAGTCAGTGGACAGTAGTTCTGTGGTGTTTCTATTGAAAGACTGAAGCAACAAACTTGATAAAATTACGTCGTTTAATTGCTTGAAATGGTGAAATGACACAAGTATGTCGTTTTTTGGGCTTCCAATCAAAAGACTTAAACGAAAAACCCAGCGAGCACAAACATTTTTCAATTTCATGACAAGAAATTCTTCAGAAATTAAGTTTGTGGTTACATCCAATTAAAAGACTTAAGCGACAAACTCGTGTGAGCATAAAAATGTCATAATTTTACTCCTCGAATTTTTAAAGGAAATAAGTTTAGGTGGTTGTGAATGTTCTCAATGAAAAGACTTAAGCGACAAGCTCGACGAGCTTCAGGAATGGTTTCGTTTTATTTCGAAAAAATTGTCAACGAAGCGAGTTTAAATGATTTCGAACATATTCAATCAATAGACTTAAGCGGCAAACTTGACTAGCTATAGCAATGGCTTTGATTTTGCTAGAAACTGTAAATGAAATAAGTTTCAGGAATGGTTCATTTTATTAAAAAAAAATTGTCTACAAAACGAGTTTCAATCATTTCAAACATATTCAATCAATAGACTTAAGCGGCAAACTTGACTAGCTATAGCAATGGCTTCGATTTTGCTAGAAACTGTAAACGAAATAAGTTTCATGGATTTCTTAACATTCAATGAAAAGACTTAAGCAACAAACTCGTGTGAATCTCTTTATTTTATTGCGAGGAATTGTCAACGAAAAAAGTTTGGTTGGTTGTTCTCAATTGAAAGATTCAACCGGCAAACTTGACGAGCTACGAGAATGGTTTCATTTTATTACGTTTTATTTAATTGTCCACGAAACGAGTTTCAATCATTTCAAACATATTCAATCGATAGACTTAAGCGAAAAACTCGACTAGTTATAGCAATGGCTTCGATTTTGCTAGAAACTGCCAACGAAATACATTTTATGGTTTTGTGCCCTTTTAATCAAAAGACTTAAGCAACAAACTCGTTGATATTTGAAAATGGCTTCATGTTATGTTGTTGACGAAAATATTTTGTGGCTCCTTAACTTTTAAATTAAAAGACCTAAGCAACAAACTCATCGAGCTGGGAACATTGTTTTGTTTTATTGCTAGAAATTGTTGACGGTAATAGTTTGTACTTTGCAAAAGTCTTTGTTTCATGACGAGAAATTGTCAACGAAAATATTTTTTGCGCTGACGCAAGCATTTCTTTTGTCATGCAACGAAGCGCAGACGTTAAATATTGCGCCGAAGGTGAACAACATCGTTAAAATTGACTTTGGTGACGGGCAAAGAGCGACAAAAATACGAAAAGCAGCCACCGAAGCCAACTCAGAGTGACAACAAAGAGTAGCGTAGGTTTATTTGCTGTGCGCTTTGTCTAGTAACAAACTTAATAAACGAAGCTTGCGCACAACAATAAGTATGTCTTGCTGCTAGTTTGAGCTTAATTTAAATATTTAGCAAAGCTTATGAATTAGAAACAAATAAATAAATATAGTTTTATAATTTTTTTTTGTAATAAATAAGGCAAAGAGATGTGGGAGTACATTGGCTTTTAAGCAAAAAACCAGAAAAATATTTGCAAGGCGTATGATGTAAATATGTGAGTAAGTATGTATTTGTGGAATATTATAGCAGCGCCCACATGCTGCTGGCGCATACGAAATGTTTGAAGTGAGCAAAATATCGAATTATTGTATTGTATTATAGAGTGAAAGAAGGTCAGCCACGGCAACGGCAACGAGCGGCACCAATCTTAGTGGCAGCTGCCGAGTTGGTGCCGATTGAATTCCAAATCGCATTCAAACGTGCGTATGCGAGTGTATGTAGACGGACAACAACAATAACATAATACAATAACAAAAAATAGGCGGCACGGTTTTTCAAGTGGGCTTGAAGTTGATTTTTTACAGCTTGCTGCTGCTTTAAGCCTGCAAGAACGAGGCTTGGCGCGAATGTTGTTGTTGTGTGTTGCGCTGCTCAACGAGTGACAGAATGATAACATGCGACAGAAAATATGATTAATCATAACACAACCGGATTTGATTCTATTAATGGCAATGAGAAGAAAATTGTTCAGCCATTTGTTGTTGGCTGAAGAAAATTGGGCAAACGACTGTGGAAACTTTTAATGGACAAGAAATGCAAAAAAAAATCAACTTTGAATCAATAATATCTTGAAGCAATTGAGCCACGTTACGCGCATTTAACTGGCAGGTCAGAATTCTGGTGCACAAACAAAAGACTGCAAGCTACAAACTTGTTTTGCCGTAAAACACGAAACTCAAAGCACAGAGCACTGTGCCTTAGAGTTGCCGAGCAACGTCATCGCCAGCATACAAAGCACGAGCACATACAAATATTATTTGTGGGCACATACATATATCGGACCACGAGTATATTGAATGCAGCAATTGGCGCGACTCAATGCCGACATGACATAATCAGGGTGGGCGAACTCTTTGCATTTTAAGTGTCGCTACCAGCAGTAATATTTTTTATATTTTTTATTTGCAGCTCAAAAGCGCCAAGCACGAACACGGACAAAGTAATAGATCAACAATACTAAAGCAAATACAAAGACCAATAAATTATACAGAGAGTATGAGCGTCAGAGAGAGAGAGAGAGAGAGACACACAGCGGGGAAGAGCCGAAATAACCATTTGAAAGTTACATTAAATGTCTGAAAAGCCAGCCATGGCAGACAAACAACGCAGACACCGTTAATTGGCCAGCCATTTCAGCGTGTTTGAACGCCAAACTGGCATTGCAACTAGTAAGTAACTGTTATTTCACATATTGGCATATAGACGAATGCAATTAAATGTGGCCAAGACAAACTGAACACTGCGCACGTTTAAAACCAAAGCAAACGAGCTGAAATGAAAAATCAAAAGCAAACCGAAAAAATAAAGAAATAAAATCAAGACTGGTGGACTCAAGAGGTGGTATGGGAGGAAAAGTCGAAATTGTGCACTGGTCAATTTGTTACGCTAAATTGACTCATAAATTGTCCACAGTGCACTTTGGTGTGGTTGTCGCTTTGGCTGTTACTCGCTTTTCTGTTGCTGTTATGGTTTTTGTTGCAGCTTTGCCTAAAAACAGGACTTGAAGTGCCGGCTTCCCACAAGCTGCTAGCAAATAGCAACTGAAAACAACAACAACCAAGCAAGGCAAGAATAAAATAGCGGCTTTAATTCAGGGTCTCCATTTAATGGGCTACAACAACAAAAAGTGTAGACAAAACTGCGGCAACCAAAAAGCCGCATTGCAACTTTAAAGACTCTCAAAAAAATCGCCGTGAGCCTGTTTTGCCCAAAAAAAATAAAAGATTTATACATTTTGGTTTTTATATATTTTGTTTTTTTCTGTTTTTTGTTTTTTTATATATTTTGGCTTATTCAAAAGTTTGTACGAAAGTCGCTTTTGGTTGCCACAGCTGATGTGTTTGACAATTATTGCTGCACTGTTGTTATGTGGCCACAAGTTTTTCAGGCAGCATCCAGCGCGCATTCGAAATGTGTTTCGCTCGCTGTTGTGTTCGGCTGCACAGCCGCAGTTCGCATTGCGCATGACATCATTTTGTTGGGGTCTGATTTGTGCTTTTTGCTTGATATTTTGCAGGGCCATCGTTGCCAAAAACCGAAACTGGTCATTTGACTTTCGCTTTCTGGTTTCGACAGCAAGTTTTGGGTTTTCTTGCGTATTCGTTTGTTTGTCTGTGGTTGGGCGGCTGCAGCAATTCTTAAGAATGCCAAAATTTTAATGGCTGCTCGTTGTTGTATCACTTTTTTGGGCCGCTGCAGCCACTTATGCACTTCAATTCAGGCCAGCCGCGCTGTGAAGAGGCTTTTGCCAAAAAAAACAAAAAAAAAATTGATGGCCTGCGGTCGACTTTTGCTGATCTGCGTTTTATGACTGTGTGCGCTTTTTAAGGTCAGCAGTGAAAGTGTTGAGCAGCTCTACCTGCCTGACAGTCACAGGCGGATGGTCTCAATGCATCGTTGACGGATGCACAGTGCAAAAATTTCGTTTAGCTGTTGTTCTGCCCACTTGAATGTAGCACCAGAGCGCTGACACCGCGTTTGACAGTGCCGTGCGTCAAAGCACGCCCACTGCATTGCCAATTTGGTTTTGGCCACATTTGTATAATCATTGACGCGTGTTTTCTGCGCATTCGAATTGAATTCGAAACGTTTCATTTCGACTGCTTTGGTCTCGTTTTATGTTGGTGCTGCTTTTGTGTCTGTTTTGCTGGCCCTGTGGTGTGGCCAATGGCGCTGATGATTAACACTCGCCGAACTTGCCAGCGGTGGTAAAAGGAGTTGGCCAAGTAGGCGTTGATGTGAATTTCAATGCTAGACACAAACACATGCACTCATAAATATAAAATAGTGGCAGTTTTATATGAAAAAACCAATTTAGTTTTTCATTGGAAATTTGCTGTAATATCGCGAAGGTTCATGAACTTTTTGCTTGAGTAAAAAAAAAATGCCCAATAAAATGGGCAAAGATATTGCACGCAAAAAAAAATTTATTGCAAAATTGTTGTGGTTATTGGTTGCTTTAAAACGAAGGTCATTGGCGTTTTGTTGTTTTCACAGAATTGCTATAAATTTTCCAATTTGGCAGGTGAAATAATTTCAACGTCAGAGTTTGACATTTTTGGCAAAGGTTGAGCGCTTTGGAAGTTAATAAATTTCTTTTGCATATTTAGAATGAATGATGTCCTAATGTGTATGTGACATGAGAATACCGTTAGCAGCTTGAGCCAAAAAAATGCCCAGTAAAATGGGCAAAGATATTGTACGCAAAAAAAATTTTGCGGCTTGAGCCAAAAAAAATGCCCAATAAAATGGGCAAAGATATTGTACGCAAAAAAAATTTTATTGTAAAATTTTCAGAAATTTATTGGTTGCTTTAAAATGAAAGTCATTGGCATTTTGTTGTTTTCGCAGAATTGCTGTAAATTTTCCGACTTGGCAGGTGGAATAATTTCAACGTCAGAGTTTAAAATTTTTGGCAAAGTTTAAGCGCTTTGAAAGTCCATAAATTTCTTTTGCATATTTAGAATGATTGATTTAGCGGATTGAGCCAAAAAAAATGCCCAATAAAATGGGCAAAGATATTTTACGCCAAAAAAATTTTGCGGCTTGAGCAAAAAAAATACCCAATAAAATGGGCAAAGATATTGAACGAAAAAAATTTTATTGTAAAATTGGCAGAAATTTGCTGAAATTGGTTGCTTTAAAATAAAAGTCATCAAAGTCAGTCAAAAGTCAATTGCTGTAAATTTTCCGACTTGGCAGGTGGAATAATTTCAACGTCAGAGTTTGACATTTTTGGCAAAATTTAAGTGCTTTGAAAGTCCATAAATTTCTTTTGCATATTTAGAATGATGTCCTAATGTGATTGTGACATGAGAGTACCGTTAGCGGAATTATGCGTCAGCACAGGTTTCTTGAAAATATTTTTACGGTTTAATATGTAAAAATGTTCGACAATATTCTGGGGATTTTTAATACGAATATATTTAGTAATATATTTTATAGGTTTAAATAGGACATTGGAGAAAATTCTAGAGAGAATATTGGACAATATTGTGGGAAATTTTCCTTGGGATATATTTGATAATATTTTTCATACGATTTATTAGAGTATATGGGAACATTCTAGAGAATTCTGTAGATAATATTAGACAATATCCTGGGAAATTTTAATTAGGATATATTTGCTAATATTTTTTATACAATTAAATAGAATATTTTGAATTATTCTAGAGAATTTCTAGAGCATTTCGTAAAAAAATTGGGATTTTTGGGGGTGAAAAAATAAACAAAGATTAGTAAATAAGAAAAGGGAGAATTTTTTCCACTACAAGAATTATTTGTTTTATAGTTTTATATTTTACTCAGTTATTTTTATACGTTTAAGTTTTCCATTTTTGACACTCTTTAGTTTTCAATTGCATATTTTCAGTATATATTTTCAGTAAAACATAGTGACTTTTATATTTTGTAATATAAAAGTGAGACTCTTAGTATCACTAACCAATTACAAAGCAACAAATTGAGTGAAATGCTTATGAGTTTCGTTCTCTCGCTCTCGCGGAAGGACGGCAGAGCGCAAAAGATGAGCATCACCGAGATAGATGAATGCAATGCAAAGAAAATGGTATCAGGAAAACATTGGATCACATTCTTTGCTTTTGTTCGGATATTTCAAGACTGCGTTTTACTCACTTAGGAGCTCCGTTCTTTTCTGATTTGAATGAGGACCCTAAGCACAACATTGAATTGCTACTGAACTTCGCTAGGATCCTCCACATTCTTAACGATCACTCTTACGTCGACATGTAACTCTAAGTAGCTCTAACTGGGACCGCCAGGGACCTAAAAGGGGCTAACTGGTCAGGCAACTTATCTAACCTAATTGAAGCACAAATTCCCATGCAGCATTTTTGAGCAACTCAACTATTTCGAATATAAAAAAGTTTAATTTCATATCAGATTAAAAAGTGGCATAAAAAACTTTGCAGTTGCCAACTGCATTGACCATCTCTATAATTTTCTATTTATTTACAGCTCGTTCACATTTAATTAAATGCAAAATATCAAAAAAATACCTAACCATCTCTCAGCTTTCAGGCGCACAAAAGATTCATGCAACAACAACAAACTGCAATCAACCAACCCACTCACTCACTCACATAATGGCCAACTGAAATCGCAAGCAAGACAAACAAAAAATAAAAAATAAAACAACCAACAATAACAATACAAAAACAACGCCTCAAGTTGATGCCACAAACAACAATAAAGTGAAAGTTTTGCACCTTCGCGCAAACATTTTTCATTTTTAATTTTTCATCTTCATTTTTAGATTTTCTTAGCGAAGTCTTCACTCAACTCAACTCATGGCTGACTTAGACAATGCAAGTAATTTTGAGAAAATGGCAATAAAAAAAGAAAAAGCTGTTATCAACAAAAGTCCAACGAAAACAATGAACTTAAAATCATGCGGCCAGCACAAAATTGTTGCTGCAACTGTGAACATTTGAAATCAGCAGGGAACGTCTTGAGGCAAAAGATTTGAGAAAAAAGTTTAAAAAGTCAAAAATATTTGCTTGAAAATAGTTTTCAAAACACGAAATTCAATTTTCGTCTCATCTGCAGCCTTCAGTCTTTGACAGTGGTTTTTAATTTGAGTTGTACTCGCACATTTGCTGCGCACAGCAGAGACAATGAGATCGCAACAACAACAACAATAACGGCAACACCCAAACGAGACAATGGACTGCCACTCAACTGCGCAGCCAAAACAACCAACTTCAACCGTTGTTGTTGTATTTTGTTGTTGCTTGCCTGTACAGCTGCAAGTGTAGCGACATCTTCAATCACGACGAAACGCTGCGACTGTCTGTCTAAACGCCTGTTTGTCGCTATGCCTGTCAGTTATTTTACTTATTTGTTGTTTTTTGCAATTTTATGTAAAGTGTGTCACGTAGCCGTTTTTGCCATAGAAAAAATGTGCGCGTAGGCACGTTGGCGTTTTTTTTTTGCGTACACCATCTGTCATAATTTCTATTGAATGTATTTTTCCGTCCTTTTTGTTTGTCAAGTTAACTCTTTTTCCTCGCTCATAACTGAGAATAGTTGAGGTGAAGTTCGTTCGTTGCTTTGCTTGTACGTCACTGCGATTTTAACAAATGAAAGTGAATTTTTTGTCAATGTTGTTGTTAAGTATTGTTGTAGTTGGTGTTGTTGTTTTGACGCTGCTTAGCTTGGCAAATGTCAACAAGCGTAAAAATTGTTCGACGTAGCGGCTGAAAAGCCGCTGAAATTGTTGATTACATTAGTGTTGTGAGTTATTGTTGTTGTTGCTAGTTAGTGTTGACTTTAGTTACTTTTGCATAAGTTTTGATTGTCGAAAGTGAAAATCTTAAGTGTTAAATATTTATTTTGTTAAATGAGTTGAGCTACTCTTAGGAGACGATTTATTGGAGTAATTTGCACTGCAAACATTTTAAGTTACTTAAAAAAGTAACACGTCAGCGCTAACGGAAACTTAGGTCGAGCTATTTCCAACCAAAAATGTTTGTAGATATGCAAAGGAAAGAAGACTGGTTGAGTTATGCTGATTGGGAAGGTTTGGAAGAGAGTTTTCAAGCACTTCTCATGCACTCAGAGATTAGGCAGTGTCTGTTCAGAGGAGAAAAACTGGACAGTGAGCAACTGAGATAACTAGATTGAACATTTTTAATGCATTTGAACCGCTTCATTTGGTTCTATAGTTATGTGGTTTTTTTGTAAATTATTCAAAGTCACACAAAGGTTAGAAGATGAACTCGTTAAAAGAGCACAAAAAATTCTTCCTTCAAAGATATCCTTCCTGCAAGATTTTTGGTTTTCTTCAAAAGTTTAAAGTCTTTGCTTTGATTATATTGGAAATCACATATCTTCACAAAGAACGGAGGAGAACAAACATTCGTGCAATTTCCTAGAGAACTAACTTCCTGGAACTTCCATGTGAGTTTTGTCTTCTTGGAACTTCCTTGGAAGTTTTTTTCTTTTTACCTTCAGAAAATTTACGCTGGACATTTTTTTTAATTTTCTTTGAACCATAATAAATCTATGGATAAGTAAAATTTTACTTATTTTACTTTGATTTTTTAATTTTTTTTATTTATTTTATTAATTTAATAATTTTTATTTTTTATTTTTTATTTTTTATTATTTATTAATTATTTTATTATTTTTATTTTATTATTTTCTTTTTATTATTTTTTTATTTTATAATTTTTTTATTTATAATTATTTTTTATTAATTTTTAATTTTAATTTTAATTTTTATTTGATTATTTATTATTTTACTTATCCAGATCGACAGATCGCTGAACAACCACAGCACTCATTTAGCCACATTTTACTGTTGCAAAGATCTTCAAATGTGGCCATTGTATTATCAGAAAGAAAAGGAAAGAATGAACTTTCTGGAAGATGTATTGAAATCTACTTTTCTTTGGACCTTTTTATTACTGGCTAAGCCTATTAAGGCTCTGCAATAGTTGAGTATGAAAATTTACTTGCCTACAGACCATTGTCTGCCCATTGTAATATCACAAAGTTGAAGAATACATATTGAGAAAGATTCTGCTTTCTAGACAAATTTATTCCATGAATTTCTATTTCAGCATAAAAAAGGAAATTTAACTTCTCGAAAAGCCTTTAAATGAGCCAATATATTAAAAAGACGACTCTTGTGGTGACTCTCCGAAAGATCTGAGTAAAAGTTTATTGAAGACATTTTTGTTTCAGGTTCAACTTTAGTAAATTATTGCAATAAATTATTAAAATAAATTATTAAAGTAAATTATTGTAATAAGGCTTTCTTCTACACAACGAGGAAGAAAATATTCTTGCCACTTATTTTACTCTGCCTTTTTAATTTCCAGATAGATATTAGTCAGTTCAGTGCATGAGTGTTTGAACCAACAAACAAGAACAAATAGCACAGTCAAAATTTAAAAAATTATCCATTTCATACCCAAGTTTCAGTTAGATGGCAGTTTTCTAAATTTGTGGCTGATCAATTATTTAAAAAAACTACTTCTAAATATTTCTCTATCTTTCCTGAAACACAATCACCACACAAAACAAAAATGTTTTCAAATGTTTCTCATAAAATTATAAACTTTCGACTGCGAACTTAAGTGAAAATCTTCTCTTCTTTTATCAACTAAAATTTCGAATTTCACCATCGAATTTTCTAGGCGTATCTACCATTTAAATTATGCACTTTCAGTTTTCGTTTGTCATCGCCGAAATTAAAACCGATTTGCATCATTTCTTTTATTTTGATTTTGCCATAAAATTCGTGTGTTAAAATTTCGCTCTATGGAAGTGCAGTAAAATTCGGCAAAAACAAAGTGCTAAACAAAAAAAAAGGCGAAAATCATTCATTACTAATGAGATGCGACCGCATACAACATGAAAGTTTGCTTTCGATTTGATTTGATTTCGATTGAATTTGAATTGAATTTTTGCCAAATTGACGCATCCGGTTCGACCGAAGCAACTCTGGCATTTGAATTGATCTGGCGATTTCGTGGCGAGACGCGGCGCTAAACTCTCACGCAAAGTTGCTCGTTGCGCAGTTTTTAATTGAAATTCAATATTTTTTCCATCTACATGTTGGTTGTAATTAAGACTTACCATTGTTTTCTTGCAGTTTAATCCAAATTTAGAACATTCTGCCACCAGCTGGGCGCCAGCCACAGCAACAAATACCGAACGTAACACAGCTTTTGTATGTGTGTGTGTGTTGAGATTTTTTTGCTATATTGCAACTACTTTTATTTGTAACTTGTTGGGCAGCAATTTTCTTATAAAAAAAATTGTCAAGTTTGCTAATCCAGTGCAAACGTTAAACTTTCACTGAAACAGCAAGACAAATTCACTATTGAATTGCTTATGAAACACCAGTGAACACAATTTGCTCTTTTGTCCACTTCAAATGGACATGAAATATTTGTTATAAATTTTTTTGATTTTATTTTTGCTTTGCTGTTTTACACTGAAAACACCAAACACTTGAAGCTCGCGCAGTAAACGGAAAAAAGAGATCTGCAACGCACGCGCGCCGTTGGCGAACTGAATGGCCAAAGCTCTGTGGCTGTGCCGCGTACCAGCAAAGCTAAACGTGGCTAAAGCACTTTGCGAGCGCGCCGAGAGTGGCGAGCGGTGCGCCGTCTTCTAGAGTGGCCAAGTGTTAACAATATGTGTGGCTGTGTGTGTGTGTGTGTGTGCTGTTAGGCAACAACGACGACAGCCCACACGCTCATAATGCCATGGTCCATTTTTGGTGGCTCGGCCGCTTTTTGGTCTTCTTCAGTGCGCCATTAAGGCAAAGTTGCTGCGGGGCAGTTATAAAATGTACGCAATTTTTTTTTCTCCACACGCTGTGCTGTAGCACCATGGCACAAAAACATTAAAAATATGCGGGAAGCAGTGCCTGGAATGGTGGGGGAATGGGCAGCACAAATCGCGTTTGGGACTTTCGTACGAATCAAGTTTAGAAATATTACCGTAATTTTGCAAAGAAGAAAATGAAGAAGAAGCAAAGAGCGAAAAGCACAATTGCCAGTAAATTTCAGAGTATTTGGGTGACTTTTTAAGCGTTTGCGCCCACTGTGTGTACGTGCACCCACTACACTTTGTGAAACTATGTTAGGTGGTTTGTTTGTGTGTGTGTGTGAGTGAAGATGCATATTGTCTTTGCGGTGCTCTTGTTGTTGTTGGCTTTACTGTTTTGTGCCGTTGTAGCGATGCGTAACTTTCGCTGTGTTTGCGCATTGAATGCGTGGCAAGTGCTCCATTGACCGCTTGTGGTTTTGCAGGCAGAGGCTGAAGTTTTGGCATTAACACATTAGGGTTTCCTGCACTTTAGTGGCCGTGATGATCTGAAGTGGGCTTTGATGGCTCGAAATTGAAACTAAGTGCTCAAATAATGATTGCAATTCAAGTATAGAAAACTGGTAATTAATACTGGGTTTCGAGACAAGTATGAGAGAATAAAAAAGCCTAAATGGCTTTTATAACATTTTTCCCCTCTTGAGGCCTCCTAATTAAATAAATTCTTAAACTTATTTAAAAATTATGGGTGTTTTCTTCGTATTTTCCGACTTTAATTGGGATTTTCCAGATGGTTCACAACCCAGCCACTTTTTTGGAAAAGCGAAAAATCACGTTCTTAGAAAATTGGACGTAGAAAGTTAAATTTGAATCAAAACGGTAATCTGTCTTCATAACAAATTTGCGTTTTTTGTTCACCTTTCAAACGGTATCTTCGATTTTTCGATATATTTATTCTGTGAAAAGTTAGAGCCAAAAAACAAAACCCGGTTCACAACCCAGCCCTCTTCCTTACTGAAAAATCTGCAAAGGAGTAAAGAAGACAAGACTATTTGCATTTAAGTTCCAGTTGCTTTACGAAGCTTAGTAGACTTTGAATAGTTCTGTTGGACAAATCCTAATGATTGTCAAAGAAGAATTTGATCAAGTAAATCTTCTTCACTGGCTTTGCAAGGAGGGAGCCGCAAGCCAGAGCCTGCATTTCTGGACGCTCCTTACACTTTAATAATTAAAAGTCTTCCTTTTTCTTTTGTCCAAGTTGCTCAGGTAAATCTTGCTTCTTCTTTTTCTGCATTTTCTTCGTCTTTCTCCTCCATTTTCAATAGCTAAGTTTGAATAGAGTCACACAAAACCTTTCCAATTTAGTCCTGTAGACGTAGCTGCAGAAAACAGCTTGTTTCAAACGTTTCAAATATTTCATCATTTTGCAGACACAAACGCCGAAGCTACTTGAATCATATTAATTTGAAATAATATTATAAAATATGCTTAAATTCACAATAAAGTTGCCTGTCATATCTCACACACAACTCTTTTTACTCAGTTTTAAAATTCATACACGGTTAACTCTTTCGCTATTTTGTTGCCATATGGCAATATGCTACTTTGTGGGCGTCTGCATCCTCTATGGTTGCAAGAATACATTTTTTTGTTGGTCTTAGAATAGTTTGAAGTTTTAGGAAAAATACGAAATTAATAAACTGAATATTTAAGTATAAAGAAGAGTAGTATACGCGTTTTTTTAATGGTATATCTTGACATAGTAAAGGAAGAAGAAGCAGAAAAAATTAGAGAACTTTTTAATTTGACGTTTTCTTTCAATTTAGATACTTTTTTTTTTAATTTTGGCTGAAGTAAATGAAGAAATATTCAAATTTTTGTTACGCGTAAAAAGTTTTATGTTTAAGTAATTATTACAGCCAAAACGATGTGGTTCCTCTTTTAGAAAAACACTCTAAAATACAGGGTCCGAGTATAAAAATTAAAAAATTTCTTATGGAATGCTGCTAATACAACCACATAGAAGCCTAAAACATAAAATTTAAAATTTTAACTTTCCCCAGTAAAAATCTGTAGCGAAAGGGTTAATGAAAGCCAGTTAAAAAAACACAAAAACAAAAATCTTCATTACATTCTCTGTGCATTGCTTCGATGTCCTCAATTTTCACTCACTACTCGCCCACTGAACTCTTTCCCCCACTCTTTTGACACTCATCATATGAGTGTTGTATGAAATGTGCAGACAAAAGACTGAAACAACAAACTTCCTGCATGAAGTCATATTCACGCCTACTTTCTTTTATAATTTTGACTGACATGCAATTTAGACATTTCACATATGAAATTCTGCACCTTCCTTCAGCATTTTTTTTCTTTTAGCGTTTTCTGCTACTTTAGCGGCGCGTGGAGGAGGACATGCACTTCCTTTAGCGTGCCACCGGTGTACTCAATTATGCGCAACAACACCACGCCAGCGTAACGTCCGCAAAGCGAGGTGCTCGTACGCATAACTGAAACATGAAGTATGAGGCAACGCTGCCTGCTGCAAAACGTGCCGCACATACGAAGCGCAAAAATGCAATTTATGTGTTAACATATTAACGCAACTGCACAGTGGCTGGCCGCATGAAGTTTTCGAGAAATTTTGCCACTAAATGAAGCAACAAAATGCGCGACAAACCCTTTGAACATAACTCGAGTGTTGGTAGTACTGAGGAATGAGAAAAAAATCAACAAAACAGACTTTGAAAAAATTAAAAAAGAATTAAAAATTAAAAAAAAAGTAATAAATAGGTAAAAATGGTTTGCAATGCAGAAAATCCCAAAGGTGACAGGAAATTTTCAGCTGAAAAATTAACAAGCGTAATTAAAAATGTGCGCCGCTTGCATAGCAATGCGACATCAGCTACAGCAACAACAACAATAATGGTACGTGCAACAGCAACAGCAACAGACAATGCCAAAAATGGAGTTGTAGCTAAATGGCGGCATTAGCACGCGACCGTTTGGGCGTTTAATTAGCGTACGAGAGGGCACTGTGCTTTGGCAGCTTTTTGTATTAAAACGTAATTAGTTGTGAACGCTTTGCGCTATTTTTACGAGTTGCTTAGCGTTGCGTTAAAGTATATAAATTTAATTAATGCAGCTACGCACACACAGAGCATTTATTTATATTTATTGCTAGCAAAAGCCCACATGCCATGCCAATGTGTGTGTATGTGTGTGTGTGTGAGTGATGTGTGGCAAGTGCCCGAGTTGCAGCGTCAGCTGTGGCATGTCAGCGCTTGACGCACGACGTGTCGAGTCAAGTTGTCGAGGGGTGTGCGGGCACTTAACGCGTCTGTTGGCTAAATCAACATTACCAGCGCGTTAACGTTGAAATTTACGCATATCACACGGCAAGCGGTGAGGGTATGCAGTAGCTACTTATGCGAGTAGCAAGGAAGCAGCAACAGAACAAAAAGAAGCAGAAGCAGATGAAGCTAAAGGAGCCACAACAACAACAACCACAACTAGTTGTAAGAGCAGCGACAGTGCAAGGCGGTTTTATGACATGGTTTATTAAGTTGTTGGCGTTATAGCAAACAACTTGTTGCTTTATTGTAATTTATTAACACACACACACACACACATGCACACGTACAGAGTCAACTTTATGAAATGTGCGCTAAAAATATGGCCGCGTGCGCATCATTGGCGCATAAATTCAGCTGAAAAGTCTTAAGGTGTCGATTTGTCGCCTACAATTGCTGCTGCTATGGCTGCTGAGTGTTGTTGTTGTTGTTTTTGTTGTTGACTAAAGTCACTGTCGTTGCGCTGTTGATTGTTTTAAAGCATTCTCATACTAGATTCATATCAAGGGTAACTTCTTCACCTACACGCGCTGCAGTGTGTTCATATTGTTGTTGTTATTGTTGTTGTTGTTGGCTGCCTTATTCCATATGCAGCATACTGGCTCAATTTTTCATTCATAAATAAACGTTTTAGCAATTAAATATGCTGCTGCTGCCTGAACTGAATGAAGTTTTGCAGTCCAGTTTTGTGCTATTTTTTATTGTTGTTGTTAATGCAGTGTTGTTGCATTTATTGTCGAAGCGTGCCGCTGATATGCTGATATATGTACATACATACATATATGACATGCACTGCTATGTGCGCTGTTGATTTGAACTAATTTAAAGTGGCCGGTGTTGACTTTATGTGGGAACCAAACTGACCCAGTAGGAAAAATGATGCTGAGAGTGGCTAAAATTTGTCTCCCGAGTTCCTAAAAACTTTAGTTGTTATATTTTGCTATTATGGCTAAAATTTTTGCAATTGTTTTTACACAAAAGTGCGCGTGAGTTAAAAAATTAATCATTTTTTATGCTTCCATGGAGACTTTTAATTTTTCCAACTGGCATCGAGGAGAAAGTGTACTGAGCATATAAAACTGTTTGCTTCCTATTTACTGTCAATTTGCAGAAACTAGGCAGTCACAAAAAAGTACATTTCCGTGTTTTTGTGCAGAGTCTTTTGTTTTGGGCAATTAATTTGGCACTGTACAACTGTGGGCAGGGGAATCGAAGTTGTTCGAGTTGTAGCTATTATTTTGCAATTAACTATTGTTGGTAATGAATTTCTGCTAATTAATTTCTTATGTATGCATAATTAGCGTTCATTACTATGAATGCAAAAAACCCACATATTCCAATGAAATTGCGGCATTCATAACTAATTCAGCGCCACTGTGTCATAGAGTACTTTGCGTACATTTATTAACTGCAATCAATGTCAAATAAATTACGTCAATGCATGTGACAAATTGCTGCAAACGACCGCCAATAAGTGCAAAAATATCTCTGCCAATTTTGTTAACGTCGACTTTCCTAAGCAAAACACAAACAACAACACAAAAAAGCACATCAACAATGGCAAAAATTGGCAACGATTTGCTTCAAGTACGAATTGCAAAAGCTAATCGAAAAAGTTTATGGGTTTTTAGGCAAACATTTTTGTATTCGCCACACACACACACACAAACATAGCTACACACTTGTGCACTCAAATGAATTTGGGTAATGCAAATATTGATCAGAGAAGCGTAAAATATCCGCACACAAAAAGCGCACAAATATTGCAAACAAATTATAAAAAATTAAAAAAAAATTTTGTGTGCGTTTGATGCGCTCAAGAGGCGAAAATAAATTGGGCGCTCGTAATGCCCAGCGAAATCTACACCGTTTGCCGATTACGTAAGCGTTTTTATGTTCGCTACAATTAAAATTGGTGCACAATGGTTGGCGCTGCTATTGTTTGTTGTTGTTGCAAATTGGAAAACTAAACATTAGGGCGAATGACTGCAGCGCGACACTTTTTCCACAAATTGGATTAAATTTGATGTGCAATTTGCGTGAATTTGGAGCAGCGTTTTGCCTGTTTACAGTGGAAATTAGCAGCGGTTGCGTCAACACGGACAGCAAATCAAAGCGCAGGCGAAGCGGCGCGTTACGGCGACACCAAAGCGACGATCGAGCGATTTTTCGCGTTTACGCGTACACGCGACGCAATGCAAAAGCGAACTGAACGGCGAGCTGGCTGAAAGTTGGCGCTCCAAAGCGCACACACAGCTTTGGCTTTGACAGCGTACGCGGCTGAGCGTAGTGAATGGAGGGCGAGTGCAGTTTCTCGGTTGCCTTTCGAGCGTTATTCATTCAGCTGATTGTTGTTGCTGTTGTTGTGCAAACAAACAGCAACAACAGCGAAACGGCAACAGGCAACAATTCATAGCTGAGAAGACGTAGAGGCAAAGCAAAATTGTAGAAAACGACATAGAAATAGAGAAAAACAAAAGGAAGCAGCAGCAGCAGCAGCGAAAATTGCTGAACGATCAGCTGAGCGTTTTAAAACGAGTTTGATTTGACGTTGGCATTTGAAATGGCCAACAACAACTACAACAATCACAACAAAAAGAGCCACAAAGTGCGCGTGTTCGTGTGTGTATGTGTGTGTGTGTGTAGCAGTTAGCTGGCTGCTGGCTCGTATAACAGTTGAGTTCTGAACTGAACTGAACTGTTATACTGGCTCGCATAGCGCCATAAGTGGTTTGGTTGAGTTTTTGCTTTTTTCAATTTATTTTTAGTTTATATTTCTTTCGAATAAATTCTTAGTTACTTTCATAGGCAAATGTTTGTTAGTCAAAGGTTTTTAGCAACTACAACCACAAAGCAGGTGATTTGTTTCGCAGACTTTGACGCTCTGCTGATTTTCGCTACATGTAGCGGGAAGTGTTGCTTGTTTATTGTTTTTGTAGTTTTCAAGTACATTTCAGACATTTTGTTGTTTGTTTTTGAAATTTTATTTTTTCCGTCTTGGAGACTTTATTGCTCCGTTTGCTGTGCATGGCGGACATTTTATACTCATCGCTTAAGTTTGGTAGACTAGAAAAGCTGCAAGTAGATCTAAAATAGTGGCAATTTGCTGGCCTTGTTGTTGTTGTTTATTTTCAGGTTTATTGCGTCTTTAAGCCAAACTAATTTAAATACTTAAAAGTGTTTGCAATAAAGTGCGAATTTTTATTTGGGGCATTCAATGCAGATTTCGATGCAGTTGTGGCTTAAAAGTTAAATAGTTTTATATGTATGTGTGTGGTTATTTTTTGTGAAGTTGTATATTATGAATATTTGTTGTATTTACATACATACATATGTCTGAAGACTTTTATATGGCTAAAAAGTTCTTGAAAAAGTATAAGAAACTTGCTTGATGGATAATGTTTATCGATGATTTTGTTCTAACAGCTGTCAGGTCATATTACACCGTGCGACAAAAATAAAAAAAATTTTTCACACCGAAAAAAATCCATATGGGCGTGAAACTAGAGACCAAACATAGTAATACTGCGTACGCAGTTTTTCATCTCTACATCCTTTGTCCTTTTAAAAAGACTTCAAAATTTTTAAGGGGATAAAGAATAAAAAAAATATAAAAAATACTTAACCTCGTTAGAATATGGCGATATTTAAGAATTTAAATATAAATAAAATTAATTTTTTATCTATTTGTAAAAAAAGGATATGAAAAAGGTCCTTTGAAAATTTTAATCCTTTATATACTTGAAAATTTATGTAGAATTTTCTTGAAAAACAAATATGTTAAATCCCAAAATCTTCTTGATCACGTGTCAAAATTTCATTACTTGGATTTTTTCCGGTGTGAATTTTTTTTAAATTTTTGTCGCACGGTGTAGTCTTTCGTTATAGCCGTTTAGGGCTTGGAAAGTCATAGAATACAAGAAACTAAAAGTTTAAAAGTCATAATATCAATAAATCAAAATCTATTTGTGTGTGTATGTGTGTGTGGATAGTAAAGGAAATGGCAAATTTCCAGCAATTACGAATGCAAATGATTTCTACATTGTATGCTGCTGTCTCTGTGTGACAATGAATGACCATATGAATATTTTATATGAGAAAAATATTCTCGAAATGCATCAGAAAATATGTGGAAAATGATTTTTATAGAGTTGCATTTAAATTGTTTGAAAACTTAGAATTTAAATAAAAAAATCAATAAATTCTTTTGAAATCACGCCACTTTTAACTTGTGAAGTGAAAATGAAATTGTTTGAAATCTTTGAATTTTTTAAAATAAAATCAATAAATTCTTTTGAAATCTCTCCCCTTTTTATATTGTGAAGTAAAATTTAAATTGTTTGAAATCTTTAAATTTTTTTAAAATAAAATCAATAAATTCTTTTAAAATTTCTTCGCTTTGTATTTAAATTAATTAATTTGCTTAATACTCGTAGTGTAAGTAATTAATTGCAATGAATTAAATACAATTTTTTATATTTTCTATTTACATATTTGTATTTGTAATTCTTTACAAAAATCTGTTACAACATTTCTACGTCCAAAAACCAATGACATCACTTGCTTGTTTTCGAGCTATCGATTGCTAAAATATTTGTTTAAATTATACATTACTGTAGCTATCGTTGTTGTTGTTGTTGCTGTTGCTCTTGTGATGAAATAAAACTGTACTAAGCGCTCGGCTCTAAAACGTAGCTAACGTCATGTCGTTGGCATTTAGAATAACAACAACGACTACAACCACAAACAGATAAAACAGATGTCAAGCGTTCTAAGAAAGTTAAAAAGTTTTTGCGGTTGAAATTAAACGAGATTCTTAAAAAACTTTTTAAAAAAGTTACACCCACATGGGAAAATTTACATTAATTCTTTACTACTTTGTAAATGATTGAATCAGCGTTGCCTTGAAAGCAAAATAAAGTTTAACATTTAAAGCAAATAAAAGATGCAAACAGCGAATGCATTGCAGTTATTTATTTGATTTTTTTTCTTATTTTTTTTCGATTTATTTTTACTTTGGTTTTTTTTATTTTTCATGAAGGTTAGACACGCAGTTAACTGGGCATGGGCTCTGCATTTTAATATCAAATGCCACTGTTCATCAATTGCTATTATTTTTATTGCAATGTGCATAGTTGTTGTTGTACAAAATGATAATTCAACCTAAATTTATCAAGCGTAAAAATTTACTTATCGCTATTTACATTTGAATTGCTGGTGTTGTTGCTACTAGAAAAATTGTATACACAACGTAGCGAAATATAATCACAGCAACAAACATGCAACCTACTTCGCCCGCATGCCACACTTGGAGTCAATCCGTGTCGACGGCAAACGCAAATTCAAATCTGGCTAGCAGCAACGTGAAGCAGATGACGACATTAAGCGCGAGCGCGTACACACTCACCGTTGACCTAAAAAGCAACAACAGCACCGTTTTCAAGCGGGCGCGGGGCGGCGGCGACACTGGCAACGCACTCTACGCCAACAGGCAGCAATATGCACATCATGTACCGCTGCTGCTGCCGAGCCGGTTGCTGCTGTTGCCGCTTGGCCGCGCGCGCGCAGCTCTGAGCGCCACTTGGCCGGTCGCGGCTTAGTTAATTTGTTATTTAGCGTTGTGAGTGACACCTCAAAGCCGGTGCGCTGATAATTGCAAACACAAAACACTGAAACGGCAGAAATCATTTTACGAACACGACTGAACTGTAAAAGTTTGGGAGTGTCGGCGAGGGGGGCACTAGCGGCACTAGCGGATTTTGTGCTCATTTGCTGAAATGGCTAAAACAATATTGCGGGTTTTTGACATAAAAGCGACAACACGTTTATGGAAATTATAATTGTTTTTCGGTTGGTTGTGTGGGATTTTTGAAATTGCTGCCAAGTGCTGCAAGATAAAATATTTCGAGTGTCTGCGTGAATTAGATGCACAATAATTGCTTTGATTGGCTGATGTTTGTTGGATTCTTAATGGATTCAGCCATATGCTGAATTTCGTAAGAATGTGTGAATTTGCGAATCAACAGAATCTGCAATACTGGAGAAATTCAAAAAAAAATTACGATTTTGTGATACGTTTTTTGGTGGAGTGGCACACAAAACGTAGGCAACAATTGGTTTCTGCGCAAAGTAGCAGCAAAGAGGTCAGCGCTGACGGTTGTAACGGTTTGATGAGAACATGAGGTCATGTGTTTGGCAAATGTGGGCATGGCAGGAACAAGATTTGACTACTTTTATAGGGAATTCAATTTCGATTTTCACACTCTTTTGAATAAAAATAAAATATTCTCTAGCAGTCAAATAAATAAATAAATAAATAAAAAAAATAATAATAAATAAATAAATAAATAAATAAATACAAATTAGACTACTTTTATAGGGAATTCAATTTCGATTTTCACACTCTTTTGAATAAAAATAAAATATTCTCTAGCAGTCAAATAAATAAATAAATAAATAAATAAATAAATAAAAAAAATAATAATAAATAAATAAATAAATAAATAAATAAATAAATAAATAAATAAATAAATAAATAAATAAATAAATAAATAAATAAATAAATAAATAAATAAATAAATAAATAAATAAATAAATAAATAAATATTAGAATAAATATTAAAATAAATATTAATAATTATTAATTTTAATTCCCTCTTATAGAATTTATATTATTTTGATTTCTTTCATATGTATATCTATTTTTCTGTTATAAAAAAATCTAAAACTCTCCAACTCTAGCAGTTATGTTATCTTGATTTCCTTACCTACTTTTAGTTGTTATCTGTTTATTAATCACAAAAAACAAACAATTTTCATTAACAAAAAGCATAAAACTTGAATTCCTCTTTAATTTGAAAGCTTATATGATAAAAAAAATTGCAAATTTATGCCGAGTTATGGCAGAAAAGTGTTTTTGTTAAACACACAACGCCCAAAAAAAAATGATTTGTTAAATTAAATATTCATTCCAAAGCTGCTCTCAGGCCAGCAACAGCCTGCGGCTCTGTAAATTGCCAAAAATGACAACGAATAAAGAAGTAAACAAAGCAGAACTTGAGTGTTTATGTGTAGTGTTTTTTTTTTAATTTTTTTTTAACTTTATATCAACGTATCAGCACTCAAATTGTTTTCTAATTGCGTTTATTGTGTGTTAATGTAAAGATATGAATTCAATTCATAAATATTTTTGTATAATCACTTTAAAGCTCTTACAAAAAATTTGTTAAAAAAATAATATTTCTTTTAATTTTTTTTCAATGCTTTCTGTATTCAATTTAAGAAATTATTGGGAATTTCCTTTCGCAGCTTAAGCCACCACAACACAAATGCTCTGCCGGTTTGTGCTGTCTTGGCCGGCGGGCATAAACCGTAATTGTCGAAAACCTGTTCACACAGTGTAAACATTTTCACTCTTCAAACACGCTGCTTGCTGCCACAAACGCAGCAAAGAATTCCTTTTTCGCTGTTGCGCCAAGAATTTTCCAATTTTCTAGTTGTACAGCAGCGAACAGCACAACACAGAGAGAAAATCGAAAATGTCTGCAAGCAAGCAAGCAAAAAATAAAAATAAAATTGTATGATTGGACAAGAGAAAGAGGGTCCAGATGGCCAGCGAACGTTGGAATTCTATTTGCTGCAAGAAAATTACAAGTAGAACAAAATCAAGTGACTTGTGTTGGCAGCGTTCGGCGTTCAGAACGAAGAAGAAGAAGAAGAAAAAGTGTAAAGTGTGCCGTCGAGTTTTGCACCGAAAGGAATGTCAGTGGTAGTTTTCAATTTCTCACATTTTTCCGCAGCAGATTTTTGGTACGTTCTTAATTTTTTTTTGTTTCGTTGTTGTTGCTGCTGGTGTTAATGTCGCACACATGTTAATGGTTGGTATGCTAGTCAAATTTAATTGCTATATGAATTACTGAAATTGAATAGGAGTTTTTCAACGGTCTGAAAATAGTTCAGATGCATTTTTTTTCAGGTAGTCAGTGGTGGTATTTATGGTTTTTGTTGTAGCAGTTGTTATGAATTGTGAGTAGGAAATGTGTGGCTACATGAGATTGCATCTTTAATGTGTGTCAAAGCAATCATAAATTGGGTTTGAATAATATTGAATGATGGCAAATCAGAATTGTTGTGACTCAATGGTGAATGACTCAGAAAATTCTACGCATTCGCACATTAGACTCAACTGAGTTTAGCTCACTTAAGCCGCAGCAATGACCTTCGCAGAGGTTAATGCCTTTGACGTCTGATAAGAAGCTTACGTGTTCAAATTCGCACTCAATGAATGCTGAATTTTCTCTAAAATTTTTGATTTTTGAAAATTGGGTAAATTAGAATTTTTGTAGTTTATTAGAATTGCAGCTTCCGCCTTTTTTTTTTAATAACTCTCGAACCAATAAAGTTAGAGTAATGAAATTTTGACACGTGATCAAGGAGATTTTGGGTCTTAACACACTTACTTTTCAAGAAAATTCTATATAAATTTTCAAGGATATAAAGGATTCAAATTTTCAAAGGACCTTTTTCATATCCTTTTTTTACAAAAAGATAAAAAATCAATTTTATTTAAATTCTTGAACCTTTCCTCTTTCATTTGATATACATGTCGCCATATTCTAACGAGGTTAAGTATTTTTTATATTTTTTTTAATTTTTTATCCCCTTAAAAATGTTGAAGTCCTTTTAAAAGGACAAAGGATATAGAAATGAAAAACTGAGTACGCAGTATTACTATGTTTGGTCTCTGTAGAAGTTTGACGCCCATATGGATTTTTTACGGTGTGAAAAATGCTGTTGCACGGTGTTATCAGATAGTTTTGGGCTAATGAGTTGTATACGAAACCCTCTTTCAAAGTGAAATCTTGTGTGCCCCACTGCATTAATACAGTTGCGCATACAGGGGGGTTTGGGGCTTCAAACCCCCCAAATACAAAAATTTCTGGTACAAAATATGGTTTCAAATGCTATTGGGCTCAAAAGTTGTATGCAAAACCCCCAAAAATGAAATCTTGTGTGCGCTACTGCACACATACATACATATACATAAATATATATATCTCACAATAGGGCGTGAAGCAATTTAAATATTGTAATCATGTGGTAATTAAATTTTTCCAATTTGAAGCAAAACAATGGCGTTAACTGCCAAAAGATTTCACGCTCAACAATTGCCAACTCATTGGCTTCTTTCAGTCCAAATCCAAATACATTGTTATGAAGATACGTTGCTGTTGGTTTGTTGGTGGCCACAATAATGCGTTAACGAGGCGAGTTCAATTTCCAATTAAAATTGTGCCACAGTTCATGCACAACATGTCAAAATATGCTGCTCAGCGCTCTCAGTAAACTAGAGGGAGGGGCGCGGCATAGCGGGAAGAATGTTTGTTAATGTTAGAGTTTAAATTACAAAGCAGTGGAACAGTGTTTTGCTAGCCCCAAGTGCGGTCTAAGCGTGCGCCGAACACATGCGAACAGCTGTGGGCAAACAAAACGAAAGACTGCAGCAACAAGCGTGGTTTTGCTATTGTTCAGAAATAATTTAAATTTAGCAGATAACTCATACTTAACATACATAATGATTTGCTGCATTAGTGTTTTTGCTTTTGTCGATTTATGTTTAGCTCGCCTGCTGGAAAATTTCTTATTGTCAGCTTTGATTTTTGTGCGCTGCACTTTGCTGTTTAATTGCATATGAAATCATTACAAACTGCATACAAATTATTTTAATTATCCGGCACACACAAGTGGAAGATACTTGAATGCGAGTGTGTTTGTGTGTGTATTTGCCTTCATTCTCTGGCAATGTTTTCTTCTATCTGCAATTAACAATCTCGGAAAATGAAATCAAACTGAAAAAATCGCACACCAAACACATACGAGAGAAATGTTGTGAAACATCAAACGGTTAAATTGAATGCCCAGCAACACTGCACCGCATCGTCGACTATCGCCTGAGCGTCGGCCACTTATTTTAACAATTTCTTCACTTGTAATTAGTAAGTGATATGCATGACGTGCCCAGGCCGCGTACACAGCAAACAATTTGACGTGCGCACATCCGCAAAGCTTCGCCCCTCACACCTTCGCCTCACAATAACTATTTAAGTGTATTCGACTATTTTGTTGATTCTTTCTTCTCTAATATTTTAATACCGAAAGGCGGCAATTATGCATGTAAATCAGTGGCGTTGCTGTTTGCGGCGTTTGTACTGGCCGCTTCTTCTTCGAGCATATTTAATTACAGCGCTTTCTGAAGCATATCGCTGGCGGCTCGGAGCGGTCCGTTCACTCGCGGCGATCGTTCTTGCGTTTTGTGTGTTGGGCGCGCGGCGACTTGTGTAATTACAACGCTGCATTTGTTCGTTCGTTTCTTCTAAATGAAGGCAGCGCGCGCGTTCGCTGCTGTAATTAGAATTGCGGCATTTTTGACTGGTGATTTTTTGGTTTGAATATTTTCCTATTTGGTTTTTTTTTTAATATCTGTGCTTGCGAGTAAGTTTAGTTAGCTGTACTTGAGGTATGACGAGTGCGGCTGTGCGCGTTCTGAGCATTGAGAATAGTCAAATAGTTCGTAGGCATGAAATTCTGGGCGCTCAAGTCAATGAGCAGTCATTGACCTTTGGCAGTGTGTGTGTGTGTGTGTAGTGGACTTGGAAGAGTAAAAGTTTGCTATATGGTTTTGTGTTTCTATGGAGCAGTGAAGGCTGAGGGATGGACAGAATGGATTCGAATTGTGCGTTGCAGAGATGAAAATACGTTGTAAAGGAATCAGTGGCGGATTCAGGGGCGGTTTTGGGGGTTGACACCCCCTCCCCTCTGAAATATTAGCGTTGACATTAAAACTACATACAAATTGAAAGGCATTTTTTTGACATTTTATGAGTACTAAAGAATTATTTCTTGAAGCCCCCCAAAATATTTTTCTGAATCCGCCCCTGAAAGGAATACTTTCTAAAAATTTGAAGATAAAGAATTCATATTTATTTGCAGGTATTCAGAGACGTGTCTCCGTCTCAGTAGCACAGCGTAAATTGCACTGGGCTTCTATCTCCGAAGTCGTGGGTTCGAGTAGTCGTGGCTTAGTTCCGCACTTTTCCTAGTTTCCAATTTTTTTCTTTTTTTTAATTGTTTCCATTTCTTCAGCACCACCCAGTCAAGTCCTTTACCTTTGAACAAGGGCCTATCTTTTTCATTCTAATAAAGTGTAATGAGCAGATCGTAGACGATTTTTATATCTAGTAGCCTTTCTGCCACAACAAAAACACCACTAAGCAGTTCCAGATAGGATATTTATCAACGCATACATGAACCAAAATTAAGCTTATCAAAGACACGAACCTCTAGGTCTTCTAACCACATCATCTACCTAGCAGCAACGAATGCACAGAGGGCGCTCCACACAACCCAGTAATATATTTTTAAATACGAATAGGTCCCTTCTAGGGGACCACAGATGGCAGGTCTATCACTTAGAACTGCTGGCGATAGGCTAATCATACACCCAGGCAGAATTTCAACCGATTATTGTTGGTTTTTATAGAGGTTTTGCTTCATATATTCCAAATTGTTCATTAAGAAGCAAAGGTCCACACAAAGCGTGGTTTTAGTAGCTAAGAACCCGACCGACAGTTTCTATGAAGGCTTGCACCTTCTACGCTGAAAACAAAAATTCAATTCATTCAAGTTCAAGTCTACAAAACACCAAATCGCAAAGACCTGCACCCAGCTAATCAAATATTCTTCCCTCTAGTCCTCTAATTGAATGATCTTTTGACCCAATTTTCCATTAAAATTATAATCAGTACAAAATTTTGTACTCTAAATTTTTTCAAATACTACTAATCACCTTCAGAAAGCATTAAAACACTTCTGCAATTGCCTTAGCTTTCAAAAAGTCAATAAATTGAGTTCATCCAAAGCTTTTGATTGGCATCGGCCGCCACTTACCGGCATGCAGACACTTCACGCCTCACGCCTAGCAATTTGGTTTTTCATGCATATCGCTTGACGTTTACTTAGGCCGAGTGAGCATAAGAGCTGCTTTCAACAACAACAACAACACCAAGAGTAACACCAAACAATCGTAATACTGTAACACATAACCAGCTCAAGTACCGGCAATATGACGGCAAATCGTGATAACGAATTTGGCTAAAACGCGCAGCTCGCTCAAATTTTATATTACCAAACTAAAAAGCAACAGATTACAACAAAAATAAACAAATCTCATAACAAAGTAAGCAAACGGTGAAAAAAAAACAGCAAAAGCAAAATTCCAACAACAAACATTTTTACACCATGTAAAAACAGGCTTGGCCCGGGCACAGTGGAGCAAACTACACAAATGTGCTCTGTTCGAATGCACGCACATGCACACACACACACACAGACACATGGACGCCCGGCTAGAGCAACATTTTGTGAACCACTCTATTTATCTGATTTGCCCAGGCAGGCAAAAGGCAAAAGCACAGACGGCAACAAAGACCAAACATAAAAAAATGCAAAATAAAAATGCAGGCGAATTATTGAGCGATTTTTTGCCGCTGATTTTTACATTCGTTTTTTTGTTGAGCAGTTTTTAGTTTTTGTTGTACGTTTTTGTGTTTGTTGGCTTGTTGCACTTTGGCTGGAGCGCAATGTGAACGTGTAGCAGGAAAACTGCAAATAGCTGAACGCGTATTGAGCATAGCGCCGCGGCCGCAGTCGTAGTCGCAGCAGCTCGTGCAATTGCGGCCAAGTGGCGGCGCAGCAGCAGTGTGCGGCCAGTGCTGGTAGCAGTGAGCGACCGGCCAAAGGCAACAAACAAAAGTCGGCGCACAACAACAACGACGACGTAGGTGAATGCGCTGCGAAGGAAGTGGCGCTGTTATCGCCGTAGTGTGGAGTATGCAGTGGGGTGGAGGGGTTAAAAAGCCAACAGCAGCCGCCGTTGCAGCACACATTTTATATGATTTCTGTTTTGTTATTGTGTGCCGGTTGGTTGTTGTTGGTGTTGTTGCTGTTGAACTCGGCGTATTCGCTGCATATTTGTCTGTTATTATTATTATTTTTATAGGAATTGCGTATTAATAACATGTTGTGTGTTGATGCGACGTCTTGCAACACAATCAGCAAGCTGGTTGGCTTCTACAACAACAACAGCATCAACAGAAATAGTATGAAGAACAAATATGCGCGCATGTAGGAGAGAGAAAGAGCTCAGCGCAAGTCGACAGACGAACGCAAAACAAAAGCACGAAAGTGACCAAGGAACAGGCTGAAAAAAGTGGGCCGAGAACTTTGGACAAGTAATAATAGTAATATTGGCAATAATATGTTGTAATAATCATGATAATGTGGCCGCGCTAAAGTGCGTTGATGTTGCGCTGTTGGTGATGTTGCGTGCCGCTGAAAGGTGGCCTGCAACCCTCCTTCAAAGCCAGAAAATTTCGATCAGATTTATGGTGCCATGTCTGGGATTTTGTACACATTTGTGCAGTCAATGCAGCGAAAGAGAAATCTTTCGAATTGAAGTCTTTCGAAGAGAATTTAGAAATAAGAAGAAGAAGAAGAAGGAGAAGAAGGAGAAATCAAAGTGTTGGTAAAGTAGGCGCAGAGAAAGATTTGGTACACTAGCCGATATATTTTTTACAAATATTTTTGATCAAGAAATTAAATTGTTTTTTGTTTTTAATATTATGGATGCAGAAGGGCCGTTGACTAGTTGACTTTAAAATTTTGTGAAAATGACATAGGCAAAATAAAAGTGAAAATGAGAAGTCGAAGTCTTGTATAGAATGAATTCGTATCGGAGACAAATTAAAGACTTAAGCGACAAACTCGAATTTGAATAACAATTTCAGAAAATAAAAAATGACAGAAAAATAAAAGACTTAGGCAACAAACTTGCATATGAATATCGATTTCAGAAACTAGGAATGCAGGGACAAATGAAAGACTTAGGCGACAAACTCGAATTTGAATAATTATCTCAGAAAATAAGAAATGACAAAAAATAAAAGACTTAGGCAACAAACTTGCATATGAATAATGATTTCAGAAACTAGGTATTGAGAGACAAATGAAAGACTTAGGCGACAAACTCGAATTTGAATAATGATTTCAGAAAATATAAAATGACAGAAAAATAAAAGACTTAGACAACAAACTTGCATATGAATATCGATTTCAGAAACTAGGAATTCAGGGACAAATGAAAGACTTAGGCGACAAACTTGAATTTGAATAACGATTTCAGAAAATAAAAAATGACAGAAAAATAAAAGACTTAGGCAACAAACTTGCATATGAATATCGATTTCAGAAACTAGGACTTGAGAGACAAATGAAAGACATAGGCAACAAACTTCCATATGAATAATGATATCAAAAACTAGGTGTTGAGAGACAAATAAAAGACTTAGGCAACAAACTCGAATTTGAATAACGATTTCAGAGACTAATGAAAGAGACAAATAAAAGACTTAGGCAAAAAACTTGAATCGGAATGACGATTTCAGAGATTATGCATTGAGAAAAAATAAAAGACTGAAATAACAAACTTGAATAAGAATTAGAACTATGAATGTTTGGCACATCTAAGCGTTAGTCGCATTTGTCAAAGAATTGATTTTGTAACAAAGTGCCTATTGAGTTGGATATCTTTACTAAATTTCAGATTAAAGAGATATGAAGCTATGCCTATTTGTAAACTTCATAGAGGAGCAGAAGAAGGCTACAAATTCAATTACACATTTATACATACATAGATGGTAAAGAAATGAAAGACTAAAGCAACGAACTTTTAATTTTCAATAAATTGTTCCTATTAATTTTTACATAATTTCTTTTAACTTGAATTAAATGTATTTAATTTCACTTATATTTGTATTTCAATTATCTTTAATTAACTTTAAATCTTAATAAACTGCAAGTTTCGGCTCGTCTTAGGAAACATTGGCCTTATTCATGCACATAAGCCTCTTACCTCGATTTCATTGCGAATATTTAATATTTCTACAACATTTCAAAATGCCTAAAATTGACTATAAAAACATTTTAAGTGCAGACAAAAAAGGAAAAATATATATTAAATATCATCTTGAAGTGTGTCTGTGTGTGCACCCTTTTATGGACAGCACCAGTTTTTGCTAGAAAAACGTACCTAAACAGTCAGAAAACCTTCTAGAATATGGCTGCATATTAGTGATTCATAAAGTTGCCAGTTTAAGTGGTTTTTCCACTCAACACAAACGCAGAAACAGACACCAACGGTCGCCGGTCCGAGTGGGTGACATTTGTGGCATGACATTTTCATCAGCGTTTTGTGTTGCCAACAGCGACAATAGCCAATTCACTGCAGACGACCGCAACGTATTTAATAAACTTGTACAGTTTATGACACTTTGCGGGGTTTAAAAACTCGCAGCATGGCAAGATGTAACTTAAATGTGTTGGATTTTTTAATGCAGTATGAAAGTGTATTGCAGCGTTATAAAACTATTTTTATATATTTTCTGTATTAAAATTTTTATACTAAAATGTGCTGAATATTTGCTGCTGTGCTAACCGGAGATAAGGAACTTTTATTGCAGTTCAACGCAGCAAATGAAATTTTTACGATATGCTGTTGTGCTCTTGATTATTATGCAAGATTTTTATGGACATTTATTGCGAAAGAAGAAACCAAATTAGTGATAAAAGCCAAGGACACACACAAAGTTGAGAGTAGCATTGAAAGTTGGGAATTGCTTTTCAGAAACTAACATATAGAAAATACGTGCTAAAAGTCTGTGTCGTCGAGGTTGGATTAATATTGAGGGTAGACAGCAAATTCTTGCTGCTTCTTTCAGGATTTCAGCGTTTGGCTGATGTCGTCAAGTTTAAAGATTCGACATAAATTAATAAAAGTGTTGCCATTTTTGGATGCAAAAATCGATACTACCACAGCGCATTAAATCCAAGTTGTAGTTGCCTAAACGCATCTAAAGCCAATTTAAAATCACCTCAAGTAAACGCATTCAAAGCCCCGAATGCGTTAACAAACAACAATCAACAACAAAACCTTATGAGTGTAATTGCATAATTTGTGTACGCCAACAGAATAAATATTGTGCCAGCCATACTTGAACTCGGCGTCAACATTTTGTAGGCTTTTGTGTGTAAAAGCTGTCTTGATGCGACGCCAATATTTACGCGCCGAAGAGTGAAAGTTGTGCGCCATAGCGCCAAATCATGCAACGCTTTTTCGTTACTCTTTATTGCCATCGCTTGTTGTTGCTGTTGGTGTATGTAATTTGGCTTGTCGGCTTTTGGCAATGGCCACATGACATTTTAGGCAAGTCGACTGCACATTGCCACAAGGAAATCTGAACATAAAAATCAAAACAAAACCCACAAACTGCAACACTTACAATGTGTTGTGTGTCTCGTTTTTGTTGTCATTGCAGTACAGTGGGAAATTTTTCCAGCTTATGGCATAAATTGATTTACAATTGCACGTTCACTGGGTTGAGCACGATTGTGAAATTGTTGTTGACTCTGACAAAAGTTGTACAAAACTTGACTTGACGTTTGTGGAAGTTTGGTTTTGTTTTAATTTCCATGTGTTGGTTGTTGTTGTTGTTTTATACAAATTCAATGCGATGATGCAATCATGAAGACACTTTGTTTATGGTAAAAAATTTTATTGCAAGTACCGTTACGCATGCACGTTGTATGACACGTTAAAAGAGCAAGTTTTCAGTGGGTGTGGGTTGTGTGTGGGAGTGAAAAAAACAACTGGATTTTGTGTGAGAAAACGGAAATTTTAATTGCCGAAGCAGAAATATGAATGAAATTATGGACAATTATACAATTTGAATAAGTAAACATATAAAAAATTATACAAAAATGGCGACATTTTAATGATATTACAGATAATTATACGATTTGAATGAGTATAAATAAAAAACTGATCCAAAAAGGAGATAGATTAAAATTAAAATTTGATCATTGTGGGTTACGGTTAAATTGAATTAAATTGTGCGGGCGATAGTGCATTGTGACAAAGGCTACAAGTAATTATTTTGGGTTTCTCAATGGTTTTTTTTTAATTTTTGTATAATTTTTTCTTATTCAAATGAAAAAAGTGTTTTTCACAGCAATGAAAACATATACATTTTTTTTTATATTTAAGTTGAACACTTGATTTCGTGCTTGTTTTGTATACATAGGTTTTTGCTTCTCAAGATTTACAGCTTTTCTAATGAAATCCATTTACTCTATATTTGGATTTTCACTTAAACTAAAATCTCTCTGCTGTCATTGTGTTTGAGACTGAGACTTAAGTATTATACCATGGAGCATTAAACCTGAGGGTTAATAGAGTAGAGGTCCCCTCACATCTATCTATCTGAGCTTCATTTTTTTCTCACATCATCTATTTGAGGTCCATTTTCCGCTCACATCTATTTATTATATCTAAACGAAAATCTCAGCAACACATGGCTTGCATCATCTTATCTCTTAACTTGGTCATTTCCTATAAAAATTTCATTCAACACAACCCAATCTGTAGACACAAGCAACAGTCACCATTCACAGTTTAATTGGTTTTGTAATAAATCAATTTTCAAATGGCTTTCATAATCAGCGCAACAAAAGACTTGAGCAACAAACTTCATTGTAAAAGTTGCGTTGCTGCCTTTCAGCCATATTTGGCGCCACAATCTGGAACAATTAGTGCCATTTATATGTACGCCCGCACACACATTCAACCTGTTCCGGTTTTTTGTTGTCCAGAATAATCGCACACACACACAAACATAGTTAAACGCCGGTGCAATCGATAGCAATTAAAATCCTCAAATATTATTTTATGTCCAAGACAATTTGTTTAGATTATTCTCAACTTTGACAAAAGCAAACAAAAGCCTAAATGAAAGGTCATCTTAATTAACGGTTTCATGCGATTAGGCTGCCTAAAAAACACAAAGCAACGGCAATCTAACAGCAATAAAAAGCAATAAGCTATGCAATAAAACGCAAACTTGTTTTATTCCAAAAAAAACAAAAACAACAATACAATTAGAAACCGTAAAAAGATCACGTCAAACAAGTAAATTAACATATAAACAAATGCAAAGCCAACGCAAAGAATTCATATCAGTGCAGTTGTATTTATAAAAAAGTTATATTGTGTGTGTGTGTGGGCATACATAAAATAATAACGTTATGGTTCACAAAGTGGTTTGCCTTGAACCACACCACTTGCCATTTATAAAATACGTGCGGCCGTGCGCTGACGCACATGAAAGTGAAAACGACGCTCAAAAGTGTCGCTGCTGATTTGTAGAAAAGTGCCTAAATGCGCCAAAGCAGTGTGGCTGCTGTCTAGAAAATGATTAAAAATCTCGTGACTCATTGCCGGCCGCTGCAATGTTGAAGAATTAATAATATGCAAAGCATAAAATAACACATTGTGAAGCATGCGCGCACACACACACACTTATTTAACTAGAGGTGGTATCAATTTTGAAAATTGGAAGCTAACCAGCAATTTTACGTTCATGCATGAATTGTCAACGTCGTGAACTTTGGTGCGACTTTGTCGCTTCGAGGAAACGTTGCGGTGTATGGCAAATGTTTCTAGCATTGACAGTGGCATGCAACCGCAACAACAACAACAACAATAATAATAACAACAACGACAAGTTGAAGTTCATGTCGTCCAACTTAATAGCTAACTAATGATTTGTTAACTGCCCCTGGTGGAAGTAAAGCCATCGCCAATCAAACAATTGTTGGCGGTAGTGGTTAGACTTAATCGATCTGACCTTAATTATAGGTAAAGAAATTACCAAAGCTTTGCTTAGCTCAACATGAAGCCAGCAAGCAGCATGGCGAGTGACACACACTGGGGCGAACAACGCAACCAAAATTAAGTTCTATCTGTGTGTGGGCAAACTGAACTTTAGCGGAAAACAAAAGAACTAAGACACAAACTGAATTTCCTCATCGTTAGCAGCAATTCGTTGCTTGCGTGCAAGATTTCAAATAACAGCGCATTTTTAAGCTTTTTTCGGCCGCTGATTTGTTACGAAAAAATTAAAGATATTTTTTCAAATATGCTGCGCCGCAACATCCGTTCATATTAACAGTTTTTAAATTAAAATTTACTTCACCATTACGTCCCAGAATTCGCTTATTTGTTTGACCAACTTGAGGTAATAAATTTTTATGACAATTTAAGTCGTAAAAATTGTTTGCTGTTTGTTGTTTTGCTGCTGCCGCTGAACGCGTTGCGCTGCCGTAAAACTGTCAGCACAGCCTCAAAATTAATTATATTGCGCTTAAAAGCGGCAAAGGAGCAAAAGGCTGCGACAATGCGGAAGAATCTGAATCCAAGATGAGCGAACAAAATTTATCAGCAACATAAAATTTAAGTATTGCATAATTTTGCCTTAAAGGCTGTTAAGTGAAAAACTAAAAGGACAGACACAAAGCCAAAAAAGCGCGCAAGTTATGCAACTTGCAACTTACTGTATAAAGGACTTTAAGGACAGCATCAGCCTTGGCCCAGCAACGGGCAACAACGAGCTCGAGGCTGCTGGCCTTGCCTAATTGAGACATTTTAACGAGTGTATAAATTATTGCAACCAACGCCAATTAATCGAATGCACAATTTACATGAAAGCCTTCAATCACAACAACACACAGCAGACCCAATTGACACATTGTCGCTTGTGTTACACGCGCTGCTTCTTCTGGTCATGATTAATGGCTTGGTTTTTGGAGTATTTGCTGCCCTTCGGTCATGTTGCGGACATAACAGCAAATTTTTTTTAATAACTGCAGAAAAATGACACACACAGCACACATTTTCAATGTGGGCACCTTATCAAATATTGTAGCAACAAATCTCAGCATTGGCATGAATGAAATGTTAAAGGTCAAAGACTCTAAGATAGCGTCTCGCAGTGAACATGGAAAGCTGAGTTTGCGCTTTACTTTTTTGTTGTTGTTGTAGTGTTTTCTGTTCTGCGTATTTTTTGTGGTGTGCTGAACTTGCTTAAATGATTTTATTGCTATTCGAGTGGTTGAAGTTGCGGCTCAAAATCGGGTTTTTCTGTTTTATTTCAGTTTGTAAAGCGCAAAATCGTTACCGCCGACTGTTGGCGATGATATTCGCACCGCCGATGACGATATGCCGAATGACGAACGGCATGAGGTCATCACAAGTGTGGCAATATTTCGTGTGGAAGTTTAGAGAAGTCTGCTATTTATGAATGTAGCATACAAATGAGTGGAGATGAAAGATTTTATTTTATTGAAATCAGTGCAAAAATGTTGTTGACTTAGGAGATATAATTTATGAAAGCATTGACTAATTTTGGTTACTTTTATATCACAAACGAAGCCAAATGTCACAAATTCTCAAAGCATTGTAAGTAGGGTTTTATCACACAAAACAAGAACTATTTGGATAAGTTTACTTTTTTTCATTATTGCCATTATTTGTGAGATTTGGAATAAATTTGTACTTTTTTAGAAAAGGTTTAACGTTTTCAGCAGAAAAAGTGCGCTAATGAAAATACAAAATTTAGATAAATGTAATTCTTTTATTAATTGTGATAGTGTGACAAATGTTGTGACAGTCACAATTGGTAATTTTACAGTCACAAATAATAACTGAAAACCAGAATCATTCACACATTTAGAAAATATTTCGTATATTCATAATAAGAAATTTGTATATGAAAAGTTTATATAAATTTGACTCCTTCTTAATTGAGACAATTTTACAAACTTTCTGACAGTCAAAACAAGTAAACTTGAAAATGAATGTGAATGTTTCTCTCACATTAAAAAAATTTCGTATTTTTAGTATAGAATGTTTGTTTTCCATAGTAAAAAATTTTATAAGTTTTTGCTTTTATTTATTGTCACAATGGGACAAACTTTGTGATGGTCAAAACTGGAAATTGTATAGTCACAATAAACACCTGAAAACGATAAACATTCAAGCGTTCACAAAAAACTTCGTTCTCTCTTTCTGCTTTAATTTAATACTAATTGTGACAAACTTTGTGATAATCAAAATTGGTTATTTTGTAGTCACAAGTTATAAAAAAAGTAGAAACTTTCAGATATTCAGTAAAAATTTCGAATTATCTATCTGTTTAATTTTTTTTATTAATTGTGACAGTGTGACAAACTTTGTGACAATCACTATTGGTTTTTTTTATAGTCCGAAATAGTAACTGGAAATGAGGAACTTTTACTCGTCGTTAAAAACAAGTTTTTAAAATTCATTATTTGTGACAATATTGTGTCACAAGCTCAAATAATTATTACAATTTAAAAACAAAAGCAACTTTTATAGCGCAAAGTTCTTTCAATTGTTATTAATTCGTGTTTTGTTTTAATTTCATGCATGACCTAATTTGGGACAATGATGTCACAAAAGTTTTGTAACTAACTAGCAACTGGGCAATATGAAAAAATAAATAAATTCAAAGACATATAAATATGTTTGTTTTTTCTGTACAAAAAATGAAATGACAGATGCAGGACGAACTCAATTGTGACAATAGTGTCACAAAATTTGTGTTTTATGTATATACATATAGTAAAAAAATATGAATTTTGTGTACAAATATTGGTTTTATTTTTAATTTTTTACGTTTTTGTCATAAAACAAAAATATATTTGTAGCCCTGTTTTGCTCTAAGTAAACAATTTAACACAGTCACACAGAAGCATTTATTTGCTGTTTATAAAAGTTTGATGAAATGATGTCATATGTGACAATGTTGTCACAGAATTTACACAGTGGAAGAAATTAAACGTGTACCTATAAATTGTTTTCTAAATATTTTTATTCAATAAAGCATTTATAAACAACTGCGCTTCAACACGTACATACATATAGCCCAGTCAGCTGCTCTGGCTTCTTCCTCAATTTAGCGTTTCGGCTTGAGAAAGAACCTTGGCCGGCCCGACTACATTACGGTTCTGCTTAAATAAACACACACAATTATTGAAAAAATGATAGCAAACATATTTAAAAAAACAGCAATTGACTTGCTGGCTACCAGCGTTCGTAGCAGGCAAACTAAAGTCTGCTTCTACTTCACTAGCAGAGGAATGCGTGGCGTGGCGGTGGAGAAGTGCTAAGAACAAATTATTGAAATTCAATTTAAAGTCAACATTTACTCAAACACAAAAAGCAAAACAACACAACTCTACACATAGTCGTACACGAAACTTAAGTAAACATGAAGTAATGCTGTGGCGTATTTTCTTTAATTAGTGAATGATGCGGGTGCCAACAATACCTACACTCGAAAGAGTTTTGCAAACACAACAACAAGTGTGCTGTCAATTGTAAATATGTGGTCAAATCCAGATGCTGCTTATTTCAAGCACTTATAATTAGAATTAATTAGGCAATTTTTTATGGATGAGCGTCTGGTATATTTACCAAAATGTTGTCGATAATCATGTCTCCACGAAAAAATTCCTTGCTGGCAGTTGAGTTGTTGGCGGCTGCTTGGTTATTTTGCCGGCAGTGGCTGTTGTTGTTAATATTGTTGCTTTGCTTGGCTGTTTGGCTGCTGTTAATAGGCAAACAAGGCTGTAGCCGTTGCTTTGAAATTATTTTGCAATAATTGCAATTTGCACAAAATTTTAACAATTTCTTCTTTTTGCTTTTTTTTTAGCTTGAGACACACAATTATTATATAAAAAAATTTGTGTAAATTATTTTAAAATACTTTTAGTGCACTTGGACTGTTTTTTAAGCAGTTGCTGAACACGTTTGATGTGATTCTGGCGGTTAAAAGCTGTAAAGTAGAAAGAATTAAAGTGGTTAGAGTGGCATTGTCGGACGAGTGAGGTGTTGATATTAGGTGTGAGTATTGAGGGGGTGAGGTGCGTACAAGAGAAAAATTGTTTTGTTTTTGATGCTAATGTGGCTTACGACGGCTTTGCAATTCCGCAGTGGCTATAAAATGCTGGTCATAAATTATGGTGCTTCTATTTTACGGTCTAGGCGTGATGTGTAGTCGAGCGTTTTGCTTTATTTTACAGCAATGCAGGTAATAAATCTTATTGGTGCAAGCGGCGGTAAAATCAATTTGTTGTCGTTTTTCTTTTAGTTTTTTGTTTTCATTACTGCAGCTTAAGCACATTCATCATTTTGTTTTTTGTGCAAAGATTTGGTTTTTGTTTTATGCGAAGTGTGGCGGAATGCAGTGCAGCCGAGAGTTGAGCATTGCCATTGGTGTGGCTCCTAGTTATGCTCCAATTGCGTTTAGGCGGCTGCACTGTGCATCTTTAGAGCAGGAATAAGGCGCAAATTGATGTGGTGTGTTGGCGTTCAATTTACCAATAGGTGTGAGTTATTATAAGGCGTGAGGCAGGCACAAGATGCTCGCAGTGAATTGCTCAAGGCATAAGAAGACCAGAAGAATGCAATAAAATAATTCAGAAACATTCTTGGCAGCTAATGTGGAGTGATAGATTCGGGTTGGACATAAGAGTCAAGAAATTGCATAACAAATTGGGCTGTACTTAGTTCAGTGTGAGATTCTGTATACGAAAGACTTAAGTAACAAACTTGACAGATAGTCTCAAGTGATAAAATTGCAATTAGGCATGTGAGTAGTCCTAAAAGAATGGACATTCTTACATTAATAGAAATACAATTCTATTATTTAAGCAAAAGATTAAAGCAACAAACTTGGCATCTAGTTCCAAGTAATAGAATTTCACTTAGACATGTCAGTAGTCTATGAATGCGAATATAATCTCATATTAATGTCTTTTAGTTTGTACCTGTGAAACAAAAGACTTAAGTAACAAACTGGAGAGCTACACTTAAGTGATAAAATTCCACGTAGCTATATTAGTAGTCTTAAAATTTGTATGCAATCTCACATTAATTTTCTTTGATTTGAATTATTAAAACGAAAGACTTAAGCAACAAACTTTGTACTTGTTTCATGTGATAACATTTTACTTAGACATTTCAATAGTCCAAAAATTCGGGTACTAATTTTAGACATTACATTTATTTTAATTGTATTATTTAAACAAAAGACTCAAACAACAAACTCGACAGTTTGTCTGAGAAAACTACATTCAAAATTCGCATATCATGCAGTGAAAATGTAAAAACTCTATACAAAAGTTTGCAAACAAAAGACTCAAGCAACAAACTTGCATGTTATTTTTAATTAATTACTTCAACCAAACATTTCAGTGTGGTTTGAAAACACATTCGACCAGCAATTAGGTCGAACATGAAAATCGTTGTACAGACATTCACGCTTCCTACCGTGAACATGACTTGCCTTCACACTGGCAGCGAAAGTTCTCCATACACCAGACAAAAGCACAGCAAGAGCATCATCAAAATTGCTCAATATGCACAACAGCGCAACAATTGATGCTTTAATAATAAATTTTTTTTTATTGGGGCAATTGCAGCTCGCACACCAACACACGGCGCAGTGATTTGATGCGACTGCAACGCTGCGCTTAGGGAATACGCGCACTGCATATTTGCCAGATTCTGCGCTAAAATTACGCTCGAGCTGTTCTGTCCTTCGCTAAAGGAGTTCTTCTTCTACTGCTGCTGCAGTTGTTGTTGTTGTTTTAGAAATTGCACAGGTCGCATGGGGGCAGGCGCATATTTTGCATGTGCGCCTCTATTAAACGCTAAATATAGACTTGTGCGGCGCAGCGCAAGTGGCCATTACATGGAACCGGATATGCGGCCAGTGGTGGTGGTGGTGGCGGTGGTAGCGCTGCGGCCAATATTGCATTATGTTTGCCTATTTTGAGCTGTTAAGCATAAAGTGAATGAAAAAACAAAAAACAAATTGCAAAAAAATGCAACAAAACACTATTTTTAATCCCAGTCCGCTGTCTGGCTGGTAGGCTGGTAGGCTGGCATGGCGCAGATAATCTGCTGCAGATTGTTGCTTATATGTTTTTGCAAGACAACAACAACAGAAAAGCGCGCAAAATAATGTTCGCAGTTGCTGTTCACTTACACAAAAATTTGCATGCAACAATTCGCAGTTTGTTTTTGTTGATTTGCAGCAGTGGTTTTGTTGCAGCTATTTGGTAATTGGCTTTGTTGCAGTTGCAGCAGTTGAAATGCGTTTGTTGTGGCACAGCTGCAGTGTTTAGTTGTTTTGTTTTAAAAATATTTAATGGTTTAAAAAATAAAAAAAATATTTAAAAGGCTTTGGGTAAAGTCTTAATTTTGTGATAGTTTGCGTACGAATTGGATTAGTTTGTGGCGTCACTTGTCAGAATTGCAAAGCAGAAGAAGATGTTGCCGCATTTTTTGGATTAGAAGAAGCAATTAATAGTTATTATTTTCTGGATTACTTTTATTCGTTGAAACACACACAAAAACAAAACAAAAGCAATAAATTTCATAATAGCTATTTTTAATATATAAAATTTTCAATCATTTTGTTTTGTAATAGTTTGTTTAAGTTTAAATATTTTAAAGAATAAAATTTATTTATTAAAAATATTTGCTATTTATTATTTTATATGAATCTATTGTAGTAGGAATTTTATTATTTATATAATGTATTATAAAATGTTAAGAATTAACAAAAAATTCAAAATATCGATATACCCTCAGAACTGATGGCAATATTTATTTTTATTTTTTAATTCGTCAGTGAACTCAAATTAAGTAATACGTTTAATGCCATTTTGCATACATTTTTTTCATTAATATTTTTATTTTTTTTAATGTTTTTTAAATTTTTTGACGAACAGAAATATTTTATAAGAAATATTAAAATCATATCAAATAATATCAAATATAGTATCAAATAATCAAATATTAAATATTAAAAATTATGAAATAAATATTAATTTAAATTTTTGTTGAAAATATAAAAAAAAATTTTAAAAATTGTTTTAATGTATTTGTTTTATTTTAATTTAATTATTTTTATTTAATTTGATTACAATTTTTTCTAAAAATTATAAAATTTTTTATAAAAAAAATATTTAGAAAAGACATATATTTAGAAGTCAAATAAAACTATGAAATATTTAATTGAAATTTTTTTAGAAAAGATTTTAAAAAAATTTTAAAAACAATCTTTTTGTGATTTTAATTTATTTTTATTTAATTTGAGTCCCTTTTTTTATTCTTAAAGAATTATATAGAAAAAAGCAATTTTAAAAGGTATTAAAAAGTAATAATTTTATTTTCTTGATTCAACATTTTAAAATTAAGAAATTTGGTATCAAGGAATTAAAATCATAGGTTTTGATATTTTTAAAATGTTTTTCAACTATTTCTAAAATATTTTTTTTAAGAAAATAATGAAAAATTATGACAAAATCAAACTAAAATAATAAATTTAAATAAAAATTCAACAATTTAAATTTAGAAACTTTGAAGTGTGATTTTTCTGTATTTTGGGTATTTTTTTACAATAATTTTGAATATTATTGGTCAGCATTAAAAACTTTGAATATTTTCATTAGGATTATGCAAAGTTTAAAGGCCACTAACTTAAACACAAAATTTAAATTTTTTAAAATTTCGATTTTTATGATTAATTCATTTGTGTGAAATCAAGAACTTTAATATAAAGAAGTTTTAATAAAATGAATCACTACAATTAAAGTTTAATGAAACCAGGTTTGAGGTTTAATCCTCTTGAGATATTTTCTAAAACAATTTTAAAATTTTTTTAAAATACAATTTTGCTTTTGTTTTGTTAGTGGAGCTAAGTGTTGAACAAGTTTCGTTGCTTTGACATAAATCCATGTTTGCGTTGCGTTTATAAAACCAAAGTATTTCCGGTGGTTTTCTGGTTAAGTTTCATGAAAATTTGCGTTTACCGAAAACAGTTCTTTAGTTTTCAACAACATCAAAGTTTAGTTTCTGTTAGCCACATGTTCATATTTTTTGCAGTCAGATTTGTTCAATAGTTACCAAACTTATTTTTCGAATTTTTTAATTATTGTTGAAACTAAAAATCCATTGCACTCTTTTTAAACAGTTACCAGGTTGTGGTTGAGTTTCTGTAGATTGTTCACAAAAATATCCAAAAATCAAGTTTTTCTTAGAAACTCTCTATATTTTTGTTCTCTCACAATAATTTTGTTATTAATTTTTATTATTCATTAATTTGTTATAAGCCATAGCACACCTTATTATTTGCTTTGTTTTCTTTTTACTGAATCCAGCGCATTAATTAATTGGCATTAATCTTCACTCACAAAAAGCGATTAGTTGAGGCAACCGAACGCCAACTGTTGGAAATGTGAAAATTCTTTTCAGCCACCGAACACACAAAAATTCACAAAATTTCACAAAAATTCTTTCGCTCAGCTCGCAAACGCTCGCACACACACGGCACAACAGTTCGCTAGCAATTGTGGCCAGCACTCGGCAAAATCTCAGCGTTGGCAGCTGTGGCCACAGAAAACCGCTTCGGCGATTTTGCAACAATCCGTTAAGACGTCTGAACTCACCATTAACCACGACTCGTAATGCCAAACGATGCTCTTGCGTTCGCACTTCAAGCCCCAGTGGCGAGAAGAATCGCGAATTTCTTCGCCGTCGACGCCGGCGCTGGCGCCAACGTCTGCGTTCGCTTCAGCGGCAACGCACACAACGCGTTGCGCTGCAGCTGTGGACGCGGTGTCTAGGCGGCGCGTTGCAGTGCCCGCTCGCGCCGACGTGCAACAAACTTGCGGCCGGCCAGCCAGTTGCCGGTGACCGCGACCAGGCGAACAAGCGACGAAACGACAAAACGACTCAACGAGCGACTATGCGACCGACGGACCGACCGTCAGACACTGTTCGGGCGCTGCGCACTCACGTGGGCGCAACAGAGACAGCACTAGGCGAGCTGCACGACGCGCGGCGTAGTGGGGCGGGCGGGGGCGCGTGCAGTCCAATGAGCCACCTTTAACCAAAAAGCTATTTCAGCCACTAGGGTTCACAATCGCGAGCACTACTTACGAGCCAAACTAAGCACTAAACACTTCACTCGACGTCTGGAGAAAGACTGAGGTGCAGCGCCTCGCGCACGGCCAATATAACTTGGCCAAAAGACGCTACGAGCCAGCAGCCAACAGCCAGCAGCCGGCCAACTGAGCCACGGCAGTGCGGAGAGCGCGCCAAATTGAGCGCAACATGATGCTGAGCGCGCCGACGAGTGCATTAGAAGAGCGTCAGATCGCTGCAGCAGCGAGAGTCGCGGCGCGACTTGGCCAAGAAAATTCAGCGGCGCAGTGGCAGCGACGCGCGCGCAAAGTGGCCAAATGCAAAATTGCAGAAGAGCCGAAAGGCCAACGAAGACGTTGACCGACCACCGACGACTGTGTGCGAGTGTGAGTGTGTGAGCGATGCTCTCTGGGGCTGCGTTGTGTTCCAGTGTCAGGTCGAACTGACAATTGGAAATGCTGAGTTGCCGCTTTTGGCGCTACATGTTTGGCTGATGTTGTTGCTGTTGTTGTTGTGGTCTCACGTGGCCGCGTTGGCCGGTTTGTTTTGCTTTACTTGTTGCCAGCAGCTGTTGTAGCCGGCAAAGTGTTTTGTTTTGTTTACGGCTGTGACGTCACCAGTTGTGCGCTTCCAATTGGCGCGTGGTGTGTTGTGGTGTGGTGAATTTGCGTTGCCATGGAGAAATACACTACAAAAGACTAAGGCAACGAACTTGTTTTAGTACAAAACGGCCGTTGAGTAATTGAAATGAAAAATTGAAAGATTAGAAGAGGTTTTAAATTTGTAAAAATTTGTATTAGTAAGTTTATAATTTTTTTTCAAAATTGAATCAATTTTTAACATTTAGTTGAGAAGTTTGGGTAACCGAAATTCTAAATTATTAACCAAATCAAAAATAAAAAAACTTTAAAATAAATAAAATAAAATAAAATAAAATAAAATAAAATAAAATAAAATAAAATAAAATAAAGTAAAATAAAATAAAATAAAATAAAATAAAATAAAATAAAATAAAATAAAAAAAAAATAAAATAAAATGAAATAAAATAAAATAAAATAAAATAAAATAACATAAAATAAAATAAAATAAAATAAAATAAAATAAAATAAAATAAAATAAAATAAAATAAAATAAAATAAAATAAAATAAAATAAAGTAAAATAAAATAAAATAAAATAAAATAAAATAAAATAAAATAAAATAAAATAAAATAAAATAAAATGAAATAAAATAAAATAAAATAAAATAAAATAAAATAAAATAAAATAAAATAAAATAAAATAAAATAAAATAAAATAAAATAAATAAAGTAAATAAAATAAAATAAAGTAAAATAAAATAAAATAAAATAAAATAAAATAAAATAAAATAAAATAAAATAAAATAAAATAAAATAAAATAAAATGAAATGAAATAAAATAAAATAACAAAATAAAATAAAATAAAATAAAATAAAATAAAATAAAATAAAATAAAATAAAATAAAATAAAATAAAATAAATAAAATAAAATAAAATAAAATAAAATAAAATAAAATAAAACAAAATAAAATAAAATAAACAACGAAAACTGTTTGGTCTTCTTAGATTTCGTTTCTTCTCATTTAGACCCGCATGTTTTTGTATTTGTGTTTTAGTTGTTAATTTGCTGTTTCTATTTATTTAGTCTTTTTAAAGAGATTGGAGGGGGTGAAATGTCATGTGGCTTAGCTAATACCAACCAAACAACCTCGTTGAAAATTGCCAAAAATTACAGGTCGCGCCATTCATCATGTAGAAAATTCCTCATATAAATAAACTGGTTGTTGCTTTGGGCCTACTGAACATTTTTCGTTTTTTTTTGCGTCTCAATGCTTAATAGGATTGCGTTGCTTAAATACACATAAGAACCACAACAGCACACAAAAAAAGGAAAAAACACAAAAAATATTAAGTTTCATAATTATGCTTATGATGTGCGAAAGAGATGGCAACGTGCTTATGGATTTTTAATATTTTAAAAAGCATGCAAAAGTCAACGGCTTCGTGGGTGTTCTGCAAATCAGCGACACAAATTCTGCGAATTACTTACTTGGCCCGCGTATAAGTTTGCATATGTGCAGACGGTTTTGGCATTTTCGAAATTGCTGTTTATTTTGGCTGCTTAAAGTGTGGCTCGGTGCAGTTTGGTGAAAGCGCGTTGACATCAAGAGGCAGCCATATGACTGGCATGTATCGTTTTAAGCGATTTTTCGAGTGTGACTCAAGTGTGGCTGTTGCGAGTTGCGTACTTAAAGGTTTAGTGCCACTTTGCGGCAACAGAGTGCCGCCTTGCGTGGCAATTAGCGTGACAAATGGCGGACAGAGGAAGCTGGCATTTTTGGCAGCACGTTACGGCATCTGACAATCTGGTGGGTGTGTCGCAGCGTCGAGTAAGATTGTTTTGCACCATCACAAATATATATTTGATTTATTTTTTAATAGTGTTAAGGACACTTTATGGCAGCAAAGGCTTAGAGTTCAGTTGAGCACAACTTAAATGAATGCTTTTGTTTATATAGTTTTCTTAATTCTCTTTCTTGTATGCTTCGCAGCAATTGCACATTCATTGTTGCTTTTAATTTGACTTGATTTCGTAGTTTGTTTGCCGCTTGGCAGCAAAGCGCAACATTCGGCGAATTTATCAATGTCAGCAAATGCAAATTAGCTACACTAAAGCTTAGCTTAGCTGGAATTGGGCAATCGGAAATGGCTGAATTTTTTGAGCACAAGTACGGCGAACGGTTGTGCAACGTTGGCGCAGAATGCTTCTTTGCAAATTAATGACTGCAGAACACAAAGAAAATACAAAAATTTGGCGTTGCCTTCAGAGCAGTGACTTAGGAAGGCATAAGAAGCTATAAGTATTTGACTACCTGAATTGCACGGTTGCGTTCTGCTCAATGCACAGCATTTGATTTTAGCTTAAGACTTTTCATTCCAATACCTGACAAATGTCCGCTTGAAGTTTGTTGGCGCCTCAAAATCGGCTGCTGGAAAAATAAATGTCTTATGTCCCACTACACGCAATGGCACATACGACACTTGGTTTCTGAGTTGACAAATTGCCATTTAGCTTTCATTTTCAACAAAGCTGTTTCACTTCTTCGACTCCTTTTTGGTCTGCTGACAAGATGCCACAATGTGCCATCATGCAGACATTGCAATGTGCACATCAATCGTTCCTTTATCGCCACTACTTAGAACTGTAAGGAACACTTTCAATCGCTGCGCCATGATTTATTGTACATTTTTACAACTCGTCCTTGGGGCCATACATTTTGTTGTTTAACAATTTTTATGTCTCTTAGTTAAGTTTTTATTGGCTCTTTAGCCTACAAATCATGTGTATGTGTGTGTGTGTGCTGGCATTTCAGTCCTTTCGTCCACTTTCAACTGCTGTCATAAAATGTTAGACTTTAATTTGTTGTTTAGTTTTGGTCTGCGGCATTGCACGTGCAATCCTGTTGCAGCCCACTGCTTTACATTTTTATGGGCCACATGGCGTTGTAGTAATTTAAATTAACATGATGGCGTCCAGTAAATATTTGCTGGTCGCTGGCCTAAAAAACGTTCAATAAATTGAAAAAGTTTAGCCGTGATTGTCAATAAAAATTGAAAGTGCTGGTCGTTGTGTTGTTTGACCAAACTTTCAGTGGAGATTGTTGGAAATTGATGGGATCGATCGAGTAGGTTAATGAAGTTTCAATGAAACGAGGTTTGTTCTAGAGGTTGTAAAATTTAGTTCTTTTTGTTGCACAAGAGTTTTTGTAGTATTTTGTTGATAGTGGTTAGTGCGAGTAGTTGAAAATAGATTGGTTTCTGAATAGATTAGGTCTGATAGGTTGACTGCAGACAGTAATCATTGCTAGAGAAAAAAGAGCAAAATCAGTGATAGTTTAATTAAAATTTTGCATTGGAATGTTGTGAACTGTAGAGTAGAAGTGTATAAAAGATTAGCTGACAAGGTAAATGAAAGCAAGTGAATGTTAGAGAATATTCTAGACAAGTTGAAAGTAAGACTTGGAGCGACCCAACTTCGATCTAAAATGGAGATAGCGAAGCAAACTGGTGACCAGCAGCTGGGGAATGAAAGCAAGAAATCGAGAGAAAATAATTGAAAATTGTTTTAACTAACACCAACTAAACAGTGATTTGTTGAATTAAAAATATTTATTGAATATTATTTTTATATATTTTTTGTTAATTTTACCAGTTTTGTCTTCTTTAGAAAATAAAAAAAATTGAAATTGGAAAGCAAATCAGTGACTAGCAGTTGAAGAATGAAAGCAAAAAAATCGAGAGAAAATAATTGAAAATTGTTTCAACCAATACAAATTAAAGAGTGATTTTTTAAATACAAAATTTGCATTTAATATTTTTTATATATATTTTTTGTTAATTTTACCAGTCTTGTCTTCTTTAGTAAATACAAAAAATTTCAATTGAAAAGCGAATTGGTGACTAGCAGCTGGGGAATGAAAGCAAGAAATCGAGGGAAAATAATTGAAAATTGTTTCAACCAATATCATTTAGAGAGTAATTTTTTAAATACAAAAATTTCATTTAATATTTTTTACAAATATTTTTTGTTAATTTTACCAGTTTTGTCTTCTTTAGTAAATAAAAAAAATTTAATTGAAAAGGGAATTAGTGACTAGCAAATGGAGAATGAAAGCAAGAAATCTAGAGAAAATAATTGAAAATTGTTTCAACTAACAGCAACTTACATAAGAGTGATTTGTTATATTAAAAATTTTTATTCAATACTTTTTTATATTTTTCTTGGTAATTTTACCAGCTTAAATTACATATTTAGTCAATAAAAAAATGTGAAATTTTTCTAAAGGTGGAAATAATTCCAATTGGATTGTTAAAATATTAGATCTAAACAACTAAACAGTGATTTATTAAATTCAATTTTTTTATTTAATATTTTTTCATATTGTTTGGTAATTTTACCAGGTTATCGTCTTCTGAAGTACATAAAACAAATTGAAATGTTTCTGAATGTGGAAATAACCCCAATTAGATTGTTAGAGTCTTCAGAATAACAACAACAATAAAATTTTGAATTTTTGTGAAGGTGGAAATAATTCCAATTGTATAGTTAAAATATTAGATCCAAGCAACTAAACAGTGATTTATTAAATTCAATTTTTTTATTTAATATTTTTTCATATTTTTTGGCAATTTTACCAGGTTACATAAAAAAATTGAAATTTTTCTGAATGTGTACATAACCTCAATTAGATTGATAAATTCTTCAGAAGTGAATAACAAAATTTTAAATTTTTCTGAAGGTGGAAATAATTGCAACTGTATAGTTAAAATATTAGATCCAAGCAACTAAACAGTGATTTATTAAATTCAATGTTTTTATTTAATATTTTTTCATATTTTTGGTAATTTTACCAGGTTACATACAAAAAATTTAAATTTTTCTGAATGTGTACATAACCCCAATTAGATTGATAAATTCTTCAGAAATGAATAACAAAATTTTCAATTTTTCTGAAGGTGAAAATAATTCCAATTGGATTGTTAAAATATTGAAGTAGATTCAAGCAACTTAACAGTGATATCTTAAATTCAATTTTTTAATTTAATATATTTTTTTTTTAATTTGGTTGGTAATCTGAAAATTTGGTTAAAGCCTTCTCAGGCACTATAAAAAAAATTGAACATTTTCTGAATGTGTAAATAATCCCAATTGGATTATTAAATTATTGTAGATTATCTAATCCACCCACGATTCAAGCAGACCTTTACTACTTTAATTCATCTTATTGAAATTTTGAAGCTGCAAAGAAAGAAATGTTCTTAGTAGACAAGTGAATTTTACATGATTTGATCGAATTGGCCTCATTCAAACTCAGTCAGTATCCCTCGAATTCCGCTCATACTTGACTCAACTTAATTTCCAACTCCGACTCAACAGCATTCAGCTCCATTTTAATTGATGTTAATTTCGTTACGCACAACCAGGATGCCATAAAAAAATTGCAGCCAATTTTCAGCATCCACACCTTCGCTTTCAGCCATGCTGCCGACTTAATTCCGAAATTAACTATGATTCTTCAGCGCCTTTACGGCCAAGCCATATTTTTAATCCAGCTACACACAAGCACACACACACACACACACATATATGATGGCATCACTGTCCAGCCGCATGACAAGCGCGCCCGTGCTTCAAGTTGTCAAAAATGTCAGTTGCAATGCTTTGCCGGCGTTGCTGTGGCCGTAAACAAAGGCGGAATTCCAGCATAATCAGCGCTGCAGCTGTGCCAAGTGTCAAGCGGGACGCGGTGACGTAGTACATTTTTAAGGCCAACAGTTAGGGATGCTGTGATGTTCGTTTTTTGATTCGAAATTGACTTTGACTTGTTCTGGCCTGTGTTGGCTGCCAACTGGCCGCTGTACGCATTCACGGCCAGTGCCGCAGCAACGCAGAGGAATAAACCAGCACAACTGCAACAACAGCAGCGGCGGCAGCAGCGGCAGATCTAAATTTTAATTATAGGTTTCACTTTTGCGGAATTGTTTTTAATATTTTCCTAGCGCGTCGACGGCATATCTGAATTTTGCGCCTTTTCATAATTGAATTCCGGGGAAAAGCGCTGGCCACACTTGCGGCTTGCGTGTTGCCGTCGTCGCCCCTAAGCAGATGCGATTTTAAGGATCGCTGTGGGAAACCGCCGCTGCGAAAGCACCGCAGGTCGGACGCGCCGTAATTATTTAATCGCCATAAACACAATGCGTGAACTAGCCCCGTTCATAACGGCCGACCGGCCGCCCGCCCCATTTGCAGGGCCTGTGAGGTCCTGTGTTCGCTCGTTGTGCGTGTGTGTTGTGTATGAGAATTGATATGTTGGCTGTTCGCTCTGACGGACGGATGGCAGCGCGGCTTTTACAGTTAAATCGAAATTGAAATTAAATTGTTAGCTGCGTTGGCTTTAGGGCCATGCAATTATGTTGCTGGCAACTAGCGAGCGCGGCTAAACATTTTACTCGTTGCGCTCTACGCTTGCGGGCTGGCAATTATATGCACGCGTTGGCTGTGTTGTTGTGTTGCATTGTTGTTGGCAGCAAAATAAACAAACCGCTTAATGCGGCCCAGTTGCAAGCGCAATCGAGCGTTGCCATCAACATTGTTGCACGTTATCAAAGGGTTAAGGTGTTAGTATGTTAAATTCTCGTTGCGCGAATTTTATTGAGCAGCGTTGTCACTCTGCCTTGCAGCTCTCACAGTTAACCTGTTATTGTTGCTGCAGCTGGTTGTGCCATAAATTCGCGGCATAATAAATTGATTGTTGCAAAATTGGCACTTTGTGCAACTGTGTTGCCAGTGTGGCCAGTGTATCATTAGAACAGCCACATTTTATGGCATTTTATGGGAAGGCGAAAAAGTGAAATAGTGGCCATTAAAATCTGAGAGCTGGCAACTGAAGCAGAAGGCCGTCAGGCAGCCATAAGAAACGCTGCTGATAAGCGGGAATTCAAGAGCAGTTTTTCAATGAAAAATGTTGAAGCTGCCAAGTGTCAGTCGATAATGAAGCACTGAGGAATGCGTAGAGGTGGCACTAGAAGAGCGACCGGTGGGCACAGATAGGATGGGAAGAGTGGCATTATTCATGAGTGTTTGGCTATCAAATTCTGCAAAATATGGAATAGAAAGGTAGAAAATGTATGTATGACGTCATAAGTAATTTCAGCCATTTTCTTAAAAAATAATATTGCACTTAAGAGTATAATAGATCGTAAATAATGATAAAAAGGAGCAGTAGAGCAAAGGAAGAATATCGTAGACTGTTTATTAAACAAAACTGTAGACTTTAGGTTAAGGGGCCTTTCCCGTTTTTTCGTCGAAAAATGAGGTGTTTTTCAAGAATTAATTTTGGAAAGACAGTTTGATAAAATGTTGTAATTCTTTTTTATTTTGTTTGTTGTTACAAAAGTGAGTTGAAAAAAATTTTTTTTTTGGAAAAAAACAAAATGGCCGCCGGCTTGCCAAGTACTTATGTTGCCTTGTTTGGAAAACATACTCCCAGTTTTTTACACTTTTCTCGGGTACGGTTTATCTGAAATCAAATTGACCATCATTTTCATTAATTACATAGTTTTAGTTATCGCACATCGGAGGATTTTTGAAAAATTTCAACTTGGTGAAATTTGGCGCAAATTTGAAAAAAAATCGATTTTTTTGCAAAATTTTGGTACTAAAAGTGTTGTTAAAAATCGCAATTTCACAATATTGAAAAAATCCTATGATGTGCGATAGAGAATTCATTTGTGAACACGTGAAATTCAGTTTTATCCAAATCGGTTCATTAGATCCGAAAAAAAGTGTAAAAAACGTCACAAAAACATGGTTTCGAGAAAAACGCGTTTAAAGAAAAGCGCGGAGCGTACGCGAGGCTGTGCGCGCCGAAACATTTTTGGCTATAACTTCAAAACTATTGCATATTTCATTATGAAACTTTGGCTTCATATTGTTATAGTATTTATAAATCGATTTCTGTAAAAAAAAAAAAAACCCATTGTTTGAAACCGAAAAACGGGAAAGCCCCCTTAATACTATAATGCCCGACAATCTGACCTACCTAAAATGCCCATTTGTAGTCATTTTGACTACAATATTGTTTACTAATTTTTTTTTATTTCATTGGTTTAGATTAAAATAATTATTGGTTTTTAGTTTTTATGGTTTACAAAGTAAATTCATTTAAATATAATGGCGTACTTTACACATAAATGGGATAAAATGGAATGAAATTTGGAATTTTTGAATGAATTTTATGAGTGAATTTTGGATTGAAAAACTTAGGAATTATCAAATTGTTTTTTTAAATGTTTGCAAATATTTGAAATTTTCATATTTCGCAATTGAAGATGCATATTTGTCTATTTATCAGAAATAAATTCATGTTTGCTGAAATTTTTATATAGGAAGTCAAAATGACTCCTTTTTGGCATTTAAGATTAATGTTGCAAAATTGGGGTAAACAATTTTTTTACAATATTTTTAATTTATTTATTCCATTTAGCTTTAAAAGTTTAAATAAAAGTCACGTAAGATAATTTTTAGAAAGCTATGCAATAAAAGTTATTTACAATAAACGATCTAGTGTTACGATTCTAGTGTTGAACTGTTTGTTAATTTTTATTATTTTTTTTTTAATTTTTTGTAATTTTTTGTAATTTTTTTTGCCAAAGTACTTAATTTGAGACAAATTTTGGCGCTTATGGTTGGGGTTTTATCCCACTGAATGCGTTTCTTAGTCGAAACGTTGCAAGATACTCGACGCTTTGGGAAATGTGTATGGAAACTGACAAGACGGCTGTGTATTTCATTCGAGAATCTGCAGTCGTTTGGCCGTTCCAAAGGTTCGTCAGGATTATTATTATGTAAGAGTAACTCAAAGCAATCAAATATGTTCGACCTTTCACCAACATGACGACCGATTTAGTTGAGATTCAGAGAGTTTAGGTGCCTGAATAGGCGCCACATCCAAATTGACGATTCGCCTAGTTGGGAGAGTCTCTGAGAGCCTAAGTGGGGACGATATTCAAAAAGACTATCTGTTTGTTTGACATTCAGTCTCAAGAAGCCTAAATAGGTGCTACATCTAAAAAGACCATCTGTCTTGTTGCGATTCTGAGTTTCTTGAAGCTTAAATAAACGCAATATTCAAAAGTACAATTCATCAGTTCAAGTAGTATAAAAGTATAAAAGGAGGAGGAGTATAAAAGTCTGAGAGATGTGATATCCAGAAAGACAATCCGTTTACTTGACATCTAAAGTCTCTGGAAGTCTTAATATGTGGAATATTCAAAATTACGATCCATCTAGTTGAGATCCAGAGTCTTTGTGAGCTTGAAGAGGTGCATCACCCAAAAAGATGATCCATATAGCTGATATCTAGATATCACTGGTAATCTGAAAGGGTGCCTGATTCAAAAAGATGATCAATCTAGTTGAGATCTAAAGTCTCTATGAGCCTGAAAATGTGCATCATCCAAAAGGATATGGACAATCTAGTTGATATCTAGAGTCTCTGGGAATCTGAAAGGGTGCATGATTCAAAAAGATGATCAATCTAGTTGAGAACTAAAATCTCTATGAGCCTGAAAATGTGCATCATCCAAAAAGATGATCTAACTGAGATTTTTATTCTGTGAAAGCCTGAATAGGTATTAGATCCAAAACAACGATTTATCTATTTGAGATCCATAGTCTAAGGGAGCCTGAATAAATGCCAGATCCAAAAAGACGATTCATTGAATTGAGATTCTTAGTATCTGGAAGGCTGAATAAATTCCGCATCCAAAATGACGATCCATCAGGTAAAACTCAGAGACTCTGGGAGCCTGAATAGGTGCATTATTCAAAGAGACGATCAATCTAATTGAGATGGAGAATCTCTGAAAGGTTCAATAAAAGTGAAATCTAAAAACATGTTTCTTCTATTTGACATTTCGAGTTTTTGGACGTGGAATAGGTGCATAATCCAAAGTCCTAAGCCTCTGGAAGTCTAAACAGGTTCAGTATTCAAAAATACGATGCATTTAGTTGACATCCAGAGTCTCTGCGGTCCTGAATAGGTGCGACATGCAAATTGACGGTTCGTCAGTTGAGATCCATACTCTCTGGGAGTCTAAAGAGGTGCATTATCTAAAACGATGATCCATATAAGTGAGATTCTTGTTCTGTGAAAGCCTGAATAGCTGCTAGATAAAAAAACGATTGATCTAATTGAGATCCAAAGTCTTTGGAAGTCTGAATATGTATGATATTCAAAATGACGGTCCGTCTAGTTGAGACTTTGAGTCTCTGAAAACCCGAATCGGTGCGATTCTACACTTTGTGTAATAAATGACAATCCTGATGGTTTGCTCGCACTGAATATTTGTCCAGTGAGAGTCAAGTACTTTCTAGATCTAGAGGGAAGCATTTGTCATAGTTGCCACTGATAAACATTGCTATGTATCTAAATTTGATGCGGAAATGGAAAATGTTTGGTCAATCACTAAAAATGCATTAATTTAATGCAATCAACTGGTGTTGAAGGCAAGAAGGGAAATTATTTAAATTCACATCTGCTCGTTAAATTCACATCTGCCTGTTAAATTCACATCAACTTGTTGATTGTTTAAACAGTTTTTAGGTTTGTTAACATAAACGGACGGTTTATCTATTCGGCAGCAAGATTCTCCAGTGTATAGAAAAGTTAATTGAGATGCGAGAAAGTTTTGGAAATTTTCTTTCTATAAATGAACTTGAAATGATTGGAATCATCCTGAACTTCGGAAGCACTTTTCAAAGTTCATCTAATGGCACCAAAGGCATTAAAATCAATGTTTAATAAATAGTTTTTGGATCGATACATCTTTCCATCTAATCTATCTAAGTCCATCTAATAGCCGAAGCCAAGTCAAGTCCATGTAATTCTTAATTTTTTTTGGATGTTTGTTAAAGTATTCATTTATATTTTTTTCCTTTTTTATATTTATTATTTTTACTAATTATTTATTATTTTTACTTTATTATCATTCAGAATCAATTATGATTGTTACATATAATTGCTGATATTTTTGAAGTTTTACTTTGTTATTATTTCGTCATAAAAATATTCTCTATGTGAAAGTACAAATGTACTTATGAAGAATGCGCAAAATTTTTTAAGTAAAAATTATTGATTTCAATTTAACCCACTAAATCAATGACACACTTGAACGAAAATCAAAATTACACACAATTAATTTAAGCCAACAGCAGTCACGAACCAATACAAAAAAATCGACACCAATCGATTGGCAACATGACTGCACATGCAGCCTATGCGAAGGCAAACTGTTGATTAGAAATTGTTCATATTGTAATAACACATGCAACATCGGCGGCAGCAATTCACCAACGGCGGTGAGTGTCGTGTAGAACCAACCAAAACGAAAAACCAACTTTTATTCTGACTGCGGTTGCAGTTGTGAGGAAAGTAGTAAAAGTGGCGCAAAGCATGGCCGCAAGTGCGAAGTGACCACAATGCGCGCCGTCCATGCACGCCGAATGCTTATTAGCAGCAAAATGCGGAGCTTAAACGCTGCGCTGGCCGATGGCAGCTGCACGCATGCAGTCGGCCGATATCGGGGGATATTAGTGAGATAAGCGAAAGCAAAGAAAATTTTTAATTTTTCTGCGCGAGCACTGTGCGCCTCGCGTGAGAACACAAATGAAGACATTAATCTAGGCGGAAGTGCCAGCAAAGCAGCTGGCAAGAAGTGAAAAAGGAAAATTCTATCATTGCTGCGCTCACTAATGGCGCCTTTGCGTATCGCATGACGGAATTCCTTGCGCGCGACTGGCGCTTTTTGTATGCGTTTTGTTTGCCTCTTCAGCCGATGACAATTATCGCATACTTGATGGCAGTGGGGAAAATTACGCAATGCATTTGGATGGCATTAAGCCGATGCTGTTGCTTGGCAGACCTGAGAGCAGATTATATACAAATTAGCCTGACATTGAGCCAAAGTCCATTTGCTATGGTTTGCATGGGAAGAAAATGGAAATGAGTATTGGAAAAATATATATAAAATGGTATTAGGTGAAATGTGAATTAAGAAATGTGTGTGTGTGTGTGTGTGTGGGTTTGGTTCTAATTAACCTATGAGTCGGATGTCATTTTGCGAATATTGCCGCTGAAAAACAGGAAATGAAAAATGTTTCAAATATATATATTTTTTTGTAAATTGTAAATTAAATGTATAATTTTTTAAAATTTTTAATTTGAATTTTAGTTATAAAAACATAATACTTTCTTTAATTATAATATAAAATTTAATTTTTTTTAATTATAATTTTACATAATTTATATATCATTTTAATTATATTTAATTATATTTTTTTTAAAGCATGAGCTTTATTAGCGTTCAAATAAATTTTATTTTTTAATTTTTAATTGGAATTTTAATTATAAATACAAAATCATTTCATTAGTTCAGCAAATGTTGCGTATAAAAAAGCTCGCAAATCCTCTAGAATCCGCATGAAACTGAAGGTGTTTTTTATTTATTTAAAAGTACAACTTATATGATTTCCAGATCTTTGTCTCATTATTAATCTATATGCTACATGGATTTGAAAACCATAGCAAAAAGATTTTTTAATTGAATTAAATTTAATTTAGCTATTTGTTTATTTTGTTTATTTTTTCTTATTCGCCTCTACAAGTCACATTGTCACTGTACAATTCATTATATTCCGTTGTGTTTGGCAGCATTTCAAGTTCTGATAATAATCAATAAATCGCCATCTACCGCTAGCTTTTGCCATATAATCCCACTCACGCGCTTTACGAACGAAAGACTTAACGCACAAACTTGCTTTCTTACGCGATTGCCAATAAGTCATAATGTCCGTAAGCAGACTTTGTGCCAGTCGTATAGGTGCGTTCGTCTGCAATGGCAGCTGCAGCGTGTGTCACCGATTGAATGAGACAATGAAAAGCGGAATCGGCACTAAATCGCTTTATTTGGGACCAGTTGGCCGTAGAACAAGCCAGAGATTTGTGAAAATGGCATAAAAATTATGAGTTTTGCAAAATTGCCAAAACACACACAACACACCCACAAAAAATGTTGAAGCATAAAGTTGACAATTTGCATAGAAATGCTTAGAAATTTCACATTTGTATGCTTGGCAAACTTTTACTTATTGTCTTCGTTTTGTTTAAGAAAGTGTTTTATGCTCATGCAGCTTTTATTGTTGGTAATTAAATTTTATTAAACAAACTAAGGCCTCACTTGGCTGCCATAAATATTTGTGGAAAGAAGTATATTTCGCGCATTAAAATTTCGTTTCATTGCCAAAGCAGACAACTGAGGAACATTGCGCCAATGACAGAGCTCAAGTTTGAGCTAATAACATTTATTGCGAGCGCTGTTCGCTGCGTTTGACGTTGATGAGCAGCCGGCGCTCGATGATGCCGACAATGATAATGCGACGCAATGTTGTTTTTGTTGTTATTATTGCTGTATACGCTGCCATTAATGTGCGCCATGCACTGCGCCACTGCTTGGTTAGCGTGTCTGCAGCAGACAGCGGCCCAAGTCCGCAGAGACCCGGCCGCCTGTTGCCGTACTAATCAGATTAAGTTTGGTTCAAGAGGGCAATAACCAACGCCACCGCTTACTGCAACAACAACAATAACAACAGCTATCGGCAGCATAACTGGGCAGTAACTACACAGAGCGCGCAAGTAAGTACCGAGGCACCAACGGTGACCAGCACGCGGCCCACACCTCTTGCCGCCGCCTGTGGCGGTACGAGGCGCCGCCGCCGTTCGGTGGTTGGCGCGCCAGTGCGAATGTCATGATTTGTAAATGGCGCTGGCGGTTGGCTTTGGCTTTGTTTTTGCTTATTTAATGTTTTTTTTTCGGGGTTATTCTCTGGTGTGCAGATTTATTGCCAGTCGCCCATATTAGCCAATGGTTACCAGTTCTGGCCATATTGTGTCGAGCCGCTAGTTTTGCGCAGCCCCTCTCCGTTCTGTAAGTATTTGTCATTGCTGTGCAGCGTTGTAATTTATCATCTTGGCCGAGTGAGTAATTGTGTAATTTGATGCGAGGTGGCTTTTCGGGCATCGATGAACTTGATGGTAATATGAGCCCGGGATCAAATCGGTCAAAAGTCTATGCTGACAAATTGATTTTGGACAAATTGGTTGTGGCATTGTGCATGTAATGAGCAGAAGAATTGGGCGCTTTGGGTGAGTGGGCTGCAAAGTCGTATAAATCATTGAAGAGGAGGCCTTCAATTTAAGAATCAATAATCGTGATTTATATTGTATAGACATTAAAAAAGTGTGTCCGTCGATTTAAGAACAGAACTCAGTTGAAAGGAAAGTAGCAATGAAATTCAGTTGGAAGAAAAGTAGCAATGAAATCCCCAGAATCTCGAATCAGTGTGGGGTGCTAAGTGTTATACAGTGATTTTTAGTAGATATATACGTAGCTGCCTTTTATATTTTTTCAATAGGGATGGTCTAGTAAGTTTTCGAAAAATCTGAGATTGCCATTGAAAAGTTTGTCATATTTTACCATAAACATGCTTAGAACCTTTTGATGTTCAAGCGCTATTTATGTTGTTTACAGTGATTTGAAAAATTCATCTCGGTCAAAAAATGGATGTAACTCATGAACATTTTCGAGCAATAATATTTTACGATTTCCGAAGTGAATTATCTCAACAACAGTGCTTCGACTGCCTTCATTCGGCATTTGGTGATGAAGCACCAACCCTCAAGACAATTTATAACTGGTTTAACGAATTCAAGCGTGGTCGCCGTTCGCTCCAGGACGAATTTCGTGAAGGTCGTCCAAAATCGGTCATTGTGCCAGAAACCATCGATGTTGTGCGTGAACTGATAATGAAAGATCATCATGTGACATGCCGTGAGATAAAGGCATCCCTTGGAATTAGTTCCGCGGCCGTGCATTCGATATTGCATGAACATTTAGCTGTCAGAAAGATTTGTTCTCGTTGGATCCCGCATAATTTGGCAATCGCTCAAAAAAAGGCTCGTGTCGATTGGTGCAAAGAAATGATGGAAAAATTCGATCGCGTTACTTCGAAAGACGTTTATAAGATCGTGACAGGTGACGAATCATGGATATATGCGTATGCGCCCGAAACAAAATAGCAATCGACCGTGTGGGTCTTCCAAGACGAGCCAAATCCAACAAAAGTTGTTCGGGCACGCAGCACATCGAAGAAAATGGTCGCCTGTTTCTTCGGCAAAACTGGTCATGTGGCTACTGTGCCATGAGAGCAACGTAGAACGGTCAATTCTGAGTGGTACACAATAATTTTTTTGACAGAAGTATCAATGAAATACGGAAAAACAACCGCCGACGCCGAATCATTCTTCACCAGGACAACGCGCGCTCTCACAAACAACCGCCTATTTGATCGACCAAAGCATCGATTTAATGGGTTATCCGCCATACAGCTCTGACCGAGCACCCAATGACTTCTTTTTATTCCCGCACATAAAAAAAAATTGCGTAATCAACGATTTTCATCGCCAGAAGATGCTGCTGAAGCATTCAAAAACCATGTTTTAGAGGTGTCTCAATTGGAGTCGAAAAAGTGCTTCGAGAATTGGTTTGAGCGCATGCAAAAGTGTATAAATCTTGAAGAAGAATACTTTGAAAAGCAATAAAACCATTTTTGATGATAACAAAGCGTTGTACCCTCGTACAAGCATTGAATGCTTAGAGATCTGACATCAAAGTTGTCATTTTTCGACGTTTATATTCTGTCATAGTCACAATTATTATTATTTTCATTATTATTATTACCATTATTATTTTTTACAAGTATTGAATGCTAGAGATCTGACATCAAAGCTATCATTCTTGGATTTTTATATTTTGATATAGTCACCATTATTTATTTATTATTTTCTTTTAGGAAAAGGTGATATGGAAATGGCTGTCGAAATCGTTAAGTTTAATGCTGTTAGACAATTTGTTTCTGGGGCTGCATTAAGTCGCTGGTTTATGACAATAAACCAATAACAATGAACCAAATGAACAGCAACAGGACTCATTCAGAATCTTGAAAATTTGAAACGGTTCATTGTAAAGTCAACAACACTGTTCACAATGACACTAATAACAACTCATACGAAGCGATAAAATCATCTTTGGCTCACCAAGTCAAATTCCTTTTAAATTCTATCTGCCTTGCAATTGCCACCAATCTGCCGACAACAACAACAACTGTCAGCCATGGCAACGTTCACCATGGCACATGAAATATTAACAGCCAATTAAATCAACAAATGAGCTGCCAGCCAAAAAGCGTTATTGAAAAGCCCCAACCAGACAACGAGGCGTACACCGAGTCACACTCAAATATTAATAAATCAGCAAAAATGCAGCGTGCACACATAATGACGACGTAAACAAGTAATAACCACAAAGCGGTACAAGAATTTCCATGCACATTGGCGCCGCCGAGCAGCGAGCGCACAAGACTGGTTGCGCAGTAGCGGCAGCTGTCAATTTGTGCAGCTACAAATGATGGGAATGGGAAATGTAAATGATGATGTCCAGCCCAGCCCAGCCCAGCTCAGCTCAGCTCAGTCTCAGGTTCAGGCCGAGGCCAATGCCGAATCGAACTAAAAAGCGCAGTGCCATTGCGCTGAGAGTGAAGCGACAGCAGCAGTGACACAGCCGCTCTTGCTTCAGTCGGCGAACGATTTTGTTGAGTGTGGAAATTCTTGTGAAAAAAACCAACAACACAACGACAACTGTTGGAATTTCCCTTACATTAGAGTTGGTGTTGTTGGCTCTGGAGCGACGAAACGTTGGCCGGCACAATGCAGAGCGACACGGCTTCCGTCGTTTAACTGTCAATGGCTGCAATGATTCTAATGAGTTTGATGACTGTTGGAGTGAGACTGTTTTTTTTCCAAAGTTTTGTTGTTGTTAGGTAGTTCTTGCTGTGGCTAGTTTGTTTGTTGTTGTTGTTGCGTTTTTCTTTCATTAGATTATGTTGTAGTGTTGCCTGCAGACTCTGCGCTGACAGTCTCGCGATTGTTGCTGCTGTTTGCATGTGTTTTCTATTAGTGTTGTTGTTGTTGTTTTGGTTTTTGTTGCTGGTATGGTTTTTGTTGCGCTTTTGTTGTTGTTTTTGTTGATATTATTGCCGTTGCTTTGGCTTGTTAGTTAGACTGTGCTTTGCTTGAATTAACATTAAAGAGACATTGACATTTGACACACACGCACACAGGTACATACCTACATAGATACTTATATTAAAGATATATGTAAAAATAACAAAAACTCGGTTTAACTTAGTTTTAATGAACTTAGATTTCATTAAAGGCCGAAAGTAACCAAATCAAGTGGCGGATTCAGGTGGGTTTTGGGGGTTGCAACCCCCCGAAATATTAGGATCGACTTTAAAACTACATAAAATTAAAAGGCATTTTTTTGGCATTTTATGAATATTAAAGAATTACTTTTTGAAACCCCCCCCCCCCGGAAATATTTTTCTGAATCCGCTTCTGACCAAATCTAACGTCTTTCAGTGCCTCATCGTATACGCTTCAGCTTTACATAGTAGTCGATCTATGCTTTTGGATTACAATTGTTCGTTGCAGAATTTTTTGAGAAATTTATTATTTTGTGGATCGAAAAGGCACTACTGAAGTGATTCGAACCTTGGCCAAAAGCATTCCCAATGGGTCTACATGGTTTCCCAGTAGAAGTGTGACTAGCTATTTTAACATATCTGCAACTTGTTCACATTTGTTGAGTCGAGATTCGAACCCACGACTTATTGACGTAAGATCCAACGCAAAATGCCACTATTAACCCTTTCGGTTATTGGCCTTCCGGCCATATGGCATAGTCTCTTTACAGTGCCTGTTTTAGGTCAAAAAACTTGTGGATACTATATTTTTATATTTTTTGTATTTTTCTCTAAAGTTTTTTATACCAAATAATGAAAAAAATATTTTGATTAGTGTACCCAGTAAATTTTTAAGAGTTCAGAAAGTGCGCGTTCCAATCGAGCTGCGTATTTTACAAAAAAGATCACTTCGTACTTTTATTTATTCTATTACAAAAATCAATTTATTTCATAGCTTTATGTAAGTAATCTAGTAGGTATTTATTGCTTTAGTAAGAGTAAAAAAAGGTAGATCCCAAATATAGTTCACTAAAGCTGTACGATATTTTTTATTTAAATCTATGCCAAATGGCATAGCCAAATGGCATAGATTTTACCCAACGGAAATACAATTTTTTTTATTTGATTGAATAGCGGCAGCGGCTGAACGCTTCATTTATAAACAATAACATTTTTCTTTTTTATGTTTTCTATTGTAGTTTGTGAACTATTAAGTTTAAAATAAAACATTAAAAAATAAAATAAAAAAAGACCTTAAAAATTAATTTTATCTATATACTATACGAGGAATAGGTGTAGGGTATTTTATGTTTGTACTTGACACCTACAGAACCTTAAGCTTTTGAGAAAGTGACCATTTAATTTTCTCTAAAACAAGTTTTATAACGAATAAGTTAAGCCAAAAAGAACCCAAAATTGATATGGTGTCCTCTTTGGAACAAAAATGTCCCTATGGTCTTGAAAGCGTTAATGTATATGAATATGTATATGAATGTATCTTTTGTAACGTAAAAGCTTTAAAATTGCATTAATAATTATTATTATTGGCGGGGAATGTGCACTGCGACCTAAAATATCTATTGTGCCTCCTTCTTGGCCTTCACAGTTCGTCCGTGAGTCCCGTATCCAAGAGGAATCTTAGCATATTTCCTAAATATCTCGAAACCCAGTCCGAACCTGGTATAATAAAATTACCCAGATGCTTTTTATTCTTTGAGAGACTCATACATTCCTCGAACCTTTTCTTGTTGTAAGATCCAATAACCATCTTGGAATGTTCAAGACCTGGTTGATTTTCCCAGTATTGATTCCGAATGGTTATCTCGTCTTTCCTGGAAAGGATGGATAGTGCTCCTTTGCCTAGACTACTCCTTTGGGTAGACGCTCTCCTTCTTGCAAGTTTTTCGCCCTGCTCATTCCCATCAATACCGGCGTGACCCGGAACCCAGAGGACCCATACCTGATTGTAACGGCCAAATTCGTTCAGCTTCTCAAGGCATGCCGACACCAGTTTTGAGGATACCTGGTAGGATCTTAATGCCTTGATTGCCGCTTGGCTGTCTGACAGGATCGCGATCTTCCGGTTCCGGTATTTCCTCACCTGATTGAAGTGAGCGCACCTTTCAATGGCGTATATTTCCGCCTGGAAAATGGTGGTCTGCGTTCCTGTAGGTTCCGAGTATCTAACCCCCGGTCTATACACCCCGATTCCGGTACCTTCCTCCGTTAGGGAGCCATCTGTGTACCAGGAAATCATGTACTGATCTATCAGATATGTCTCTGATAAACCTACCCAGCTTATTTTATTAGTAAGTTCTGTTTTATATCTAATAAATAAATCTTAATAATTAAAAATAATAATTTTTTTTTCCTTTAAGTACATTCTATGCCATATGGCATGATGCCCAAAAACCACTTTTTCAAACAATATTAAACAAAATTACTTTTGATTATTCATCATGTAGGCTTAAACAGTAATAAAATGGAAACTAATGATTTCTAAAGTCTAAAACAAAAAATAAGTACCGAAAGCTTTAAAGTGCTTTGAACCTTTAATATGAACTTTGAGCTTCTTTCCCAATGGGCCTAAATGGCTTTCCAGTGGGAATGTGACTACCTATTTGAAAATACCTAAAATTTGTTGAGTCGAAATTTGAACTCTTGACTCTTTGCCGCAAGTTCTAACTTACTAACTGCTGGGCCCTAAATATTTCGGTATAAGCAAAGTTTAAAAATTATGGAAAAATTGTTGATACTGTTTGAGTCGAGATTCGAACCCACGACTTATTGACGCAAGGTTCAACGCTTTTACTTCTGAGCCCTAAATATTTCAGCATAAGCATAGTTTTCAAATTATACAAATGAACCGTAATTTTAAATCTCCTTCTAAATGAGCCTCAATGGCTTCCCAGTGAAAGTGTGATGACCTTCTTTAACATACTCCAAATTCTTTCATATCATTTGAGTTGAGATTCGAACCCACGACTCATCGCCGCAAATCTTCAACGCATCAACTACTGAGCCATAAATATCTTAGCCTTAGCTTAGCTAATGAATGGCTTAAAAGTTATAAAAACAAGTCATACACAATTTGTTTACCTTCTTAATTACCACAACCAAGAGCGCAGTTCCATTCGTAGTGCCACAGTGTGGTGTTGCATGCCACCGCTGCAGCTGCTTCAACGCTCACAGACGGCTGGTCACTGTGACTGTGCGCCAGTGCCAGTCATATTCTCATGTTCTAACAGCATTCCCCGCCAGCATAGCTGCAATTTCATACTAATTAAACATTTGCAATCGTCTTGGTGGCTCATTTTGTTATACACATGTGTTGTTGTTGTTGTTGTTGCGGCTGCTTTGCTCGAAGCTTGTTAAAATTTCAATTGCCACTTAAATGCTTTTGTCCATAATACGCCAACAACTAACAGCTACCACAATTACTAAAACAACAACAACAACAACAACAGATGGCAACCTGTAACTTGCATGCGCAACTTTTATGGCAATTTCCATTGCTGCGACATTTTCTGCAATTCCGCCATTCGTGTTTGCGTTCGCGTTCGGCTTGCAGCGATTTGTTGGCATGTTGTTACTGTTACCGGTTACAGTTTTGTTGGCTGCTGTGACTGTTGCCGTTGCTTGGGCCAACCAACTGGCTCTGGTTCGGACTGTATTTGCTCTTCAAGTGACAGTTTCGGTTTGTTCTCATGTTGCAGTGATTGTTGCTGCTACTGTCACAACAACAATGCTTGCGTGCGGTTTTTTGCTCGATTCGTCTGTCTGGCTGGCTGGCTGTTGCATGTTGCACAATGTGTTGTCATAACTGTATTGGCGATTTTTCAATTTCTATTTCAATTGAGTTATTTATTGGCTGCGTACAAGTTGTGTTTGCCGTTGTGTTGGTGTTGTTGCTGTTGTTGCTAATTAAAAGCAAGTGCATCCAGCAGGCACAGCGCTGCGCATTTGAAGGATCGCATGAGGAAGTGAGTGAGTGATTCGCTGTTGGAAAATCTATTAAGCTATAATTAGATTGTTTGTTGCCATTCGGTATGTGAGACTGAGTGACGCACAGTGTCGCGATCCCATATAAGCCGTGGCCAAAAATACTTAGCGTTGTCCTATCTCGATGAAACTTGGTGAGATTGTTTCCGTGGTAGAAATTAAGAAATTCGCAAAAAACCATTAAAATTGGACCACTGCCACGCCCACCTCCCATACGAAAGGAACTGTAAAATTGAAATAACTTGCTTAATATTAGTGATAGAATTATGAAATTTTGTATTTGAGCTTAAAATAATGACTTAAAAGCTCACACTACCACGTCTGCCACGCCCACTTTCAAAAATATTCGTATTTTATTACAACTAAAACTGTTTTGTAGGAGGCTGTTTACGATACTCGTTCCACGATGTAATTTTAATTGGTAAGCTTTCTAAAACCCTAAAAGTGGGCGTGGTAGCTGGACCATATTTATTAAGTGGCCAAAACGTTTCCTTTATGAATTCGTGTATTAATTTTTTCACCTTGTAATACCATATTTTGGTATAAATGTTTAGACTTTTAAAGTGGGCGTGGCATTTTGCCTACTTTTGATGATACGAACAATGTGCCAACTTTGTCCTTTATAGAGCTCATCATTGCAGCCGCTGCTTTGACGCTACTTTCATTGTGCGTCGGAAGCCATACTTCGAAAAAATTACCATTTTTTACTGTAGGTGCCACTACAAAAAGTAAATGTTTAGGTGGGGACGCAAACTTTGCTTTTTTCGTGATTAACATCAACGCCCGTCTTATCTTTAAGTAAATTTATAAGAAAATCAAGTTTTATTGACCGCTTTCTGGATTCAGCTTTACGCCACACTTCGAAGAAATCATGTATTTTTAGTGGAGGCGTCACTAGAAAAATTCAAATAACCACCAAATAAGCACTTATAAGCAAAAAAATTACTCCGGATTATGTTAATACATACTTTTTTGATTAATTTAGGGTTGGAACTAAAAAAGAGTTTTTTGGCGTTTTTTTTAACTTTTTTCCACCAAACTTTTGGTTCTTTGTTAGAAGTAAACCGAAAAACGTAGTTTTTCAATGTAACGGAATTTCACAGTTATTTCGAAGCACAAACCAAAAAATTATGCTGCCATACAGGAAAAATTCCAAAGTTTTATTTAATATATAACATGACTATATTAGTACATAAATTATATTTTTATTTGATTTTTCATTCAGCACAAAGAATTACCCACAAACTTGGAACGAATGCGTATTTTTTAACATCAACTTTGAAGCTACATAAAAATGGAACGGAGTAGGATATTGATTAATTGATATTGATCATTTTAGTCATTTTGTAACATTGATTTTTACCATTTTTGGCCACACTCGCGACACTGTGTGACGTTGTGCGACGAAGAAAAGCAAGGCGGGAGCAAGTTATTGTAATGCAATACGAAAACGAAGCTAGTTGTATGCTCGTACATATTATTCGATCTATGTGCTATATATACGAACCTGTATGAGTCCAATAGTACTAAATATTACACAAATTTCTGACATCTCCTGCCTCTTGCTACCTGCAATCAATCTTATGCCACTTCAAAGAACATTTCTTCCAATGCAGCGAAACTTTAATTTTATGCTTTAGCGGTTTAGGCGCTCTGGCCCCAGGAAAAACTATTTCTTATACGAAAACCATAAAACATTGCCGCCGGCTGTCGAAATGAACTGTACGCTTTCAATGGGCCGCAAACCTATCACTTACCGATTCGCCACAAATTGCTGGCAGCAACAAGAAACAAAAAATTCGAAAACAAGAAATGCAAAAATACTGTAGCTCATAATTTCGCCGCAGCAAACACAAAACAGTCAGCGCTACCAAACTATGTAACTAGGCAACTAACTAACCAGCCAACTAATCAACTAACTGTACTGACCATATCGTTAGCGCATCAAACATGCCGCGAGCGAGCGCTGCAACTTTGAATGCTACGATTCGGTTTTTTGGTACCACACAACAGCTACAAAGGCAACAACAGCAAATCAATTGATGAAAATTACAAGAAACTAGCAAAGCCATACAACAACAAAGACAGTAGTTTATTTCTTTATTAATCGTACAACAGTCGACGTTCGCTGTGGCACAAGTTGCAGCGGCCAAAAGTTATCGGCTGAAGTTGATGCAATTTTTTCAGTTCTTTTGGTTTTTTGTTTTATTTGTAGGTAGGCGGACATTGTTCACTGAGCAGATAGCATCGCTGACGCGTTCGGCTTGTTAGAATGTTGCCGGCACTGTGGCATTGAGCCATGAAATTGTTGCACAGTTCTCGAATTGAGTGCCAGATCTTTACGGTTTTGCCTCTAAATTGTGACTGTTTTTGTTGGTGTTGTTGCGTTGCAGCTCAGTGTGGGAACAGGTTGGCGGCTGGCATATTTGCAGTCACTGATAAAGGCATAATTTTTGCGGCCAACAGTGCACGCTGCGACTGCGGCTGTTGCACTAATTACGACAATGATGTGTGCTCCGTTGGTGGCTCGCCAGTTGCACGAACGCGCAACAACGGCAACGCTGCCACAATTGTGTCAGCAATGTGGGCGCTTCTTCCTCGCTGTGCAAAAAATGTTGCCAATGCGTGTTCAATAGTTTCGAGCAATAAATTGTGTGGGTTCATGTGGCATGTGTGGTGATGTGTGCGTGTTTATGTGGTGGGCTAGAAATGGCCGCGTTTAAGTGTAAAATCATGTACAGGTTGTTGGCGCTGAGTTATGTCGTATGGGAGGTACAGGCACGTGGGTGCGACGAAGGATGCAGCAGACGTGAGAGATGGACAGGTAAAAAGTAAATAAGGTTAAGGAATTGAAACTTGGTATAGCCTGGAATTGACAAATAATCAACAAACCAAAGAAATATAAAAACCGAAAATGCCAAATCAATCTAAAGACTGAAGACACAAACTTGATATATTTAAAATGTGTAAAAATGATAAAAATTCATTCAAATTTACTTGATTTCAGCTTATTATGGATAATGTAATAACTAAATTGAACTAAAGAACTAAGACACAAACTTGAAAAATTTTAAATGCCTAAACTTCCGAAAATTGTGTTTCAAATTCATTCAATTTCAACTTTTTATAGACAGAAATATGAAAAATTGACTAAAGACCGAAAATCCATAATCAATCTAAAGACTGAAGACACAAACTTGAATCTTCAAAATGTGTAAAAATGATGGAAATTCAATTTAAAATTCACTTGAATTCAACTTAGTATGAATAGTGTAATAAAATGAACTAAAGTCCGAAGACACAAACTTGAAAAAATTTTAAATGTCTTAAAATTCCGAAAATTGTGTTTCAAATTCATTTAATTTCAACTTTTTATAAATACAAATACAAAAAAAATTAATTAAAGATCGAAGATACAGACTCGAAAAAACTGTAAATGCCTTAAACTTCGAAAAATTGTGTTTTAAATTCATGTACTTTTAACTTTTTATGGATAGAAAAATTAAAAAAAATAAAGACCAACGACACAAACTTGCAGACATTTTGTTTTTAAAAAATTTGAAAATTGTGTTTCAAATCCATTTAATTTCAACTTTTTATAGATAGAAATATAAAAAATTAACAAAAGACTGAAGATACAAACTTGAAAAACTGTAAATGCCTTAAACTTCGAAAAATCGTGTTCTTAATTCATGTAATTTCAACTTTTTATGGATAGAAAAATTAAAAAAAAAATAAAGACCAAATACACACTTGCAGACATTTTGTTTTTAAAAAATTTGAAAAATTTATTTGAAAAAATAAAAATTTTCGTCCATAGCAATATTACAAATGCAGAATACAGAAATTTTCCGGGAATTCAGCTTCAAGTCGAATTGAATTGAACTTAAAAAGTAAAGTCCAAAAGCGAACCTAAGACTAAAGACAGGAACGTGAAATATTTTGATGTACAAAGTTTTCCAAAATTTTAGAAAAAAATTCGCAATAGCATAAATATTTTGAGAGGCTGAGAATACAAACTAAATCAAATTTGAAAGCATACAAATTTCGAAAAATCTGTTTCAATTGCATTTCAGTTTCAGTTTTAGACTTTTTTAGAGAAGAAAATAAAATAAAAAATTTAACTGAAGACTAAGGAAACAAACCTGAAAACATTGAAATGAGAAACTTTTCAAAAATTAAAAAATAAAACTAAAGAGAAAAATCAAGAATTTAAAATCAAATCAGAAACTAAAGACTAAAGACACGAACTTGCATACATAGGAGACACACAATTTTCAAAAACTGCAAATGATTTGGTTTAAACTTCCATCGAGTGTAAGTAGTGTGTTGACTTAAATTTTAAGTTAATAGAAAAAAATAAAACGAAACACTTACGAAACAAAGTTGAATTATTTAAGTGGGCAAATGTTGCCATAAGTCACAGTGAATTAGAGTTTTACAAATTTCTTTAATTTTTTTTCTGTAATGATTGTCTCCCAAAGTTTGTGTCTTGAGTCTTTAGTTTTTGGTTTGATTTTGATTTATAACTTTAAAGTTTTCCTACTAAATTTTTGAACGTTTTCTACAAACGTATGCAAATTTTTAAGTAATATAATTTTTGAAAAATTCTCAAACTCAAAGACTCGAAAGTTCAATGACTTTTCTTAAACTTTCGTAAATCAGCTCCAATATAATCGACTGTTCCACGTATCCAGTGTACGATTACCTAATGAAATGTATCGAATTTCTCAACTGGTTCCTTGCATTTCTACAACAACAACAACTAAGCAACGACACCGCTTTGAGCCCAACAACGAATGCACACACATGCTCCATACAACACAATTTTTGACTAACGGCCGCACATGGAGCGCGCTTTGGCATTGGCAAGTTCAACTTTGTGTTAAGCAATTTGCAAGAAGAAGCATGCAACTGGTTGCTGCCCCAAAAGCAGCTGCCCGCTAGCCGCTACAGACACACATTTTTTACTGTGCGTTGTTGTTGTTGCTGTTGTTGATTCACTCTTGAATTCTCTTGTAGCGATTTGTGCGCCTTTTTGGTCGTCGAACTGGTATTTCTGTACGTGGCGTTTTGGCAAAACGTGAAAAGCCAATATTGTCAAATGACCGAGTTGGCCGAGTTCGTATGTTTGTGCGTGTAAGTGCAGAAGTTTTTGCAATTTTATTGACCGTGTCATTGAAAATTGATGAAAAATGGCAAATGTGTCAAATTGTTGCAAACTCGTGTGCGTGGCGCAAAAAATGGCCAAGTTGTACGAAAGCCGTTCGAGTCACAAAGAAAGGCTACGCTTTGTGCGGTAAACAGAAATGGTGATGGCAGCCAAAGCGGTTCGAAGTTGAGCAGCAAACGAGAAGGAAACAGATGTCGAGTGCAAATCATTTTGCAATCAGACAGCTGCATCTCCATGGTTGTATTTTTCTACAAATGAGAAGGAAGTTTCAGTTTACCAACCAATCTCTGAACTGTGTTTAAGAGTCAATGACAGTTTCAATTGTGACTGATTTATGCGATTTTTATGACCCTCTGTGCTGTCCAACGAACACAAATAGTTTGCCAGAACTTTTATGATGTCATAAAAATTCGTTTTACTTTGGATACAAATTTTATTCGCCATAACAGTACCGGCCAGAACAGCAGAGCCATGGGAGACAACAACACGAACTCTGCATTTGGCCCACACCATGTTGGTACCGGCACCTTTCAATTCTGACAGCTCTATGCAAATCAATTAAAAACTCTCACATTCACACTGCTCACAATTAATCAAGTGTTGAGACAAATTCTGACCGGCCCCACGCACAGCGTTCGACCGCGGCCGAGGTGTCGATGTACGCGCGCTTCGCTGCCAGATGGTGTCAAAGTTGATTGACAAATGATGGGAACAAAACGACAAACGAAAAAACGAACAAGTTATGGACTTTGCAGGAATGGCGCTGTGTTGTTGGTGCTTAATTTGATTGTCCCCCGCCCCTCGCTGTGTGCGTGCGGCATCAGTTGTACGTTTTGTACGTCAGCGTGCAGAATTAAATTCGTTTCGCGCCATTCGCAGGTGAAACGCTTCAATTTGGTGAGACGGCAGAACTCACAAAAAATCCTTGAACTTGACCCCCAATCAAGTCGACCAGTCAGCCGTGTTGTGATTCAAGTTTAAAGTTTGCGCGCAGCCGGCCAATGCACACACTGTGCATTATGGCAGCGTTGCAAGAAACATCAACAACAACAACAACAACAACAACAAAAACACATGGGCATATTAAACCTTTTGACACACGAGCCTAAGCAACAGCAACGGCCACAGCGCAACGTACGTCTTGGACAATGAAGACGAAAATGCAGCAATGAAAAATATGAAAACTAAAAAAGTACAAAAACAACAACAACAACCACAGACAAAGAAGAGGACATAAATTGTGGATGCGGTGTTTTGCGGTTGCTCGACGGTTCGAGCTGCCGTTGCGCCGATGCACCGATGCAGCCAAAGCCAATTACTTGTTGTAAGTCATCAACATCAACCGTTTTGGCTTTTGTTGTTATTTGCCGGTGTTGATAGCATCTTCTGCTTGATTTAGCATGTCTTCTTGGTTCAACACTTTTTACCGGCCGCTGCGCGTTGCGGTGTCTGCAGCTTAATCATCTCGGCCGCTTTTGTGTTTTGGTTTGCATCAGCTGGCCACGGCCTGGTCTATCTGTGCGTATGTATGTATGCTTGTGCGTAAGTATGTAGATGAGATATTCGAGTTGTGAGCATTTTTTGCAGCTCACAGTCCGACGACTTTATAATTGTGTTGAATCAATCAAAATTTTAAATATGACAGCCAAAGTAGCTAAGTGCGTATAGAAGTTGCTGCTATTAGCGGCGGTGTGATTGAATTAAGTATTACGACATTAAAACTGATGGCAATGCTGAGTGGATTCGAAATGTCATGAAATGCATTATTTTCAGTTTTGATTTATTTTTAGACAACAAGCGTTATATCATTTCTGGATGGAGATGGAATTTTGTGTGGCAAATGAAAACTGAAATAAAATTATATTAAATACAAAACAACAAAATGGTGTCTTTCCACAAGAAGAGTTTTATAATTTCTTGGGAGAATGCAATTTTTGTGGCATTGAAATGAAAACTGAATTTTTGGTGTAATAAATTATACATTAAAAAATACATTAAATCATATTTAATACAAAACATAGATGTAGATTCTTTCAAAAATAAAAATAAAATAAAAAAAATAAATTTAAAAAAGAAATATTTTTGCAAAAGCATATAAAATTGTTATTTTAAACTAAAGCATCAACAGCAATTTTTTTGCCATTTAAGTGAAAACTGAATTTTTGGTGTAATGAATATATAAAAAAAATATATATAAAAATAATTTAAATCATATTAAATACAAAACATAGATGTAGATTCTTTCAAATATAAAAATAAAATAAAAATAAATAAATTTAAAAAATTAGTATTTTTGCAAAAGCATATAAAATTTGTATTTTAATCCAAAGCATCAACAGCAATTTTTGTGGCATTTAAGTGAAAACTGAATTTTTGGTGTAACAAATTATATAATTAAAAATAATTAAATCATATTAAATACAAAACATAGATGTAGATTATTCAAAAATAAAAATTAAATAAAAAAATTAAATAATTTTCAAAATAAATATTTTTGCAAAAGCAGATAAAATTGTTATTTTAATCTAAAGCATCAACTTTGAGGTTAGTGTTGGCTCTTTTGGCTCTTATTTTGGTTATTTTTCTTCTTTTCTTCAGGTTTCCCAAATCAGTATTGCGCTAATGTTTACTCTAATTAGATTCGAAGTAGATAGGAGCGGCCGCCTTAAAGTGGATCCATTTAGGCCATAAAAGTCCTTTTTGATGCCAGAATCAATCGAGCTTAAGTCCACTAACTCATTAAACCAGTTTGAGCTCCGTAGGAAGCTTAGTAGACTGTTCTATCTGCTTGAAAATCTATGAGTGGCAAAGAAAAAGTTGCCCAAGTGAGTCTTCTTTCTTCTAGACAACAGGACAATGGCATAGAAGCCGAAGTGGGTTTTCATTCTTTCAGTGGGTGTCCATTCAGCTTTGACAGAAATCATTACAAAGCAAACTCAACCTTCATCTGTTTTCATCTGTTCTCTTTTTACGTATATTAGAAGATTTTCACTAGAACGACGTAAGTTTAAGGTTAGTCAAACTTGACACAGTATTTATTAATATTTCCTATAACCACTACGTACATTAGTTCATTGCGCAAGGATGACACGCAAAATCGTGAAGCGTTCCACATTTTTTATAACTTTTCCATAACGATTTATAAATATATACATTTAGTTAAGTTACACTGCAAATATTTACATAGCGAGCCGAAAGCCATAGCAGCTAGCGCACCTTTTACTTTGTAAGATAATAATTATTGTATTATTATTTTTCAAATAATAAATAAATAAAATAAAAATTAAAAACTTAAAATAAAATAAAATAAAATCAAATAAAATCAAATAAAATAAAATCAAATAAATTCAAATAAAATAAAATACAATAAAATACAATAAAATAAAATAAAATAAAATAAAATAAAATAAAATAACATAACATAACATAACATAACATAACATAACATAAAATAAAATAAACTAAAATCAAATAAAATCAAATAAATTCAAATAAAATAAAATAAAATAAAATAAAATAAAATCAAATCAAATCAAATCAAATCAAATCAAATCAAATCAAATCAAATCAAATCAAATCAAATCAAATCAAATCAAATCAAATCAAATCAAATCAAATCAAATCAAATCAAATCAAATCAAATCAAATCAAATCAAATCAAATCAAATCAAATCAAATCAAATCAAATCAAATCAAATCAAATCAAATCAAATCAAATCAAATCAAATCAAATCAAATCAAATCAAATCAAATCAAATCAAATCAAATCAAATCAAATCAAATCAAATCAAATCAAATCAAATCAAATCAAATCAAATCAAATCAAATCAAATCAAATCAAATCAAATCAAATCAAATCAAATCAAATCAAATCAAATCAAATCAAATCAAATCAAATCAAATCAAATCAAATCAAATCAAATCAAATCAAATCAAATCAAATCAAATCAAATCAAATCAAATCAAATCAAATCAAATCAAATCAAATCAAATCAAATCAAATCAAATCAAATCAAATCAAATCAAATCAAATCAAATCAAATCAAATCAAATCAAATCAAATCAAATCAAATCAAATCAAATCAAATCAAATCAAATCAAATCAAATCAAATCAAATCAAATCAAATCAAATCAAATCAAATCAAATCAAATCAAATCAAATCAAATCAAATCAAATCAAATCAAATCAAATCAAATCAAATCAAATCAAATCAAATCAAATCAAATCAAATCAAATCAAATCAAATCAAATCAAATCAAATCAAATCAAATCAAATCAAATCAAATCAAATCAAATCAAATCAAATCAAATCAAATCAAATCAAATCAAATCAAATCAAATCAAATCAAATCAAATCAAATCAAATCAAATCAAATCAAATCAAATCAAATCAAATCAAATCAAATCAAATCAAATCAAATCAAATCAAATCAAATCAAATCAAATCAAATCAAATCAAATCAAATCAAATCAAATCAAATCAAATCAAATCAAATCAAATCAAATCAAATCAAATCAAATCAAATCAAATCAAATCAAATCAAATCAAATCAAATCAAATCAAATCAAATCAAATCAAATCAAATCAAATCAAATCAAATCAAATCAAATCAAATCAAATCAAATCAAATCAAATCAAATCAAATCAAATCAAATCAAATCAAATCAAATCAAATCAAATCAAATCAAATCAAATCAAATCAAATCAAATCAAATCAAATCAAATCAAATCAAATAAAATAAAATAAAATAAAATAAAATAAAATAAAATAAAATAAAATAAAATAAAATAAAATAAAATAAAATAAAATAAAATAAAATAAAATAAAATAAAATAAAATAAAATAAAATAAAATAAAATAAAATAAAATAAAATAAAATAAAATAAAACAAAATAAAACAAAATAATACAAAATAAAAAACATAAAACAAAATAAAATAAAATAAAATAATATAAAATAAAATAAAATAAAATAAAATAAAATAAAATAAAATAAAATAAACTAAAATAAAATAAAATGAAACAAAATAAAATGAAATAAAATAAAATTAAATGAAATGAAATAAAAACAATAAAATAAAATAATTGAGATAGGAAATATAGTCTATTTTCAACAGTTTGGTATCGTTTTGAAACTATGAAAACTGAACTGAAAACTATCCGGTTCTGTATTTGACAAATGTCAACACAATTTTAGTTGCATGTTGATAGTTTAAAAATTGCACTTTTACACTTTTTGTTGTTTTGTTTGTTCTATGTTTTTATTTTCTGATTTTTTTAATTTAAAAAATTATAATGTTTAATTAATGTTTCGTGTTTGTTTGCTGTTATAAACAACTAAAATATATTTCGAATATTTTCAAAAGCAAACATTTTTTTTTTACGATTTTCAAAATCATTTCCGTCTTCCACTTCACGAACTTATGACCTAATAATGTTTTTTTTTGCATGTAATTCTTTCCAGAAATTCTGCTCGCATGCAAATTGAAGTACCTTGCACCCACTCACCGAGTAAAAACGCTTCCCAGCACTTTGTCATTGGTGTTTGTGCAACTGTCAACACTCTAACTGTGCCACTTCAACGCCCGTTTCATGCTTTTCACCGACAAATATTTGCTTTTATTTTTGCCATTCGCCACTCGCATTTCAAGACTTGCGCCTGACGTGCACGGCCGCACTTCAGCGCCTCGGCAACGCGCCCCGACATTGCCGGCAACGCTCGCGAACAGGCGTTTTGACCCTTTTTTGCGGCGCATCCGTTGCGGCAGCGCGTGTAACAGTAATTTGCTGCTACAGCAATGATGAGGTGTGCACTCACTCATTCACTCAGTCAGTCAGTCAGTTTGTTGCTCAGATAGTGCGCCGCATCTTTTGGGCCAAATGCAACCAACTGCTCGTTGCTGCTACTTGAGTTGTTGTTATTGCTGTTATTATTATTGTTGTTGTTGGCACTGTTTGTGCATTTGGCGTAATCAGACACTGCCATCGCCATTAAATGCAAATTATTTCATTTCTGTGCCAATTCGCATAAAATCAGTTCGGGTTTTCCTGTGCGGCGCGTCGCACTCTGCGCGGCACCGGGCGACGGCTGCGCTCGTACTTGCAATTTGCTTTTGCTGTTCTACTTTTTGCTGTTCAACAATTTAAATCCTGTTATTGCTTGGCTAACTCGCTTGCTTGCTTATTTGTGAAATTTGTTCTTGTTGTTGTTCTTAGTTATTGTTGTTGTTTTTATTTTGCTTATGCTTGCTTGCGTTGTTTGCTTTTGTTTTTGTTTTGTTTTTTGATTTTGTTGCACTTGCAACCACTTCCCACATACTATATTTATTACAGTTGTCTGTGCATCGTTGCTCATCAAATCGAAATCAGTCGAATTGCACCAACAACAAATGCACAATTCGTTTATTTACATTTCGTGTTGTTTTAACTTGAGCGCAAAATGCAATTTGTTTGTTGGTTTTGTGACGCTACAACAGTTTCTGCTAGTCGGTGTGATTTTTCAAATGTGAAGATAAAAATTTTGAACAATTTTGGAGATTTTGGAATATTGTTGATTTTTAAACGATTTTAGTTTTAAATGGAATATTCAATCTTTGGAAATATTCAATCAATGGGTATTAAATCAATTCAAAAATCGTTGGTTTTTAAATAAACCTGGCTTTTTATTTTTAATTTAAATTTAAATCATCAATACATAGTAATTTATTTAATTTTAATTTAATTTTAATGAAATTTTTAATTTTAAAAAATTTATATATACAGTGTAATCTGGGTAGAGTGAACTAATTAATGCACGGCCAGTTCATAGAATCCAGATTGTTCACTATATCCAGATTGAGTTTTTCTGTTCACCATTACGTACTTACGAGTATATATCTTACCTGTGTAACAAAACACTTATGAAACCATTCTTTAAAAATTTCTGCTGTCATCCATGCATTTTTTGAGTGTTTGTAGTCCACCGGAAAGTTGAAAGATTTGAAAGAGCATGGTTTGTCCTGTTGCGTTTGCGCATGCAAGAATTGTAACTCTGTTTTTTTCTAATTTCCTGCCTTTTTTCTGCACTGGTTACATAAGTTCATTCGGGTAGCATCTTCCAAAATAGTTCACTCTCGTCCGCGTTGTAAATTTGGCTTTTACAAAGTTGTACCTCACAAATCGTACTATTGGGCTTTTGTTTAAACGGTTCAACAGCCGGACTATCTGAAGACAAATTCTCGCCGCACACTTTTAACAGACGAATTCCATAGCGTGATTTAAATCCGGCTAGCCATCCACAACTGGTATCAAAACCGACTTCCTTTTCATTAATATCAGCATGTAATTTCTTTACTTTTTCTTTTAACATATCTCCACTGACAGGAAAATTTTTCTGGTGCTGCCGCACAAACCAATTATACAATGCCTTTTCCACAGGGACCGTACCGGTTATGGTTTTTATCAAAAAAGTCAGAATTTAACTGTTATCTTTTAAATTTTATTTTTCCCGACAAAAATAAAAGATATTTTGTGTCTTTTATTATTTCAGGCAAAAATAACTGTTATTTTTTACTTTTATTTTATCGGTCGGTTTAGTCGGTCAAACGGCTTTTGAAAAATTCAAATTGCCTCATATATTTGACCGAAAAAATAAAAGTCACAAAATAATTTTATATACTAAATTTTTGACCGATAAAATAAAAGTAAAAAGTAACAGTTATTTTTGCCTGAAATGATAAAAGGCACAAAATAACAGTTCATTTTAACTTTTATAGTAAAAGTCAAAAATTTAAAAGGCGTTTAAGCTGAGGCCATTGCGATCATAATGGTATATTTGAAAAAATTCACCGGCATTTTTTTCGTTATGCCTTTTTGATTTGAAAATTGTAAAATAACAGTTATTTTCGGTCCCTGCTTTTCCATACGCGGAGTTTAAGAGGTTTTCTCTTCAACAGCCCGAAATTCTGGTTGGCAGTAACTTGAAGTTACTGAAGTAATTTATTTTTAATTGTGTTCATTCTAAAGAGATTCAGAATTGTTCACTCTATAGAGTACTCAATGTAAAAAATTTGGTGTTCACTCTATCGGGGTGTTCGTACCATCGGGGGTTCACTCCACCCAGATTATACTGTAATTTTAATTATTGAATTGAAATTCAATTATTTTTAAAGCTGAGGCTTTTACTTCACTTTTAATTCAAAATATTTTTCTAAATTAAAAATCTGAAAATTGACAAAATTTAGAGGAAAATATCTAAAAAGTATGTGAAAGTACGAGGGCGGTTCAATAAGTCCGTGACTTTTTGAATTTCCCGCCTCTTAATTGAAATGGCAACACTGCTCCCGTCAACAGTCATCTGTCAGTTTACTCTTGTCAAAAATTGAACAAGCTGCGACATTTAGTTTGTTTTTGACAGCCGTTAATATCAGACCACCGCGTTGACTGAGAAGAAAATGGAAAAAAGTGAATTTCATTAAGCATTATTTTTTGCGGAAAAAATCCATTACGCAAACCAAGGCTAAGCTTGATAAATATTATGGGGACTCTGCACCATCCATTTCCATGGTAAAAAAGTGGTTTACTGAATTCCGATGTGGCCGTACAAGCACGGAAGATGCCGAACGTTCTGGACGCCCAGTTGAGGTCTCCACATCCGAAACAATTGAAAAAATCCACGATATGGTTTTAGCCGATCGGCGATTAAAAGTGAGAGAGATTGTGGAAGCCATAGGCATCTCACATGGCTCAGTCGTTTCAATTTTGAATGATCATTTGGGTATGAGAAAGCTTTCCGCAAGATGGGTGCCGCGTTTGCTCACAATCGACCACAAACGCAACCGTGTGACACATCAACAACCGGTGCACACATGTGCAGTTTCCATGGCAAAAATCCATGAATTGGGCTACGAATTGCTCCCTCATCCCGCCTATTCACCCGATCTAGCCCCAAGTGACTATTTCTTGTTCCCAAACTTGAAGAAATGGCTCGGCGGAAAGAGATTTGCCTCCAATGACGAAGTCATCTCACGAACAAATGCCTATTTTGAAGACCTCGACAAATCATATTTTTCGAAAGGGATAAAAAAACTGGAGAAACGTTGGGCTAAGTGTATAGATCTCAAAGGAGACTACGTTGAAAAATAAAATAACTTTTTATCTAAAAACCTGTGATTCATTCAAAAAGTCACGGACTTATTGACCCGCCCTCGTATCACAGCTGGGGGTCAAGTGATGTTCATAAAAATATCCAGCTCTTTCTGTGTGATCTTTTTGCCTTGACTTGGGATAGATTTCTCATTGACTGTCTCGGTAATTTGGACTAATACCAAGGAATTTACTTATAACTCATTGGAGTTGTGATGTAAGTCTTCTGAGACAGATTAGGTGAAGTAATGAAGAATGAATGAGGTGAACTTAAGTAAAGATTTGATGTCGGCTCTTAAAATATCTTTAGGTCCTGTGAGATTAGAGGCTCCCAAGTATGAGATGACAGAGTACACACACAGGCACAGAGCTTCTTTTCATCCCAAATCCCTGCAATTCCAGCGAGCTTCAATAGGTTAGAACTGACTGGTTGCGCGCAGATATTTCATTCTATTTGTATTTGCAAGACAGAGAAGTGGTCGGTTGCCTGTTTTTTGGTGGAACTTCAGTTAAGACTTAATTTCTGCTTTAATCGTCTTTAGCCCAGCAAGACTAGAGGATCCCAAGTATGTGAAACGATGCGCTGAGATGACAGATCAGATGTGGGAAGTTGCTAAAGAGTTACTTTTCAATCCGGCTTCTTGAAATCTCTGCGAGGTTTGTAATTTTTGTTCCTAAAATTTTCATCGACTGAGCAAGTTTAGAGGTTTCCAAGTAAGTTAGACGAGAGAAACTAAGACGGCAAAGCAGATTTGTAATAACGAGGCAGAGAAGTGATCGGTTAAGTCGCTTATTTTTTAATCGAAAGATAGATCTTTTAGACCTAACTCTCCGGAATACCTGCGAGCTTCAAAATGTTAGGACTGACTGGTTGTGGGCAAAGACTTCATCGATTTGTATTGACGAAGCAGAGAAGTGGTCAGTTAAATTGCATGTTTTTGAGTCGAACTTCAGTTAAGACTTGATGTTTGCTCTTAAAGTGTTCTTAAACCCAGCGGGATTAGAGGTTTCCAAGTAAGTTAGACGAGGGAGGCAGAGACGGCAGAGAATTTCTCGGTTAAGTCGCTTGTTTTAGTATCAAACTTCCGAAAAGATCTCATTTCCGCTCTTAAAATCTTTTTCAATCCAGTGAGTTTAGAGGATCTCAAGTAAGTTTTATGATGAACTGAAACGAAGAGTTCCTCCTAAATTCATCTTGCAACAATCGCTGCGAGCTTCAATAGGTTAGGACTAACTGGTTGTACATAAACTTCAGTTAAGACTTGATTTCTGCTCTTATTGTCTTTAGCCCAACGAGATAAGAAGTGCTTAAGTAAATTGAGGTGAAAAAGCAGATGTGGGGAAGTTGCTTTAGGGTTTTCTTTCACCTCAACTCGCACAATCCCTGCCACTTTTGATAGGTTAGGACTGACTGATTGTACGAAGAGACCGCATATAGATCTCACTCGTTTTATTCTTACGAGCCGCAGTTCGATTGTATTTTTATCAGCAAATCAAAAAAATGCTTGAATTTTTTTTCAATCAATCTTTCTGTTTTCAATCTCTTTGCTAACAAATATAAAATTTTTCCTTACTGACTAAAAACCGATTTCATGTTTGTAGCGCCTCGCTCGCAGTCGCCATAGCCAGTCGCATTTATGGCTGCAGAACCAATAGTTTGGCAATTTGTCGAGTTTGCAAACAAAACCGCATAGCTGACTTATTGGCCAGTTGCGCTGCATGCGATTAGCTCGCTGGCCGCCGCCGGATTGGGGTCGCCATAGAGCCATTGATTTCGATTTGTGTGTGTGTGTGTGCCGGCATTATTCTACAAAATTTCTCAACCAAAAAGTGCCCGTCAATTTGCGAAATTCGTTAGAGCTTTTAATTCTGTGAACGGCTCGTCGGACGAACAGATCAAATGGCTAAGCAATGAGCGGCTGCAATGAATGGCGGCGCAAATCATTCACTCATCACTCGTTCGGTGCGTACGAATTAGAAATTAAGGTAAGAATTTTTAGCAATTCACATATAATTATGAACGGTTGTAGAGTCAATTCAGCCAAAGACGTCCATTCAGTGGTGGCCAGATTTTATCAAAATTTCTGCAGGGCAATGCGCGCTTTCAGCAACTTTGCTATTTGTTTTCATATAAATGTTGGCTTTCGGTTTGCTGGAACAAAATTAACACCAAGCGGCAAATGTTGTTTGAGAAATTATTAAAAAGCAATTTGTGAGTTCATTCATCTCAAGTTGGCAATTTTCAGTTGGCAATTCTTGAGCGAAAATTCCAAGTCATAGACGAAGAAAAAAGACCTTATTTATTACTTACTTACTTATTATGATTTGAGTGCTCAGCACTGAAATAGTTAATGATGAGAGGGGGCGAGGCAGTTGGGGCTGCAATGAATTGTACTTAGTGCTGTGGCACGTTTAAGCAGTCTCTTTGTTGCTTTGACGCAGCGCTCAGCATTAAAGGATGACGTTAGCTTTGCGCTGTGTGTGAACTAAGTCGATTGTTGTTGTTGTGATGGTTGTTGTTGTAGCGCAAAATTAAAGTCAATAAATAATTCAAGTCAAATTAAATGTCCGAAAATTGAAATGTGCGAGTCAAATGCGCCGCGACGGGGGCCATAGGCGGTCAGGTGTTATGACAGCGTTGGCGTTCAGGCAACCAGAAATCCTCCGGGTTTCTTATTCTTATTCTACTTGAAGCCGTTTATTTCGCTTGTAGTACATTTGCGTATAATTTTGTGTGTTGTGTTATAATTTCGCTTCAGTGCTTTTAATGGCATTTCCTCGGCCGCACATTGCCGTGTTTCTTGTGTTGGTTTAATTTTTTAAATTTATTTTTAATGCCAGGAACCAAAACCGTGCATGATGTCATACAGCAACTGCAAGATACACAACTATTGTATGCGGGTTATGGGGAAAATTGTTGATTTCCTGCTCAAAAGCGTGCAAGTGCACGCCAACTTCAGCCTTCATGTTCAACTTGGTGCGACCAACAGACTCCAAGCCCAATGACAACAATGTGGGTTCTTCTTTCAACACCAAAATCAAGTAGTCGTTAGCCTTCAAAAAAGCTGTGAAAAAGCAACCAAAATTATTTAGTATAGTGTGAAATTGGCTATAAGAAAACACTTTCGATTTGTCACTGTCGCATCAGTTCTTGAAACGTCAAAGAACTCAGACCATTTGCCTCTTTAGTCTCTTTACACTGTTGTCTGAAAACTATTCACACTGCTTTGAACATTTTTCCATTGACCATTGACCAAAAGTCAAACTATCAATTAGGTTTGCGCCAAAATGCGTGTTTAACATAATTAATTTTGCTTTGCGGTATACCGTTTCGTCGATTGACAACTTCATGAGCTCACTTATGGGCCTAACAGGGCGCCCACGCCGCCAATACATCAACGTGGCGCGTTGGCCGCCACTGAGTGAACAAAGTGAAAAAAAAATATTTAAAAATTTGCATTGAACACATCGATCGATGGTTTGTTATTTCAGCGACATATGGAAAGCCGTTAAGTTGCGCAACACGACTTGAATGCAAAATGATTTAATATATAATCGAATATGAATGTGATTTCATATTGGGGCCAATAGGCACACATTTGAGTAATTTTTTAAGTCATTTTTATTATTTGCGATCTCAGTATTTAGTTGTTTATAGAAATGCTGACTAATCTGGCAGTGTGTGAAAAACAAATTAAAATAAGTTCCCACTACTTTTTATTAACAAAAGCCTACTTTTGTTTGTGTAATTTGCTTGAATTAGTATGAAGTCATTTTTTAGGGTTAAATGTTTCTGGGCCTAAAAAAAATTCCAAAAATTTTACAAAAATTGCAAAAAATTTGCTGGTACTCCGTAAAACGTTTATATGCATTATTCAATTAAATTGATACTCTTGCTGATAAAAATAACTCGCACACTTACGCGATTGCAATCATTCAATTCGACTGCAACTTTTTCATTGCCTTTCAGTTTCGTTTTCATTGGCTGCCATTTTTTGTTGCACTAGTTAAATCTTTTTGTACAATTCTTTTCTCAATAACATTGCATCCTATCATCAGCAGCGTCTGTGCGTGGCAACAGTGGCAAAAACATTCACAAAGCCGCTAACCACACCGCGCCCATTGTAGATCATAGCAACCAGTCGTTGTTGTCTCTGTTGTGTGTAAATTTTATTTTTGAATCTGTGGCAGCATGTGTTGCATTAAATTTGTGCGCTGCAAGCTGTCTGATAGGGTTGCCATACTGACGTAAAGTCTAATAAATTTTAAAAGTGCTTCCAAAAGTTTGAGACAATGGATGAAGATGCTTAAAGTTGACATTTGTCTTGGCTTTTCCATGGGATAATGACTTTTGATCGGCAGCTGAAGAGTTCTACTATTCTATGACCCATATTTCAGGTAGCTAACAGTTCTGGTTGAAATGTTATGGGCCGTTAAAGGACTTTCAAAAAGTAGACCTTTTTAAAATAAATAAAATAAAATATAATAAAATAAAATAAAATAAAATAAAATAAAATAAAATAAAATACAATAAAATAAAATAAAATAAAATAAAATAAAATAAAATAAAATAAAATAAAATAAAATAAAATAAAATAAAATAAAATAAAATAAAATAAAATAAAATAAAATAAAATAAAATAAAATAAAATAAAATAAAATAAAATAAAATAAAATAAAGTAAAATAAAATAAAATAAAATAAATAAAATAAAATAAAATAAAATAAAATAAAATAAAATAAAATAAAATAAAATAAAATAAAATAAAATAGAATAGAATAAAATAAAATAAAATAAAATAAAATAAAATAAAATAAAATAAAATAAAATAAAATAAAATAAAATGAAATAAAATAAAATAAAATACAATAAATTAAAATAAAAAAAAATAAGATAAAATAAAATTGAATTAAATTAAATTAAATAAATACAATACAATAAAATACAATAAATAAAAATAAAAATAATAAAATAAAATAAAATAAAATTAAATAAATACAATAAAATAAAATAATAAAATAAAATAAAATAAAATAAAATAAAATAAAATAAAATAAAATAACATACAATTAAATAAAACAAAATAAAATAAAATAAAATAAAATAAAATAAAATAAAATAAAATAAAATAAAATAAAATAAAATAAAATAAAATAAAATAAAATAAAATAAAATAAAATAAAATAAAATAAAATAAAATAAAATATGGTAAAATAAAATAAAATAAAATAAAATAAAATAAAATAAAATAAAATAAAATAAAATAAAATAAAATAAAATAAAATAAAATAAAATAAAATAAAATAAAATAAAATAAAATAAAATAAAATAAAATAAAATAAACTAAAATAAAATAAAATAAAAATAGAAAATAAATGAAATAATTGACTTCATGGGTTGCCATATTTATATATAATATATATAAATTTTACTATTAGATCAGCTCTTTATTTTTTTTTATTAAATATTTTGCATCAAAAAATATTTCTTTCCTAGTTTAGTTGCTTTTCTGTATCCATCATAACGCACTATATCGAATATGCTTCGTCTTCTCCTTCTTCTTTATTTTCATTACGTACCAATTGCATTAAAGCAATTGCTTTGACCTCGACTACGACCACAGCTGGCATTAGCTCATCACTTCGATCTCATACTATGCTGAAATTTTCAACTTATTTTCAATTTATTCAAGTCTGGCAACCCTGTTCGCCACAAATAAACCATATCTTCATTGCAGCCACTTGCCTCACTCGGCTCCTGTCAACGCGCAACGCTCAACTCTCGACGCTGCGCTGCACGCATGCGTTGCTCGCATTTCTTATACGCGCTGCAATAATTAAATTCACTTTTTGTTGCCGCTGCTGTTAGTCGACTTTTTCAATTACTTTTGCATTTGTTAAGCCACCAAGTGCAGTGCGAGAGTTTGGCCTTACAATCTGCACCAAGAAGAAACAATTCGATAGAGCCGCAGTAGGTGTTGAAAGTTATCTCGCCGAGTGCGTGTTCGGCAGACGCACACTCGAAATTGCTTTTAAGGCGCTTTTTGCATTGCAAGTGCTGATGTTGCTCGTTGTTGTTGTTGTTGCTGGTTGTTTGCGCTGCACAACTAGCAGGCAATTAACTGCCGCTGACAGCTGCTGATAGGGAAATTTTTCGTTATTTACGCTGTGGTTGCGGTGGCTGCAACTGTTGGCCACTAATTATAAGCCAAATATAAATATTCAACAAGTCACTGTCTGCGGCTTGAGGTGATCTCATGTGCCAAAAAGCGCTAAACAATTAACACATCAAAAAGAAAAAACACCCACTTCTGGCTTAAAATTTGAAAAATTGAAATGAATCGTCAAGAGCATAAAATTATTTCATAATAATTCCCACAATTGGAAGAGCGTAAATTTGTATCAAGTGTTCATCTATCCGTCTGTCAATCAGTTTGTCTGTCCATTTGTTTGTCTGTTGCACTTTGACGCTTTCGGCTATTTCCGTTCGAGCAGCTTTGGCGCGGCTGATGAATGGTTTACGCTCGCTGCTCGTTTGCCGTCTCGTTAGCGATCAATTGTTGGTTAAATACAAGAACAAACATTTTTTTCTTTTGAATTATTCAAGTCAATCATTAAAAATAGCAGTGAAACACTGCCAGCTGAGGTAATGATTGTGAAATTAATTGTGAATTGCATGTATGAAGCAAGCAGAGCTGACAGAGATACACTTCCGCTGCTGTGTTGTTGGCGTGAGTTGAACTAAAGTGAGTGAGATTAGTTGAATGCCAGTTTGAGTTGAGTTTTGAGTGGAATGAGATACATTTTAGCAGTGGATTTATGAATATAATGAGAACCCACCTGCATTCAGGTGGGTTCTAAAAAGCAAGGCAGGTAGTCCATTGAGTCCTATTATGAAACCATTTGATATCGTTTCTCAGGTTTTGGCTTCTTAGGTTTTGAAACAACAAGTAATGCAGCTCTGAAATACCATCATTGATTGACTTGAAGACTTACAAGTATACTGAGAGCAGATGAAAGAATATGGGAAATACAGAATGTAGAAATCTTCAAAGGGGTTTCATCAACCCAGTTTGTAATTTTTAGACTCCTTCAACTACTCAGATAATAGCAAAATCACATCACTAATAAAATATTACAGATAAAGCTCTCTTCATCTTTCTTTCCTCATCTTCTAAATTTTTTCTCGTATTTTTTTCTATATCATTCTTTACCAAACGTAGGTTCAAATGGCTTCGACTGTTACCAGATATTGCATCACAATTGAAGAAAATGTGGGCCCAACTGTGTTTGTTCGCGGTTTGGAATCTTCAAGCGTTTACTCGTTCTAAATAAACGTTTGACATATCGTACACCCACTTCAAAAGTGACACAACTCAAAATTTTTAATTGTCGGGTTTGTGTATTAATACTGTGCACAATACATATGGGTCATGCTTTTACAAACCGAACAACTTTTTTGACCCCATAATTTATATTCATTCCAAAATTTTTTGTTCACTTCTGGGCATAAAATTAACCGACACGTATATCAGAATTTATTCGAAAAAAATTTTTTTTCTTTATATAATTATTTAAAATTTTGAAAGTTACGCGTATTTTGCTAGATTCAAACATGTTTAAAATTCAATATCTCCGGTTCGGCTTATCTTATCGACACAATTTCAAAACCGTTTTTTAGCTTATTGTATGCACTTTAGAGGAATATATTTTAAAATTTTTTTTATTTTTAATAAAAAAAGTATATTAACAATTTGATTGTTTAAACAATTTTTTGACGATGTTCCCCAAAATCAATTTGATTGAAAAAAATTATGCTATTTTCGCAATGTTATTACCTACAAAACGCATATTTCAAAAAAGTGGAGACTTAATTAGATCATAAGATAGAACAAAATTTCCACCGCAAGTCAAGCGTGACGAGTCCCATCAAGTCGCGCGCGCTTGACTTGCGGTGGAAATTTTGTTCTATCTTATGATCTAATTAAGTCTCCACTTTTTTGAAATATGCGTTTTGTAGGTAATAACATTGCGAAAATAGCATAATTTTTTTCAATCAAATTGATTTTGGGGAACATCGTCAAAAAATTGTTTAAACAATCAAATTGTTAATATACTTTTTTTATTAAAAATAAAAAAAATTTTAAAATATATTCCTCTAAAGTGCATACAATAAGCTAAAAAACGGTTTTGAAATTGTGTCGATAAGATAAGCCGAACCGGAGATATTGATTTTTAAACATGTTAGAATCTACCAAAATACGCGTAACTTTCAAAATTTTAAATAATTATATAAAGAAAAAAAAATTTTTTTCGAATAAATTCTGATATACGTGTCGGTTAATTTTATGCCCAGAAGTGAAAAAAAAATTTTGGGATGAATATAAATTATGGGGTCAAAAAAGTTGTTCGGTTTGTAAAAGAATGACCCATATATCTACCAATAAGCAAAAGCTCAGTATATTTTGTTGTTGTTAAGTGTTGCCAAAATACAGTTAGGTCTCTCTTCATGTCGAGAAGTTTGATGCAATTTGATCGCTGCCGCTCAATGCAAAAGAGTCCTAATTCAAATTGTGACACTTTTGAAGAAATACATTTTTGTTGAAGTTAATTTTCAAATAAAAAAATTAATTTCGGATTTTAAAAATTTTTCATTCATTGTTTTTTACTGTCATTTATAATTATCAAATTCAGCAAAAGTGACATAACTGAAAATAATTCGGTAATTATTGAATTAAAATATCATCAAAAAAGTCACAACTCAAAATTTTGGATTTTCTAGTGTAAAATAAAAAAAATCTTTGTAACTTATCCTAAAGCATAATCTGTAGGGATTTTCTACCAAACGGTCTATGAGTACGTTATTTAAAAAAAATGTTTATTCAGCTCAAAAACAGTTGTTTGCGTTTCCTGAAAATTAAAAATTTTGAGTTGTGTCACTTTCGTAGTGGTTGTGTGATATGTTCCTTGAATCGGTAGTGTCCAGACAGAAGACCGGGGATCTGTAGTGTTTTCGATTTTTGTCACATTTTAGTTAGAGTCAGTCACATTTGAAGTCAAAGTCCTGAAAAAAGATGCAGTTCTATAAAATTATGGAATCCTTAGAAAAGTCTATTATAAGCGTTTTCAAGTTCCTTTATTGAAAGTTATAGTCTAGTGCTCTTGGTTCATGATTCTTTCTCAATTCTTAGAGCTTGTGTTGGGGTATGTCTTCGTACCTTAAGAAAAAAAACTTAAGCTAGGTAAAGGCTTTCGTAAGAGATGTGCTATTGAGGTTCGTTCTTGACACTTGACAGAGCACTTTTCTCTGGTTATGTCAGTCCACCAGTCTGTTTATGAGAGTTTATCTTATAGAATATTAGTCTAGTCTAGTCTAGTCTAGTCTAGTCTAGTCTAGTCTAGTCTAGTCTAGTCTAGTCTAGTCTAGTCTAGTCTAGTCTAGTCTAGTCTAGTCTAGTCTAGTCTAGTCTAGTCTAGTCTAGTCTAGTCTAGTCTAGTCTAGTCTAGTCTAGTCTAGTCTAGTCTAGTCTAGTCTAGTCTAGTCTAGTCTAGTCTAGTCTAGTCTAGTCTAGTCTAGTCTAGTCTAGTCTAGTCTAGTCTAGTCTAGTCTAGTCTAGTCTAGTCTAGTCTAGTCTAGTCTAGTCTAGTCTAGTCTAGTCTAGTCTAGTCTAGTCTAGTCTAGTCTAGTCTAGTCTAGTCTAGTCTAGTCTAGTCTAGTCTAGTCTAGTCTAGTCTAGTCTAGTCTAGTCTAGTCTAGTCTAGTCTAGTCTAGTCTAGTCTAGTCTAGTCTAGTCTAGTCTAGTCTAGTCTAGTCTAGTCTAGTCTAGTCTAGTCTAGTCTAGTCTAGTCTAGTCTGGTCTAGTCTAGTCTGGTCTAGTCTAGTTGAGTCTAGTTGACACCGCCACCACGGCCACAGTAGAGACAACGCCGGTCAGATGGCAAGAATGCAATAAATGTGCACAATCGTAGCAAAGTCGCGCGAATCTCTAAGTATGCCAATACATATACTCGTATAAACATCTATGTGTGTGTGTATGTGTGTGTGCGTGCGCATTTTGACTTTTTTATAGGGGCTGTCAAAACGTTTACTCTTCCAGTGAATTACCGCGACGTGGACGCCGAATAGCTACGTAAGCACAGGAGGGCACTGCTGCCGCATTGCCCTTAGACACCGCCAACCAGCAGCGGCAGCAACAGGCACCGCGTCCAAGTGTGTGTCTGTGTGTGTGTGTGTGCGCGCGCATTCATGTCAAATGCACATAAATCGTAGTGGCTGCCATTACATTCGTGAAAGAAATACGTCCATAAATGGTCAAAGCTCAAATATTTATTTCAGCACATTACGCAGCGGCGCATTGGTGACGCGCATGCGAGCTGCAAGTTGCAAGTTGCAAGCTGCGCGCCTGCATACCAGTCACACCGTTTCCTGCCATCGTTGTCGATGCTTTTGTGCGCTTCTTTCTTGTTGTTGTTGAAGGGTTTTCTGCGCGCACGCATTTGATGACAACAAAATTATTATTGTCGGCCGTTGCGTCTTGCCGCCTTGATTTATCTTCAAATTGGCCCCGAGCGCACGCGCAGCGTCCGCAGGAACATTATGCGCAAAGAAATGCCTCAAGTGTGATGAGACGCATCGTTGATTTACTCTATAAAATACAGACCTGGTGAGTTTTGTGTTGGCTCGGTGTTTGCCTACACTGGAAAATTGCGGCGCTGCCAATTACTTAAATCTGTGCATACTCGTAAATTCCGCGCCAGTCGAGCATTATTTGCAAGTAGAGCACTGTCACTGCCGCATCGAATGCTTGATTTATGGCGCAAGTTTAGTTTTCTGCTATGGAAAAAAATCGAACAGTGAACATTGCGGAGGCGATGAAGTGCGCATTCATATGGTTGCATGTGGCAATAATGCGACCAGCGAGCGGAGATGCACTAAATATCGTTAAGATGTGCATCAACATTGTGAATGCAGTTCTTGGAACATTTTCATGAAGTTTCAAACAGTCTACACAGAGAAAGATATTAAATTTAATTAGAAAATGTTTGTCATTACGACATACGTCAGCATTGTGTTCAGTGCATTCGGTTACGTAAAGGAGGGCAGGAATTTTAAAGGAATTTTAAAAATTGTGACATCGAAAAATTAAAACATCTCAGCAACCACTAGTCCAATTTTTTAAAAGTATGGTTTTATTTAACATGTCTTTTATGCAGATTGCAGAATTTATTAGAAAAAATTATAATAAATTTTCAAGGGTAAAGTTTCTAACTTTTTCTGGAATACTCCTCATGAGGGCTTTCATCGTTTCTTTGTTAATTTTCTGGGTAGAAGCCAGAAGCCATTTTATACATTTCTCTGAACCCATTTCATCATTAAATACTCAATCAATGCTATAAATGGGCATAAACTATTCAATGACAGAGTTTTCATAGCTCACTTGATCAAAGAAAGTTTGATTTGAATTTGTATTAACGAAGTTATTAGCAAAATTGCATGTCACAACTTTTAACGACGCACTCCTTAAAGAGAAATCTATTATTTTTCACATTGATGGCTTTACTAATCTGCATCTCGCTTGGTATGAGAGCGATTCGATAACGTTGGATGGCATTAAAAAGATAAGATTTTGTACTAAAGAAACTTTTCAGGCAGTTTTGTGATTGCATGAGTCAGTTTTTTTGAGCGCGTGTAAAAGATGGATGGGTTTTTTTCGATAAAGGCGAAAAAGAAAGTCAGGCGGTTGAAAATGTGAATAACGTTTAGTGTCAGGACCGGTGGCGCACACAGGGAGATGGGGGTCAACCCCACCGAATATAAAAATTGCTGGTGCAAAATATGGTTTTAAATGGAATTGAGTTCAAAAGATGTACGCAACCACCCCCCGCCCCCCACCCCCTCAAAAATAAATCCGGCTTGCGTCACTGATTCAGGAGCGACACTTTTTACTTTTACAGCTAAATTCGACCAATTTTGGTTTCGTCGATTCTGTTCTGATAATTTCTAAGTCAAAAATGCACCACGACTCTCATTTAAACTTTGTTTCGATTCTCCAGGAGATAAAAATTGCCCAAAAAAAAAACCTGTCTAATTACTTGAATAAGTCTGAATACAAAAAAAAAAGCTCAATGTATGGGTAGCGCACGAGTTAAACCAAAAAACCTTACAGACTCTCTGAGAATCGATGCTGAATCACAAAATAATCGACCCATTTCCGAAGCGAATGGTGACTGGTGATAAAAAGTGGATCACTTACGACCACGACAAGCAAAAACAGTTGTGGTCGAATTGATTTGAGTTGGCGCAAACGGTGGTCAACGCAGGATTGACGGTCAGGAAGATTTTGCTGTGAGTTATTCCCCTATGGCCAACTCTTAATTTGAACCTGTACTATTAATAATAAAACCGTCTGAGGTAAATAATCGTCCTGAAACGACCACCTTTGGCTCAGAGGAGAGAAATTGCATTCCATCAGGACTGGTACTGAAAACAGTTGGACCCTCTGAGGGAAATAATCGTCCTGAAGTGGTCAGCTTTGGCCCAAAGGAGAGAAATTGTGTTCCATCAGGACCTGAACCAGGGGCGTAGCCAAGGGGGGGAGGTTTAGGGTGTCAGAACCCCCCCATAGCCTGTAATTTGTCAACATTTTCAATCACTATGCATCGTATGTACGTTCCCACATTAGCAAAAAGGTCTTTTCATCTTTAAATATTTAAAAGAATATTAACAAAACCCTTTTTTTTACCGAAACTAATTTGTTTTTTTAATAGTCACGTTTAGGCTTAATGCAGCGATTTGCATGTCCTAAAAACATGTCTAAAGAGTAGTTTAGTTCGTCGACCGGAATGTCCTTCAGGATGTCGGTACAAGCCTTTTGGATGGTTTCTACGTTCTCAAAATGCTTTTTTTCATCGGCAAATGCATTCTTTGAAAAGGTGAAATTCGCACGGTGCCACATCATGTGAAAACAAAAAAACAGTCAAAACAAGTGTCAATAGATGGGATGGCATCCTTCGATAGCCAAATGTTCAGTTAAAATGCAATAAATTTATGCTATTGAGATGCTTAACCTTCGCCTTACTAAAGATGATCCCAGGCACTTCCGCCGCTATTTTGAGTAAAACTCACAATAAATATATAATAATTTATAAATTTTTTTCATACTTCAGTATTTAGTATTTTCCTCTGGCGATAGTTCGTATTTCGAAAAAAGCCCTAAGTTTAATGATTTATTTTGAGACTATGGAAAATATTAGAAGATTTATTTCCAGAGGGTTTATTGAACACATAATGAGGTACGCAAAAAAAAAATTTATCGTGATTTATCAAAATGGTAGCGAAAGCGCCTGGGATCACCCAGATACATTTGTTAAATCCAATTTCAAGAATTTCAATGAAGATTTTGACTTATCTTTTATGAATTACCGCCCAGTTTTGATCTACGGTGATCGCGGATTCAGTTGGCTAACACTTTGGTCATCACTTATGTTCTGACAATCGTTTTTAAATCGCTTTTACCACTTATGAACTCCACCACGGCATAAACAAAAATCACCATAAACTTGGTCCATCAATTTAAATGCTTCGGTTAAAGTTTAAACATTTTTAAAACAAAAGTTAATATTGATATTTGTTCGATGCACATTTTTGTACGATGGCACAAACATACTTCCACTTCAGATGCAATAACTTCGCTTTCAGTCCACCAAATTTCATGAAATTTTTACTAAAAATCAGGGAAAAAATTTAGTTTTTAATGCATTAAGTCACATAAGCCACAACAAAATGCCCTATTTCGAAAGTGCACTTTACTTTAAAAAACATGTAGTACTAAACTGTAGTGTCCGACCGAATATTCGGTTTCGGCCCAAATACGTGGTTTCGCTTTCCAAAAAATGGCCGAACAGCCGAAACAGAAACTTTCTGGAATATTTTTTACATTTTATTGTGTAGCGAGTGAACAGCTACTTAATGCAGCCGAGCAGATATATAGTAAATAAACTTCTTTTTTAGAACATAATACTAAATTATTTAATTTTGAATATTAGCGAGTAAGGTACGAAAGAATGATTTTTTTTATGTTTATGTTTTTAAAAAATGAATTAATTGTTTTTATAAATAAGTATTTATTTATGTTATGTTATGTTTGTTTGTTCTTTATTTACTTAAAGTAAAATTCGTTGGTTGAAAAATGGTGATTTTGATGCTTGATGTGGTGATTTTTATTTCAACTAGAAAGTTCGGTTTCGGCCGAATATTAAAAAAAAAGAAGAAACTCGGTTTCGGTTTCGGCCGAAAAAAGTGGTTTCGGTCGGACACTACTAACCTGGCAACAAATTTTTTTAAAACCCCCCCATGACCAAGTTCTGGCTACGCCCTTGACCTGAACTGTCAAAATTTGGACCGTCTGAAGCAACCAATCGCCCAGAAATGGCCAGCTTTGACCAATATAAGAGAAATTGTGTTCCATCAGGACTGGAACTGTCATTAGTTAGACCATCTGAAGCAAATAGGAGAGAAATTGTTTTCCATCAGGACTGGTATTGTCAACAGTTTTGGTCAATGGCAGAGATTGAGAGGTTCTTATCTATCCATCCCATAGTCGGGGCCTGAAATCAAGTGATTATCATCTGTTTCTCTCTATGGTGAATGATTTTTCTTCTAAAAAATTTACCTCGAATGAAGCTTGTAAAAATCGAAATCAGTTTCAGCTGGTTTTTAAGAGGGGTGAGATAACATACGACGATTCCATTTGTTTTTTTTTGTCTACGGAGGAAATTTTGCCCTACTTACTTCTTTCACTACAACCGGACTATAGTTTTGCTTTCTATCAAAAATTGCGCGTAAGTCCTTAACACTAGAAAGACCGCAAGTTTTCTATTCCTACAAAGACTACATATCATATCCGCCGATATCTCGAAAAGTACACATCAGATGGACTAATTTTTCACAAAATAAATTTTTAATAAATATAAAATTTTGCACGACAAAAATATAAAAGTCTCCAAAGCAGAAGTTGATAAAAATAAAATAAAAGTTGATAAAAATTAAAAATGAAAAAATGACCACAAAAGTCTTTCTAGTGTTAAAGTTCAGACAAGAAAAAAGCTTTAGATTTTTCTTTCACCTCATCTCACAATTTTTTTAATTTTTTGTTTAAGAAATTTCAATAAATCCACAAAGCATTGATTCGCTTTTGCCCAACGAAAGCATAACAGGAGCAAAGTGTTGAAATTTCGTTTGGGTCTTTAAGCGTCTAACGGTGTTTGATTATGAAAATTGCTACCATTGCCACTTTTTTCCGTGCAGCTACTCAAACTCAACGTGTTGCTTTTGTTATTGTTGTCTGTCAGTCAATGTGTCTGTGTGACTAAATAAACTTGTTGCTGTGGCAATTTTTGCGCAGCTCAGTGTTTTTTTTTATCAACTCTTTGCGCTTTGCATTTTATTCTATTGTACAATTTTCCGTTTTGTTGCAACATTGCATAAAGTAATGACAACAATCATTACGATCACCAACAACAACAACAACAACAATAACAATATTATTAAAATAATGATATGCCATTAATTTTATTATAATGTGCCTTTCTTTTGCCTTTCGAACGCGGCGCTCGACTGCGCAGTAGCCACTTCATAGCCGCGAGAAATGCTGTCGCTGTTGTTGTAGCTGTCGCTGTTGCTGTTGCTGCTGTGCGGCACATTTCGATGATAAATAATGCGGCGAAGTGTCCATCAACAGCTTAACTGATTTTTAGTATTTTTAGTGCTCGTTTTTGTGCGCTCTTTGCTCGATTTTCAGAGTTGTTTTTTTTGTTTGGCTTTGCTTTGCTTTCAATTTGGTCATTTGTCGCGCTGCGGTGGTTTATAGGTGACCGAACGTCGCTTGACTGACCCAAATATTGTAAAATTTTGTTATGAACGGTTTTATGGGAATAAATGCTAATTTAGCTCAAAGTGGGTGAACAAATTATGGCGATTAGGGAATGTAGGGTGTTGTATTTGCGGCTACTGATTTTTTTTGGTGTTTTGTTGATTTTCTTGGTTTTTTAATTTATTTTTGTAATAAAAATTTTATATTTATTTTTGTAATAAATATAATCATTTTTATATATTTATTTCTTGCTATTTATAGAATTTTGTTTTTTTTTAGAAACTTTCATATTTGTTGCGCTACACAAGTTTGTGCAGCAATACACCTAAAACGTATCAGCTACTGTCCATAAATAATTTCCTAGGCCCAGTGCTTGATTTTATTATGTCAATGGAAATTTACTGCTGTTGTGTTTGCTAAAAATACAAACTGCCGCCCTCCTGCAAAGACTGCAGACTGCAACTGATATGAGCGCTTAAATGGGTTTTCTTGAGTGCTGTTCGGCCTTCACACCGTGCAGCAAGCAATGGAAATTTATTTGTACGCCATCGACAACAGTAAAGTGACACCTACTGGCGAGTTGAAGGAGGCGACAGCATTTTGTGAGGTTATAAGCGAATGCGGCCACCACGCACCTGCTGCGCTATTGGCGGTCGCTGTCTTCCTGCGGTTGGTCCTTTATCTGGCAGTGCAAAGTGGTTTTAATTAAAATTTAATGTTTTCATGCTTTGCTCTGGCTGCGAGTGGCTCGGCGTGGCCGGTGGCTTTGCTGGGGCAGTAAATTCAGAAACTGCATGTTGCTGCCACAGCAAACAAATTTATGATTTCAACGGACCAACGCGCCAAAGTCGGCAACAGCAGCAGTCGTACACACCAGTGGCAACAATGAGCCGGTGTCGGGCCATCGCTGTTATTGCCACTGTTGTTTATTTGAAATTTAAAATAAATTTGTATTTCGTGGACGAGTTTGTTTTTTTGTTATTATTATTATTTATGCCTTGATTGCGGCTGGTGCAATCTGCCATAACAACAAAAACAACAATAACAACCTGTAATGTTTAAAACATTTTGCTCTTCATGCACGATTGGCAGTTTCAGTTCAGCAATTTCGAATTCAATTCATGCAAACAGCGGCCGCGCAGCGAAAGGTGCAGACGTGCATTGTTGTAATCTTTTATTAATACATATTATTCTACTTACATATCTAAAAGTATTCTTTAACGCGGAACAGAGGCGCACTTCATGCGCTGATTTGCTTTCATTTCCTACTTGAATGCATTGCATTTGAATTTTTGAATTTTTATCTATGCCGGGTTTTTTTTTTAATTTTTGGTTTTTCGCCGATATTGAAATAAAATTTTATTAAGTCATAAAATTCTCTAATACGAGCAATGCGCATGCATACGAAACGCTCGCTTGTAGACTCGCCGGGGACTCATAAATACATGCGGAATTTATGCCAAGACCGGCGGTACGACATAGAGACCGACTGGCAGGCGGACAGGTAGAAGCAATTGAATAATAGCGACAGGACAGGCTGCAGCGATGCGGTGAATTGTGGGCGGCTTAACCAGGAAGCGCTTTGACTGCAAGTGCGGCTACTTGAGATGCATTTATACGTGTCGTTGACATTTTTTTTATGATTAAAATCTTTTAAATACTACACAAAAATGCTTGAAAACGAGTTACTAAAGGATAATGAAGGCCTCTATTTCATTAGAAAATTTATTACTAAAAATTTTGCGGCATGTTAAAGCTTAGAAGACCAAACGAAGTAAACCACACGACTGTCTTTGGTTAAGTGATTTCATGTACGGGGTGAAACTTTCAAGAAAGTTTAATCAGCAATAGATGATTAGGAGAAAATATGAATGTCGAAAGTAAATATGTGGGGCAATAGAAGTACATACAATTTTTATTACGCTGCCCATACAAGGTTATAGTAATATTTGTTTAGTTGTACTTGGGTTGAAGTTCTCTTAGTTCAAAAGTTTATTATTTTATATTTTATATTTATCCTTTTTTATTTAATTATTGTGGACAACCTTGGCAGAAAAACTCAACCGATTACCAACACAAGGCAATGTGAAATGAACAAGAAAAAAAATTATTTAGTTATTAAAAACCTATTTTCAACTTTATAAGTGTTTACAACAAACTTACTTTGTAAATTATTAAGTAACATCCATTAAAAAAATATTAATCATAATAATCCTTGGCGACACTGAATGTTTTTTTTTTCAAGGACCGTAAATAATTTTTATCGCAATATTTTTAATCAAACAAATCAAGATGCAAAAATCAATATTTTTCGATTTTTATTTTCCGCATGAAATCAAAAACAAAAGCTCGCCCTGTATTTTTTATTTAGTGAAAAAAAAAATAAAACTGAAAAAAAATTCTCATTTTGCAAGTAAAAAATAAAACTCACCGCATAATTTTCATTTTTCATCCAAAAAATAAAACTCAACAATCAATCAATCAGCAAATAATTTTTATTCCGTGAGCGCAAAGTAAAAATTGGAAAATAAGTTTTATATATTAGTTTTTATATTTAGCTTATAATTTTTGCGGTCCCTGGTTTTTTCTATAAATTACTTAAATTTATGCGCATGATTTTGCCATAAATATATATGAATTTAAATATCAATTTAAAATTTGTTTAATAAAGTCACGTAACTCTTTATTAATTTCAATTTAAATATTCAATTTGAAATTTTTAATAAAGTCACGTAACTCTTTATTAATTTCGCATTAACCCAGATAAGCGCAAAGTTTACAGAAAAAACACAAACAAAACTTTTAATCCAAATAATCATACAAAGAGACACAAAGCTGCACCCACAAAAGTCTCAACAAAAAATTTTTCCGATTACTCAAAAAGTCATAAATCGCAAAGAGTACGCATTATTCGTATGACGAGTGTGTGTGTGTAGCATATTTCGCTTTCATTCATTAAAACATTCAGTCAAACTACAGAAAGTGTAACAACAAATTTGTGTTACTTAGGAATGTTGGAACAGCAGGAGACATGTCACGAACAATCATATTTCATATACCACCAAAAATAACAACAAACAACAACAATCTTCTTTTCTGATACACACACACACACACACACATACAAAAATTGAACTGCAAAGGCAAATTCAGAAATCAAAATTCAATAATGAAATAATCATTAAAAACGTGTGTACAAAATATGTACAACATGGCATGCAGCAATACAGCAATAACAATGAACAAAAACCTTAAAAAATTAAAAAAACCAAAATAAAAAAAAAAAAAAATTTTCAATACATGCGCCTCGATCGACCCAAACATATCAGAACACGATGCGGTAAGCAGCGCATGCGCCGCTCCGACTCAGAGCAGCGAATCAGTGATGAGTCATTAGACACAAACAACTACAATACATTTGGCAACGATGAGGTGCTGGGGATGTATGTGGAGCAAACAACTTTTGGGGCCACACAGAACGGCCAACCGAAAGCCTCAACAAGCGGCAGAGTGAGCTGAAAATTTTGACAGTGCAGAACTTATGGAGCAAAGAACTTATTGTAAATGCTGATCGAATGCGGGTCGTGCCACAAATGAGATTTTATTTTTTATAAAAATTTACTTGTATACACGCAGCTACGCACACTGAAGTTTTCGGTATTGTGTGTCTCATGATTTACTCATTTTTTATATTATTTTTTTTTTTGTACTACACACTTCTTCAATTTTTAGTTGTTTCTGGAGTTTAAGTTAAATTTTTAGCTTTCTTGTATTCAGAGACCTATGGTCCAATTTTGTGGCTAATATTTTGTGATACAATTCTTCCTTAAAATTTCTGTTTCAAAGGATTTTTTTTGGCACTTTAGAAAAAATTGATCAAATTGACCCATAAAAATAGGAGCTAGAGGGTTAAAATGTTCCACAAAAATGTTCGTCGTAGTATTTGACATTAAATTACTAAAGACAATTTATACCTAAAATGTAAGGTCACATAGTTTACGTATGCCGAATCATGCTAAAAATGTACAAAAGAGGAGGAACTTTAACTCCCCATAAAAAAATTTATCCTCAACTCCTTAAAACAGTGAGAAGTTTAATTCTTATTGATCTTCTTTTCAAGCAGTATTTTAAAATATTTTATTCAAGTTTCCTGTGTGTTAATTTTTAAAATCTTTCTCTTTGACCTTGAAAAAAGCCTATCAGAATTGGACCTCAACTCCTTAAAACAGTGAATAGTCTTCTTTAGTGAATCAGTGAATATTCTTCTTTATTCTTAGGATCAATGTGATTACTTGTTGTTTTCGGAGTCTGGGCTTTCAGTTAATACTCTTTTAGGCATGTTTAAATATCCAGATGACAGTTTTGAGTTAATGCGGTGTCAGAAATGTAAACTGAACGCCTTTTTATTTCCAATTTTTTAATATTAAATATTTTATAATATGAACTCTTAGAATGCGAATTGTTGGAAGAATACTAATGACCCTACAAGCCAAAAATCGGAGCCTCTAGAAGCCCGTAGTAGAGGTGCAGTTCATGGAACTGATCTATGAACCAGTGACTTGAACACTTCCTATATCTACTTTGCTTACTTTCATAAGAGAAAACAAAGATTTGACATAGACCGGTATGGAGTTTTATTTCCTAGTAGGAGTTTTTAAAAAGCTCTGGACACATTTTATATTTACTTTGACTTACTTTCATAGTAGAAGACGTAAAAATTATTTCTTCCTGCGTGTTAAGCTTAGGTTAGGTTAAGCCTATGTGGCATCATTATTTATTTAATCGTTATTTATTTATTTATTATTTATTTAATCATTATTTATTTATTTATCATTATTTATTTATGTATGCATCATTATTTATTTAAGACATTCCAAACGGATGCGGGCAGAAGAGAGGGGATCTACAATTTAAATCCGAGTCCTCACGGCAATTGGCAGTTTTTCTTTAACACTTTAACCCTTATTCTCATACCCGGGTACCCGGGTGCCCACTGCGATGTATTTTCGTGAAAAAAACTGACAAATAATGAAAATTTTTTTTTTACCTTCCGGATCCTCGTTATTTAGGTGAAAAGCGGACAAATCATATATTTAAAAAATGTTGTTTTCTATATTGAAAACTTAAAAATTTCATGAAATGGGTACCCGGGTACCCCGGGTGCCAAACGACGTTAGTAAGTTTGGGTATGAGAATAAGGGTTAAGGTTTTACACTTTTTTTGTATAAGTAATTCTCATCTGATTAAATGTGAATAGCGCTCAAAGTATACAAGTTGATTAAACACCCCAAACTGGGAATCGAACCTGGAGCCGTTGGCCTATTAAAGCCGGTCTGAGTGTCGAGCAAGGACAAACAACTAAACCAATGAGCCAGTTTGCAGCTGAATCTCCAATTAAACTCTGCCAACCAACACATTAAAACATTTTCCATAATCAAATAGTAAACCAAATATTGCAAAATTTCTTCATTTGCAGCCTTTGTTGCATGCCACAATTTGTCATTGTTACATCAGCAACAGCAAAACTGACCGCAAGACGTAAACACATAAAAGTAAATGAAAATTATACAACACTTTGCCTGATTGACAGAATTGTGTTACAACAAATTACAACTACTTGTTGTATATAATATTGAAAAAAAAAACAACAACAACCACACGAAAACCATAAACAGCTACCGTATTGGCCACTGGTACTGTGAAGCCGTAAACACTCCCACCAGCCGGCAAAATTTCGTTTTACTTTTTCAGTTTTTTTTTTGTTTAGTTTGCAAGCAAAATGTTCAATTACAATAAAAACCAACAGCAATAAGAAAAAAAAATGCAAAAACAACCAACCACACAAAAACATGTAGAAGCAATGAAATTCACGCGAAATAAACTGTTCGGCAGCGAGTGACACCAGCTACAACAATCACAACAACAACAACAAATTATAACTACTAGACTTTTTTGCGTACGTTGTGCGCTGAATTTTTAATTAGAGTTTCATTACGTTTTTGTTTGCTTTTTACAGTTTTCACAGTTGATTGCCATACACACACACACACACACATAAATGCGTGGTGTAGGTATGAATGTGGGAATATACAAACATATCTACGAATATATGCGTATATGCGTTTTTTTTCCAGTGCGCATGCGTACCAGCTGTGAGGAATATTAAAAAGCATTTAGTATTTAACGGTTAAAAGGCTTTTTAATTGACTACTTAAGCGTAAATAACGCACAAGAGAGCCGACTGGCAGTCGAAGCGTGCACGAACGAAGCGAATGTGGAAAGGAATCTTTGGCGCCTTTATAATGACAATAAAAATTTAATAAGGATAATGCAAATTATTATAAAATTGTTTTTAGTGTAGGAAGAAATTTTCATATTATTATTTGGAATTAAATTTGCAGCTTTTTCATATGATTTGGACATCTTCATAGATACCAATGAACTCGTATGCATCGAAATGGTGAATTCCTACCTAAAATGTCCTTTTGTTATACTGATGAGGGTTTGAGTGTAGCAGACCAGCTTATGGGTTCCTTTCGGTTACTCTGTTAGTGTTTGGTTATCTGAATGTTGACCACAACTATCGACCTTCCTTCTTTCATCCTATCGACCTCCTTTCACTCGTTTTCTCGAGTAGGTTCTTGTGACTAATGGCCCATAGGTCATTCTCTTCTACGGAAGAAAATAAGCCAATAATTCCAATAAGCGAATATTTAATTAACAATGCCGTACAGTGACATATTATAGAATATGTGTTGCTGGGTTATCGTTCTCGTAGCTTAGATACTCTACGGAAACCCTCGTCAGCAAGTTTGAGCCGCGCTAGGTGTATCAAATTTTTATATATACTTCCTGTTTTTTTCCTCCTATTATCTTGAAAAAGAATTGGCTATAGCAGACAACCTTGTGGGCTCCTATCTGTTTCCATGTCTGTGTTTAGCTATCCGAATATCGGTCATAATTATTGGCCTCTCTTCTACGAGTATAAGCGACATATGTCAGGCGTCATCTTCAGTAGATTCTTATGACTAACTAGGAAGGCGGGGCCGGGGTCGATGGGACCACAAATCAAGTTCTTGTTAACCCTTTGTTGATCCCGTAAAATTTTTATAAAACAAATACTTAGTCAATTGGCGCATATTTCATATTTCCCCATACAAACTCTTAACCCATCGGTAACTCCGTCAGATTTTGATTTAAAAAAAAAATAAAAGCACCCATCGAATTATTTCACATGTTAAGTGCTTTCACTAAATCTTAACCCTTAGTTGACTCCCTTAGATTTTGATTTTCAAAAAAATAAAAAAAAGGTGTCAAATTATTTCTCACCAAGTTTAAAGTCAAAAGGTGTAAAACCTCATGTTTCTTCATACAAACTCTTAACCCATTAATGACCCCGTTAGATTGTGATTTTCGAAAAAATGAAAAACACGTGTCCAATTATTTTTCACTACTTTCACTTTCACCAAGTTTGAAGTCAATGGGCCCATTAATTCATATTTTTCACAGTTTCTCCATGTAAAAAAAATTTAATAAAATGTTTAACCCATCGTTGATTCCGTTAGATTTTGATTTTCGAAAAAATGAAAACAAGTGTTGAATTATTTCTCACTAAGAGTACTTTCACCAAGTTTAAAGTCAATAGGCCTATAAAATCTTGTTTCTTCGAACAAACTCTTAACCCATCGTTGACCCCGTTAGATTTTGATTCTCAAAAAAAATTATAATCACGTGTCGAATTATTTCTCATCCACAGTACTTTAACCAAGTTTGAAGTAAAAAGTCGTGAAAAATCATGTTTTTTCATACAAACTTTTAACCCTTGGTTTACCCCGTTAAATTTTGATTTTCGAAAAAATGAGAAACACGTGTCAAATTATTTCTCACCAAGAGTACTTTCACCAAGTTTAAAGTCAAAAGGCGTAAAAAATCATGTTTCTTCATACAAACTTTTAACCCATTAATGACCCCGTTAGATTTTGATTTTCGAAAAAATGAAAACACGTGTCGAATTATTTCTCCCTAAGAGTACTTTATCCAAGTTTAAAGTCAAAAGGCGTAAAAAACATGTTTCTTCATACAAACTTTTAACCCATTGTTGACCTCGTTAGATTTTGATTTTCAAAAAAATTAAAATAACGTGTCAAATTATTTCTCACCAAGAGTACTTACACCAAGTTTGAAGTCAAAAAACGTAAAAAATCATGATTCTTCATACAAATTTTTAACCCATTAATGACCCCGTTAGATTTGATTTTCGAAAAAATAAAAAGAAACGTGTTACATTATTTCTCACCAAGAGTACTTTCACCAAGTTTAAAGTCAAAAGTCGTAAAATCGAATATTTCTTCATACAAACTTTTAACCCATTGTCGACTCCGTTAGATTTTGATTTTTGAAAAAATGATAAAACACGTGTCGAATTATTTCTCACTAAGAGTATTTTCACCAAGTTTAAAGTCAGTGGGCCGATTAATTCATATTTCACAGTTTTTCCATGTAAATTTTTAACCCATCGTTGACCCCGTTAGATTTTGATTTTCGAAAAAATGAAAAAAAAGTATCAAATTATTTCTCACCAAGAGTACTTTCACCAAGTCTAAAGTCAAAAGGCGTAAAAACTCATGTTTCTTTATACAAACTTTAACCCATTGTTGACTCCGTTAGATTTTGATTTTCGAAAAATAAAATTTTAAATAAAATTTTGATTTTTAAATTATTTAAATTTTGATTTTCAAAAAATTGAAAAATATGTGTTGAATTATTTTTGATTTGGAGTATTTTCATAAAGTTTGAAATCAATAGGCCTACTATATCAAGCTTCTTCATACAACACCTTGACCCATGTTTTGCCCTTTTAGACCCCAAATTTTAAAAAATCCCATCTTAGTGGAAGTTCATTTTTCAAGATGTACCGACAGTTCAAATTTCATGTAGATTTTTTTTAGCTTTAGCTGTGTGGGCTGGGCGATGATGAATCAGTCAGTCAGTCAGTCAGATAGGACAAACAATTATATGTTTATAGGTTTTTCCAAACTGGCGTATGAAACGTCTGGGCAGGATTCTTTCGATAGAAATCTACCAGAGAATCAAATAAGTCATTTTCAGGTACTTTGAAATCTTTCATGATAATTTTTTTATGCTGAAAGAAAGATGTTTTCTTCAAAGATCAAATTCCTATCAGAGAATCAAAGAAGTAATTTTCAGGTACTTTGAAATCTTTCATAATAATTTTTTATACTGAAAAAAAAATATATTTTCTTCAAAGTTCAAATCCCTACTTTTCAAATTCTTCACTGCATATTGTCTTGTTTAAAGCCAATGTTGATTGTCTACAGTCGGTAGTCCCAATCCACCAATTATGGAGCATTAAATTAAATAAATTAAAATAAAATAATATAAATTAAGATAAATTATATAATTATATGATATATAATTATATATAATTATAATAATATATAATTATCCATTTTCACCACATTTTAACTCATTTTATCTTAAACTTGTTGCTTTTTCAACCAAACTCTCAGCCCTTTGGCTGCACGTGTCAGCAATTAACTTTAGTTTGTACAAAACTCATCTGCAGTTCAATGAACTTTGCCCAACGTGCGGCTGTAAATGGGTTAATCGCCAACACCCACCAATTTTTCTCACCTGTTGGCCGTAAAAGCATTTCGCCCAATCAACACCCTACAGCCAATAATTACCTTTCAGCAGCATTACGATGCATAAAACTGCCTAATTTCGCATCCGATGGCCGATGGCAACGTTTGAAGCTAAAAAGGCGTCGACAGACCCACGTTGTAGTTAATTTCGGCAGGGCGGAGCATTGCGCGAGTGGCAATAAATTTTGCGTAACGGCAACAGCAAAGCGGCCGAAATGTTCAGAACTGTTGCGCAAATCATAGAAGCGCCCAAGAATCGAATACAAACTTCAGCTTTCATATGGCCAATCAATAATCTATGTAATTGATGCTCTCACCAATGATCCGTCATGACAGTCATCGGGCAAAACAAACTGCTGCTGCTGGAGCTATTAATAAGCACTTATTGTTGTTGTTGTTGTGAGTTGAAATTTTGTGAAATGTCGGAATTTGTGGTGCAATGACCGAACAGAGAATTTAAATTTAATTGGGTTTTAGGGAGAGCCACATGGCAAATTAAGTGCGTGCCAAAGCATGAATCAGCAGCAACAACAACAAATACACGCACATCCAGTCCGTAGTTGGGAGCACAGCACAAATGACCTTGACAAGGTAAACTGCGGCAGTTCGTTGCGCCAGCGCCAGCGGCAACGACAACGGCTGCCCAAAATAACTACGCACTGAATTTGTTTGTTGCTTACGCGCAGCGGCGAAATATTGTCGACTACAGACGACGCGCAGCTCGTTTCTATGATGTCATGCGGCAGGAACGACGCAAGTGGTGCGACTGATTAAAGTGGCTCAACAGGGACAACATCGACGGCAGATATGCGCGCAGCAACAGAGCGGAACGGTGAAGGGGACAAGCAGTCAGTTGAGTGAGTTAGCGCAAGCAGAAGAAGACGCATAGTTAAAGGCGTGGACGCAGCAGCTACATAGACATAGACAGACAAACGAACAGAGAGACAGACAGACAGATGCAGAAACAGGCGTTGCGAATAGCAAATATGCCAGGCAATATAAATATAAGCGTCGGCTGTAGTAATTTCAGAGATTATCACACTTAACCGTAGATCGAGCTTTGTATCAAAAATGATACATTTGGTTTTTTGTTTTGTTATAACTTTTTTCAGGATATAATTAATTGAACCACTCCTTGTGACTTTGTTTGTGTTGGGATTACGCTTGTTTAAAACCATCTTTCACACTTTTTTAATAAAGAGGCCGTGAGAAAATTGAAAAGTTTATAATTCTCTCCTTTGTATCACTTTTGATACATATGGCATTTCGAACATTTCTATCCCATGGTTAATGTTATTTGCGTTCTGTTTCTTCATATGGCATGTGAAATTATTTGCTGATAGACGTGTAAAAACAATTCCTGGCTTATATATATTGGAATATATCGATTTGTGTGTAATTTTGTGGATTGTTGAAGTAATGTTGCGTCCAAGATTTTTGACATTGGGAGAACTAGTAAAAGACGTCTTGGATAACAGTTCAGAGGATGAATTCGAAAATGAAGACATTTCCAAGGGGACATTGAAATAGACAGTGAAAGTGATGGGAATATTGGCAGTAACCCTGGTGTTGACTCGAAAGACGGCACTATTTGGAGCGACAAACCATACACTAGTGGTCGGTTGAGGAAGAAAAATGTCACAAATTTGGGCCGATTCGTAATCCTTGGGATGAATGGGTTTAGCTACTTTCAATATTCTACAATCCTCACGATTCCGTGACCTTTGATGAAAAATTACTAGTATTTCATGGCAGCTGCAAATTCCGGTAGTACGTTCTCTCTAAACCCGAAATATATGGCTTATTGTTGATTGAAATACGTGCTATGTATGGAAAATACAGCACAATGCATCACGGGCCTAATATTGTCAAAGATTCAAAGATATTGCCAGAAATTATTTGTTTTTATAACACAACGAAAGGAGGTGTTAATACAGTTGTGCAAAATTTTGGACGGCTACAGATGTAAATGGCTGTGTTTTCAAATATAATCGATATTGCGGCGCTGAATTTTACACTGTTTACAATGAAATCAATCCTAAATGGAAACAGACCAAAAAGAATCAGAACATAAGCCATTCTTGCATGAGCTTGCAATTTCGCTGGCTTCACCTTATATCCAGAACAGAAAGAAACTTCCAAGAAACGACGCATCTAAGGAGTTGCTTTCGAAACTTTTACATTGCAATTTTTCCAACTCTGAAAATAATGAGAATGGGCTTCGTAACAATTAACAACTGATAAATCATCCAAAAAGAACCGAGCAAGGTGTCCTAAATGCTGCTATTCTGGAATGGGCACACATAAATGGACCTCCTTACTCTACTACCTATGTGAAAAACCATATTGCAAAGACAAAAATATTTGCACAGATTGCACTAATAAATACTTACTTTAAAAAGAAAAAACATTTGTAACACAATTCCCTAAATTTTTTCATTTTCCATATGAATTTTAGTATGTATCAAAAATGATACATAGGATAGGATTCCTTAATTTTTTTGAAGCTCGATCTACGGTTAATCGCGCTGCAGAAAATTACAACAACAACAATAGCAAATATCAAAAGACTAAAGAAACGAACATGAAAGCGTACAAAGCCTGGGCTGCCAGCAAACGTCCTTCTTAAAAATGTTGCCCACTCCAAAGCAATTACGGGCCTGGCCAACAAAGTCCGAGCCACAGTCAGAGCCATGGCCAAATACATGTTTGAGACGCAGCGTAGGCAGTGCAGGGCGCGGCAGTCGATTGTGCTGGCAAATGTATGTGACGCGTTGCGAGATTCACAGCGCATAGTTTTTTGTTTTCATGTTTGCTGCGGTTGTGGCTGTGGTCGCAGAAAATTACAATCATCATATTTAAGAGGATTAATTATTGAACTTAGCTGATCATAAAAATTTACTAACCGCCAACTTGCGCTGCATAATTATTTGGGGTATTATAGTTTGTTCGCGCAACAGTCTGAATGCGGTGTTGACGGCACCCAGAAACGGAAGCGCAACAAGCGCTCGAAATAGAAAATGTTTGCAATGAAGTCATTTAGGTTTTTACGATGCACTTATGAGCTTCGCAAATTATCGTAAAAGGATTTGAGGACAAGGCGAAAAGTGGTCGAAAGGGAACGTAATGTAATATGTAAAAATATAAACAAAGAAACATAAATTCAGCATTCAAATACGCATGTAGAGAAGTTTAATTTATAGGCAAATGTCAAACGGCGTTTCTTTGTTTTCTCTAGCTGAATTTTCCCTGAAGGATCCTACTGTCAGTTTGAAAATCTTACAAATAGTCCAATTATAATTAATACAAAAGAAAAAACTTCGGGTGTAGTATGAATTCTAGTGGTGATTTGTATTATGAAGCAATCTCCCATATTAATTGATCATAATGTCAAATGATTAATTAATTTTGGGTGATGATTTATAAAATTATTTTATATTTATTATATGTTTAAAATTATAAAATACAAATCCAAATGGCGAATAATGTCATGAAGCGATCTTCTGAGCTAACCAAAGTCATTCTGAAGGGCTTCGGAAATGCATTAATGTCTTTAATAAAATTCGTCATATGAACCCAAATGGCCATTTATGCTATAAGTAAACGATCTTCCTAGCTAATCGAATCTAATCTAAGAGTCTTCGATGTCTTCTACAATATTCATGATTCATAGTATATGTCACATAAACCCTAATGGCGAATAATGTCATGAAGCGATCTTCTGAGCTAACCAAAGTCATTCTGAAGGTTTTCGGAGATGCATTAATGTCTTTAATAAAGTTCTTCATATGAAAAAAAATGGCGATTTATGCTAACCGAATCTAATCTCAGCGTCTTTGATGTCTTCCACAATGTTCGCCATTTGTGATAAGTTTGCAGAAAAACCGTCAAGACAATTATTTTTCACTATATAGATTAGATTTGAGAGAGAGCTGAGAAACCACCTCGAATGGGTACATTTCTCAAGCACATCAAATCAAAATTGCAAAAATTGTTTCTTTTACAGAGATAAAATATAGAAAAAAGTTTATAAAACCCCGTAAAAGGCAGTTTTCAATAGATTCACCTTAGCCAATAGTACAACATTTCTAAAAATGTTTTAATACTTCTTTTTCAACACTGAGGAAATGAAGTGTAAAATTTTTAATTAACGTCAGACATGAAATTACAGTTTGTATAGAATCTAAGAAATAAAATAGAAACCAGATGGAAGAATACCTTTTTCAATCGTTTTTTTATGGTCAAAAGGCTTATCACTTGCAGGAACTAGTCAGATTAATGCAACCACTTCTATGCTTCTAGTTAGATTTTTAAAATAGCAAATCGTTTCAATACTAAAACAATTTAAGTTTGAACAATTTGAATTTGATTTACTTAAAACAGTCCAAATGATCGAGAATATTCATAAAATCGCAGTAAAGGATTTGGTTACTGATCTGAGAAAAGTCTTTTATAAGGAAGTTTTTCCATCAGCTTATCTTTCTAGTGAATTCTACTGATAAGTTAGTAGAATACGAGTGAAAAAATTACAGAATACGAGTGAAAGATGAAACCTGCTGGCGTCATTTTTTATGCAGAACCAAACTTTTCACTCTACTTTCATATACGTAAAATTTACTCGACCTTAAAAAATTCTGAAAACCAAAGCAAATCCAGTTCAAAGTAGATGAGGTCTTTCCTGAAGTGCAAAAAATTAAAAAAACAAAATTAGTTTTTCTGATGTATTTTCTAAATTGCTTTTAAAAAATCTTAGTTTTCCCGATGATGCCTTTTCTAAATTGCAAACAACCAAAAATAAGGACACAAAGTTTATTCAAAAATTTCTTTACTTTTCATGATGACGTCTTTTCTGAGGTCTGAGAGGAACAATAAAAAATATAAAATCAATTTTTTTTTTAATTTTGCTTTTCTCAATGGCATCTTTTCGGAATTGCCAAAACAATAAAAAATACACACAAATTAATGTTTCTCTTCTTTTAATTGCAAAAAAAATTTAAAAAGTAGAAATATGAAAAAAAATCATTGAATTGCCTTTTAAATCGCCGATGCGTTGGATCATTGTCACGTTTTATATGTTTTTAACATTTTTCGCAAACATTGACGCCTTCCCGCAATGCGCTTCCGCTGTTGCCAGCTGCCAGCTGACAACGCCTACCATTTTTTTGCGCTCTGCCTTAATGCTTTGCACATTTATTTTAATTTGTGTATTGTACGCGGCAGCGCCTCTGTGCATTCCTGTGTGTGTGTGTGTGTGTGTGTGTAGTGGTTCACGCGCATGCGTGCGCCTGCACTGGTCGCACCACTGCGTTTTGATATTTTCTGCCAGGTGAGCACACAGCCAACAACTACTCATACATAAACACACACACACACACAAATACATTCATGTATGTGTTTATATTGCAGTGACGACGAAATCAAGGCATCGTTCATTACAAGTGTACGCTGTGCGCATTTTAAAGCATTAACATACGTCGATCTGGCTGCTGTCGACTGCTGACTGCTTGCTGCGACAACAATGCCTTCGATCGCCAATAATCGCGTCAGCCGATCGACCGATCGGTGTGTTGTTGCGCCGCGTGCACTGTCAATGCGGCGCAATGACGTCGTCGTTGCGCCTATGTTGCATGCAGCAAATGACCGGCGCATGTGCGCCAAATCGTTGCGACTCATTAATTTATTAATTAAGTTGTGCGGTCCAGTGTCGGCCGCGGCGCGTTCACACAGCTCGATCTGTCGACTGATCTCTATGCCGCTTCGCATTTATGTTGTGTATGTATTATTGTGTTTTCATTTCGACTAAATTGTCTGTTGTTGCGCTGCACGCCAGCTGCGCGAAATTGCGCTGCCGCCTAATGATATGGTTGCGCATGCGCAGTAAAAAAATTCACTTAATCGTCTGCTAAGGTGTTTGGAAATATGACGCAAATTAATCTTTGTGTGTAATTGCTGAAATTGTGCTCGTTGAAGAACTATTTTCAGTTACACACATTCGAGTTGTTTTCTCTGCTGAATATAGTTCAATCAATATTTTTTTTCTTACTGTGGCCATTCTAAAGTTAAACTGGGTTGTAATCGGATAGCGGCGCTCTGCTTAACATTTCATGACAATTACTCAAGTGTCAGGTGGGTTTATAAATAAAGCCAGTGGAAGTGATGGTTGGCAGTGTTGATGATAGCTTAGGATGCCGCAGATGAATGGGTTAGGGCGCAGTTTTGCAGGCGTGAAATTCATCGAACAGTGCAAGCATATCGAGTTAAGTGCAAAAGGGTTAAATATAGAAAAGTACTTATATGTCAATGTCAGTAGTGGAACAATTTCATGAAATTGCTGAAATAATTAGTGGTTCAATGCTCAAAGCAATAAGTTTTCCCAAGCAAAAGTCCTGGAAATTGCAAATTTCTTAACATTGAGAAGCCCGCTTCGATGGTGAATTAAATAATTAGTGGTTCAATGCTCAAAGCAAAAAGTTTTCCCAAAGGTTTGGCATTGATTCATGAGCAATAAGGTGTCATGTTTATATATTTGTTATTAATTAAACAGAGACTCGAACTCACGACCCTCTAATCTGACGACCTAATTTGGAACCACGAAGTTTTACAACCTTTAAATATGACTAAGTCGAAAATTTTGTACAGTAAATTTCATTTCAGCTTGGATTGGACATCGAGAAGGATCGTTCTGGCGTTCGTCAGGTTGAACTCAATCAGGAAACTTTAGCTTGGATGTTCGTTTCTATTCTCTCATCCTTCTATAAAAAGTAGTAATAAGCAACCTTCAAATCGGTTGTATTCTCAAAAAGGGTTTGATGTCTTTCTCGAAGGCTCGATCTCTTGGATCTTAAGACGAAAATGCGTTGTATTCTCAAAAGGGGCTTCAATCTGTCTTGCAGAAGATCTCTCTTAAAAGATCTCTTTGATATATAGAAAAGTTCGGTTTGACTTCAGAGTTTTCATTCTACTGCTGTGCCCCGACAATGCAGTGGGGGTTCCCAAACTATTTTCTGATGTCAGGCATGAGTGCTGGACTTTGCATTAACTGATGTAAAGGCATTTTCTCTTCTTCCACACCAAATTTGAAGTAGTTGTCAGAAGTTTTTTTTTAACCCTTATTCTCAAACCCGGGTACCCGGGTGCCCACTGCGATGTATTTTCGTGAAAAAAACTGACAAATAATGAAATTTTTTTTTTACCTTCCGGATCCTCGTTATTTAGGTGAAAAGCGAACAAATCATATATTTAAAAAATTTTGTTTTCTATTTTTTTTATTTTTATTTATTTTTTATTTTTTATTTTTTTATTTTTTTATTTTTTCTCAAATACTCAACAACAATGTATATTTTAGAAAAAAAATTTTATAAACACTTTTTAATTAACAAAATATTGAAAACTTAAAAATTTCATGAAATGGGCACCCGGGTACCCCGGGTGCCAAACGACGTTAGTAAGTTTGGGTATGAGAATAAGGGTTAAGTAGGATTTTTTTTTCCAAAAATTGTTGCTAAGGTATGTGTCCAGTATTCAATAAACCTCTCAGAGTTCTTGTTATAATTCTTCAAATTTTACTTGAAAACATTACTGAATGTTTTACTATCTAACACTAGGAAGATAATTGCCGTCATTTTCATAAATATCTGTATTTTCTTTTGTATTTCAATCAACTTTTGCTTTGATGAGTTTAATTATTTAATCGAGTTCTACAACTAGTTCTACAATTAGGGTTCTACAATTACAATTAACCAAATCTGATGTGTACTTTTCGGGATATTAGCGGATATGACAAATGGTCTTTGTAGGTAAGGATAACTTGCGGTCTTTCTAGTGTTAAGACTTTCAGTCCAATTAGTGTACCTGAGTGTAGTCCTGTCAAGTCTAAATTCTCCAACTTAAAGTTTGTTGTTAAAAATAAAATGTTTTTTATCGAATAAAATGTTCAAGTTAACATTTTCAGGGACTTATTGAATCATCGTCGTTATCCAACATAAAATTATATTTTCGTTGAAATTTCTTTGGGCTGAAAGGTCACTAAGTACAAAGTGGGAACAAAGTAAAGTCGTTATGACTTCTATCAAAGGTCATTAAGATTAAAAGGTGAAGTTGTTTAGATTTTTATGGGTTGAAAGGTCCTTAGTGCAAAGTGAACGACGGGACGTAATGAAGATGTTCAGATTTCCATGGGCGAGAGATTAAGTCCAAAGTGAACGTGGGGACATAGTGAAGTTGGTCAGATTTCTATGAGTTGAAAGGTTTCTAAGTGAACAGTAAAACATGGGACATGAAGTTGCTCAGACTTTTATGAGTTTAAAGGTCCGTAAGTGAAAAGTGAACGACAGAACACAGTGAAGTAGCTCAAACTTCTGTGAAAGGTCAATATGACTAAAAGTTGTTCAGATTTCTATGAGTTGAAGGGTTTCTAAGTGAACAGTGAACCATGGGACATAGTGAAGTTGTTCAGACTTTTATGAGTTTAAAGGTCCGTAAGTGAAAAGTGAACGACAGAACACAGTGAAGTAGCTCAAACTTCTGTGAAAGGTCAATAAGACCAAAAGTTGTTCAGATTTCTATGAGTTGAAGGGTTTCTAAGTGAACAGTGAACCATGGGACATGAAGTTGTTCAGACTTCTATGAGTTGAAAGGTCCGTAAGTGAAAAGTGAACGACAGGACATAGTGAAGTAGCTCAAGCTTCTGTGAAAGGTCAATAAGACTAAAAGTTGTTCAGATTTCTATGAGTTGAAAGGTTACTAAGTGCAAAGTGAAACATGGGACATAGTGAAGTTGTTCAGACTTTTATGAAAGACCACTAAGGCTAAAAGGCCACCAAATGGAAAGTGAATGACAGGACATAGTGAAGCTGCTCAAACTTCTATGAAAGACCTCTAAGGTTGAAAGGCCACCAAGTACAAAGAGAACATCGGCACATAATAAAGTTGTTTCGACTTCTTTGGACTGAGTCCGCCAAGTGTCCCGACCTTCACTTTGCACTTGGTGACCTTTCGGCTCATAGAAGTTTCAACATTAACAATCGAACTGGTCATAAAATAACAAAAAAAGTTCTTTTGTTCTATTTCACTTCCCTGAGAACATTTTCTTCAGTCACACTCGAACGACTATTTGACGAGTCCCATTCCACGTACACACTATTAAAATAGTTAAATACAACAAATTACGCCATAATCAGACAAACTGATTTCGAGTAAATTATAAGTTGCGAGCTCGCATGGCCGCAACGCCAAAAAGGTGTAAAACTGAAAATGGTCAATAACGACCTTGACTCGCGCGGCAACACATCATCGCCGCACACCATCGTCGTCGTCGTCATCATCATCATCACCAACACCACTGGCAACCGCACCATCAGTCACATAAGCCGAGCGACACTGGCCGCCATAAATGGACCGAACCGCTCAAGTTGATTAGCGGCAAACTGTATTTTCTTCAGCCATCTCAGCGGCCAAGTCAAAGTCACACGCTGACTTGGCAGTCGGGCGGCGCGTGTGGGTGAACTGGCCGGGCCCGACTGGGCGCTGTCTTCGAGCTCAAATTACCAACGCAACGCGATTTTCGATGATTCATTGGCATTGGCGCATTAAAATGAATTTAGTGTAAAATGTTTGCGTGCGGTTAGTTGGATTTTCTCGCTGCAGCGCATTGTCGCCGCAACCCACACACGCGCGCACGCGTTCCTACGCCCAACGGCAGTCGAGCAGATCGCGTCGTTTCCAGCATTCGCCAAATGAAAAATTAGCCTATTCCGCTGCAGTGTTGTTGGTTTTTATTGGGCGGCACAAACGAGCAACAAGCCTTGAAGCATTTCTTGCTTTCTTTGCGCTTCGCTTTGGGTTGCTTGTAAATTTTAAAATAGCAATTTTAGCGATTAATCTGCTTGCCGGCAATAAATTCGAAATGGCCACAATTGGAAATTTGATAAATTTCAATGAATTTGGGCTTTCAAATCGAATCGCATTAGCTGCCAATGATTGACAGTGATGCGAAGTGGCTGCTGCGTGCGAAATTCTTCGTTTGGTTAGTTCCGCTTTGAGGGCGCAACAGCAACAACGATTTTTGAACTGTGGGCCAACGCTTGCGGCGACTGTAATAAACAAATACGCCGCGTGTATCAGACACGCCTACAGCTGTTGGTTGTTGTTGTTTTTTTTGTTTTGGGTGATAAAATTTTATGCAGCGTTGCGTTTGCAAAATGTTGCAAGCTGCATAAAAAGTGAAATTTATACGCGACGCATGCGCGACGTAGCCTTGAGCGGGGGCAGGCAAACGAAATGGGTTTCTATGGCGAAAGAACACTTTTATGGCAAATCAATGCAAACTAGTTGAAGTTAATTGCTGTTGCGACACAGCAGCAGCCGTAGCGGTGGCAACGGCAGCGACACGTGGATAAACTTGTGGAATGATTTGTTGCTAAGTTCGTAGTCGGAGTTGGAAATGTTTGCAATGAAGTTTGACTTTTATAGTTGAGTGCAAGATTAGATAGTTGAAGCGTTGAATTGCAACTCTCAGAGGGTTGCAGGTTCTAGTCTTGTCTATTCAAAAAGTCATCTGAAGTTTCTCAATTATATACAAAAAACATTTCATAAAGTTGAACATTGAGCTCTCTTGACCGCTGGAAACATGTTTGAAGCTCTTTGACCTTCTGACTCTTTCTTTAAGTATATATTTTTTATTTTTTATAAATATTTTCCAACTAATAAAACCAAAATTAAAACCCTTATTCATTCATTCATAAAAAGTACAGACCATACAAAATTGTCTACCAACTTGACTTCATGCAACTTCAGTTTGCAGTGTAGGCAAACAAAAGTGAAGCGCAGCCGCCTCGCCTGCACCGCTGATGCTTCCGCCAGGACAGCGCTCCAGATACCCACATTTGGTACATAAAAAGTTTTTCCTTTTGCTGTTGTTGCCTTCAAGAGCCGCAACAGTGTGTTGAGTTGGTTTTCTGTGGCATGAAAGGCTTTTCAGTTCCCCGTCAAACTTCTTATACATTTGTATAGGTTTGGTTGAGGTTTGAGGTCTGCGGCGCGCGCAAAGGATACAACGACGTAATGGTGCATTTACTTTGGACCGCATACATTATTATTAGTGAATATTGAGGGGCGTAACACTGCAGCTGAGTTTGCCGAACGCATGTTGAGTGGAAAGATGAAAAAAGAAAAAAATCTGAGCGAATAATGAAAAGCAAAAGGTACAAAGATGTTTTAAAAATAGTTAAAGTTTTGCTTTCAAAGCATTTTTTGGGCAATTTGAAACAAAGACTGACAGTTGAAAGAGTCAGTTATCGTAGAAGAGAAGTGCATGCATGTTGAGAAGAAAGATGGAACAAAACAAAAAACCTTAAAACAAGAGTGGAAAGTAAAATGTGCGAAACCATTTTATGAATAGTTAAAGTTTTGCTTTCAACCCTTTCGACCCTAAAGTTGCCTGAGAGCAACTTCACCCATTTGTCATCTTATAGCAAAAGCTACGGTTGATTTATGGGTTTAATTTAAGTAGGCACCAACAAATTTATATTTTTAGAAGTCAATTCAAAGCAAATTACAAAAATTGCACTGTTATTCCCAAAATAATTTCCCATAATTTGCAGCGATATCAGGGAAAGTTTGTGTTCTAATTTAAGTCTACTAACTACTAAACTAATTAAAGTCTAATAATGGTTCAATAAAATCAAAAAGTGATAATTTTGTATTTTTCCATAAATATTAAATAATTTTAATGTAATAAAAAACTTTTGATAGAAAATTTATTTAACCCGTTTTAATTTCCAATAATTTGCAGTGATATCAGGGAAATTTTGTGTTCTAATTGAAGTCTACTAACTACTAAACTAATTGAAGTCTAATAATGGTTAAATAAAATCAAAAAGTGATAATTTTGTATTTTTCCATAAATATTAGATAAATTTTCTGTAATTAAAAAATATTAATACAAAATTTATTTAAACCGTTTTAATTTCCAATAATTTTTAGCAATATCAGGGAAAGTTTGTGTTCTAATTGAAGTCTACTAACTACTAAACTAATTGAAGTCTAATAATGGTTAAATAAAATCAAAAAGTGATAATTTTGTATTTTTCCATAAATATTAAATAATTTTAATGTATGATAATAAAAAACTTTTGATACAAAATTTATTTAACCCGTTTTAATTTCCAATAATTTGCAGCAATATCAGGGAAAGTTTGTGTTCTAATTGAAGTCTACTAACTACTAAACTAATTGAAGTCTAATAATGGTTAAATAAAATCAAAAAGTGATAATTTTGTATTTTTCCATAAATATTAAATAATTTTTTTGTAATTAAAAAATATTGATACACAATTTATTTAACCCGTTTTCATTTTCAATAATTTGCAGCAATACCAGGGAAAGTTTGTGTTCTAATTGAAGTCTACTAACTACTAAACTAATTGAAGTCTAATAATGGTTAAATAAAATCAAAAAGTGATAATTTTGTATTTTTCCATAAATATTAAATAATTTTTTGTAGCTAAAAAATATTGATACAAAATTTATTTAACCCGTTTTAAGCTAAAATTGTTCAGGGTTAAAGCATTTTTTGAAAATTTAAAACAACGACTGGCAGTTTGAAGAGTCAGTTATGGTAGAAGAGAATTGGATTATGTACTCGTATTCAGAAATATTGAAATTAGAAAATAAAAAAATATAATTAATCGAAAAAATTGAATATGTTTTATATATAGAGAAATATTTATAAGAATCGTTGGAGACGTTTGTTGCCAAAAACCTGCTCAAAATCTTTTTAAAACATAGACCATGACTTAGAAATAATTTCAAACTAAATTAATAAATTCCTACTCGATTTCTTAGACACTCTTTAGTTATGCCAACGCAATTAACTTCCATAAAATCGTCCTTGAACTGTGAATCATATAATTTTTCTTAACATTTTCAACACATTTGCACTTCACTCAGCAACCCTCAAACGGCAACCAGACAGACCGAGAAATTCACCGAACTTCTTCGTCGACCGCCAATTCCGTCATGCAAAAACCGAAAACGAAATCAAAAAAAACGCCAGCTAAACTTAATTGTTAGCCCGGTTTAAAAGCCAACAAGTGGACGAGTTCAAGCGGCGCGCCAAGCCAACCATGGAGAGCGTAGCCAATTTGAATTCGCCGCAGTTCGACTCAATCTGTTTCTTCTCTATTTGCACTGCTTGCGTTCGCTTTGGCTTTGACGCTGCTTTGCTCGGCAGCGGATGTTGTCTTCACGTGTGTACACTTCTTGTATTAGATCAGCTTTTTTCTACGTAACTTGTTGTCTCAATTCTTGCGAAATTCCTAGTCTGTGCTTATTTAGTTCTTGTGCTGAGGCAGCGTTTCGTTTCAGTCAGTTGTTTGTTGTTTTTGTGCTTGAATTAATTAACACTTTTGCGTGAATTAATTGCACAAAATATCTACCAAGTGGCATTTTTTTCTCTTCAACAATGTGTTTGGTTTGCAGCGTCTTTGCTTAGTTGGTGGTAAAAATTTTTGCAAACAAAAAAGTACAAAATTGAACAATTTTGCATAAACTCAAAATTTGTGTATTTTCAGTTGATTTGCATATTTGTGATGTGGAAGAGTGCCAAAATGTGTGCTTAATTGTTTATAGAGAATGGATTGTTTAAAACTTTACTTTTGTAAATTTGAATTTGGCATTATTTATAGATTTCGCTGGAATGTCTGAAGGTGTAGCAAGTGACCCAAATTTTACTTTATTTTTGAACTTTGTAGAAAGTTTCTTTATTACTTTATTACTTTTTTAGTTTCTTATTTTTAAATTCGAAAAAAAGTTTTCCTTTGGTCGCAACTTTTGTTCAACTAACTCTGCTTGGCCTGCAATCCACTAACACTGTCGCAGTATTTAGAAACAATTTTTTATGATTGCAACTAAAAGCATTGTCATCATGTCATTAGTTCAGAGGTTTAGGTTCTCTTACAGCTGACCACAACTAAAACAACAACAAAAACAACATCAACACTTAACTAAAAATGGGATCAATCACAGCCATAAAATAAATTAAGTCAACAGCGTCATTTGAAGTCAGTGTTGCCAGTGTGACTGTACAAATGACCTTAACTCTTAACACAATAATGCCCGACTTTTTACTACAACATTGTTTACTGATTTTTTTTAAATTTTATTGGTTTTTAAGTAGCAAATATGAATAAATGCACGTGAGATTAAAATAAAATAAAATAAAATAAACCGAAATAAAATAAAATAAATATAAATAAACAAATAAATTTTTTATTTTTTTATGGTTTACAAAGTAAATTCATTGAAATAAAATAGCGTATTTTACACATCAATGGGATAAAATGGAATTAAATTTAGAATTTGTGAATGAATTTTGTTAGTGAATTTTTGGATTGAAAAACTTGGGAATTGTTACAACTTAATATTTTTTTTGTTTAATATTTGCAATTATTGGAAATTTTCATATTTCACAATTTAAGATGCATTTTTGTCTATTTATCAAATGACTAATTTTGGGCATTTATTTTTAATTTATTTATTCCATTTAAAATTAGTAAAAGTCACGTAAGATATTTTTGTAGAAAGGGATGCAATAAAAGTTATTTACAATAAAAGACCTCAATGTAGTCAAAATGACTACCTTGGGCATTCTAGTGTTAAGAGTCAACAACAACTGTTGATTGTTGAGTTCACAATGAAAAGACCAAAGAGTCAGAAAAGTAAAACTCAAAAGTAAGCAAAGAGAAGTGAGCATAAATGTCAAAGCAAAATTACTAAAACAAAAATATAATTTTTTTTTAGTAAGAAATGCTGCAAATATGGGAATACAACTGTCTCGGTGACTTTTGGGTTAAGCTGCCTGTAAATGCGAGAATTGACTGCGTAAGCGACTCAAAAATATGCAAAAATGCGCAGCAGTTCTGACATCTTCATGTTAATAGCAAATGTCAAGTTCTAAGTAAAAGTGATGGCAAATAATTTGCATTTGTTGTCTGACTGATGTACAAAAAATGCAAGAAATAGTAGCAAATATTTACCTGCTGGCTGCTAACAACTATGCTAGCAACAGCAACAAAAGACAGCATGAAGAAAAAAAATTTATATTTTTGTATAATTGCAATCTTTTGAAATTGCATTATTGTCTAAAAATAGCAACTAATTAAAATTAGAACGTTTTGCCCCACGCACCTCGCCAGTCTCCACCCGAAGCGTTTAACTGCAAAAAAATTAAGTTGATTAGCAGCCGCCATGGCAATTGTTGCCATTCCATTTATGAGCTGCTCTAATGAGTTTTTCTACCAACAACAACAACAACCTAAATATATCAGTGATGCTGCACTGTCTGCATTGTGTGTCCTTAGGGCCGCGCGGCGTTAATGCATGACTCCTTACGCGTTGCGCTTTTGCCGGCAACGGCACAACGCCGGCAATTAAAGCTGCCAACAAGCGGCATGAATTATTAACTTGGCCGGCTCTCGCTCATTTTGGGCAGGCTAAGTGGACGTAATTATGTTGTTGAATGTCTGTTTTGTGCTGGCGTTGAAGGATGATGGCCACTGTTGCTGTTGTTGTACTCAGAACTGAGGCTCAGCGTTTGGGGCCCCCACATGGAAGTGAGGACGTTGGCGCATTGGGGATTAATTTTAGTTTTTTTTTGCAGACAATTTGGTGCTTTAATGGTTGAAAAATAAAAACGATTATTGCAATAAAAAAATATCAATACGAGAGCTTAATTGTGCGCACTGATGGTGTTGGGTGAGTTGATGAAGAATTCTTTATAATTTTTTGTGTAGTAAAAGTAATTGCAGAAAAGCTGTAAGGGATGAATAAGAAAACAATGTCCGGTTTTGAGAAATTAGCCATAGAAAAATTAGTGCTAAGGCCGAGATCGATAGGTGTATTTTTGAAGTTGTCAAGGAGCAGCAGATGTCAGCCTGACATCAAAAAATTAAAACAATTTTTCAGACCGGAAAAAATCCTTATGGGCGTGAAACTATAGACCAAACATAGTAATACTGCGTACTCAGTTTTTCATTTCTACATCCTCCGTCCTTTTAAAAGGACTTCAAAATTTTCAAGGGGATAAAAATAAAAAAAATATAAAAAATACTTAACCTCGTTAGAATATGGCGATATGTATATCAAATGAAAGAGGAAAGGCTCAAGAATTTAAATTAAATTGATTTTTATCTATTTTCACAAAAAGGATATGAAAAAGGTCCTATGAAAATTTTAATCCTTTATATCCTTGAAATTTTATATAGGGGTAAGTGGGGTAAAGTGGGAAGTGGGGTAAAGTGGGAAATGGCACTTCCCGGGCAAACGATTAAAGTACAGATGTCATGCGCTACTGACATCTGTTAGTTATGACCGTAAGCGAATCTTCATGGTATACCAACGCGTGCAGAAATGTTTTCGTGCTCTCTGACAATTGTCAAAGTTTTCAAGTGATTTCGAAATTTCTTTCTCCTAAGTTGGCACATTGATTTTTTTACTGTTTTTCGAGATCAACCGATTGTAAGTACACTCAAAGTATTCTTTATAGTCTTGATTTTAATAATGCAAAAGAATTTCGTGTCGTTTATACATTGTCAAGAAATGACACTCATATTTTTGCAAAATGTGGTGTCGGGGTAAAGTGGGAAACTTTCTTTGGGGTAAAGTAGGAAATGTCAAAAATAGCTAATGAGGCGTTATTTTGCATCCAAATGTTGTTAATTCATCGTTAATGATTAAAAAAAGTGTTGTGAAATTATTTATGCTCCTCTAACCTCAAAACCCCCACTTCGTCCCGGTTTCATCAGTTATCGGAACATAAAATATCGTACGCACGGCGTGAAAACGAGATTGTCTAACAATTAGCAAATTGAATTCTAATGCTTTAAATATCGCGTTTAACAATCACAAGAGGAGAGTGCGAGCTATGAAACTTGAATTTAATGAAACTTCTTTTTGTGATTATTTTCGTGATTTTTGCACTATTTGTCTGCAACTCATGCCTGAAATCATGACCAGGAACAATACGATCACATGTAACAAAAAGGATTGTCAACGATCATTTCATCTGAAATGCGTCAACCCAACTACTAGCTTCTACCATTGCCGAGAGTGTGACTCGGACTTAGATGCTTCTTCCGAGAACGACGAATAAGTCACAATTTTACCAATTTTTTTTTTATTTTTTCATTATTTTTTTTATTGCGAAAATTTTGTATTTTTCATATTGATTCTTCAGATGTATTCTTCGAACCTTCAACAAATTAAAATAAAGATTTGATAAATTTTCTACAAGATTTGTGTTCAGTTTATAAAGTTTTGTAATGGTTCCCACTTTACCCCACAACTTTTAAATTTGGTCATTTTGAATATGATCAGTCGAAGCTCGGTAACTCTTAGAAAAATCATTATTTCCGGTTCGTTGCTGTGACAAAAATATAGCTTATTTGATTCTCTTTACTATAGGAAGTTTAAACATGAAAAAATAATTAGTTCTGTTCACTTAACGGAGCTCCAAAAAAAAGTTTCCCACTTTACCCCACTTACCCCTAGTATTTTCTTGAAAAGTAATTATGTTAAAACCCCAAATCTCCTTGATCACGTGTCAAAATTATTATTATCAAAATCATTATTCTGGCTTCATTGATTTTGTATCTTTTTATTATTTAAAATACTGATACTTAAATAAATTAGAATTTTTGTACTTCATTAGGATTGCAGATTCCGCCTTTTTTTTAATATCTTTCGAACCAATAAAGTTAGAGTAATGAAATTTTGACACGAGATCAAAGAGATTTTGGGTTTTAACATAGTTACTTTTCAAGAAAACTCTATATAAATTGTCAAGTATATGGGTCATTCTTTTACAAACCGAACAACTTTTTTGACCCGATAATTTATATTCATCCCAAAATTTTTTTTTCACTTCTGGGCATAAAATTAACCGACACGTATATCAGAATTTATTCGAAAAAAATTTTTTTTTCTTTATATAATTATTTAAAATTTTGAAAGTTACGCGTATTTTGCAAGTGAAAGTTACGCGATTCTAACATGTTTAAAATTCAATATCTCCGGTTCGGCTTATCTTATCGACACAATTTCAAAACCGTTTTTTAGCTTATTGTATGCACTTTAGAGGAATATGTTTTAAAATTTTTTTTTTTTTTAATAAAAAAAGTATATTAACAATTTGATTGTTTAAACAATTTTTTGATGATGTTCCCCAAAATCAATTTGATTGAAAAAAATTATGCAATTTTCGCAATGTTATTACCTACAAAACGCATATTTCAAAAAAGTGGAGACTTAATTAGATCATAAGATAGAAAAAAATTTCCACCGCAAGTCAAGCGTGACGAGTCCCATCAAGTCGCGCGCGGCTTGACTTGCGGTGGAAATTTGTTTCTATCTTATGATCTAATTAAGTCTCCACTTTTTTGAAATATGCTTTTTGTAGGTAATAACATTGCGAAAATTGCATAATTTTTTTCAATCAAATTGATTTTGGAGAACATCATCAAAAAATTGTTTAAACAATCAAATTGTTAATATACTTTTTACAATAAGCTAAAAAACGGTTTTGAAATTGTGTCGATAAGATAAGCCGAACCGGAGATATTGAATTTTAAACATGTTAGAATCTAGCAAAATACGCGTAACTTTCAAAATTTTAAATAATTATATAAAGAAAAAAAATTTTTTTCGAATAAATTCTGATATACGTGTCGGTTAATTTTATGCCCAGAAGTGAAAAAAAAATTTTGGGATGAATATAAATTATCGGGTCAAAAAAGTTGTTCGGTTTGTAAAAGAATGACCCATATAAAGGATTACAATTTTCAAAGGACCTTTATCATATCCGTTTTTTACAAATAGATAAAATATCAATATTATTTACATTCCTCAGCCTTTCCTCTTTCATTTGATATACATATCGTTATATTCTAACGAGGTTAAGTATTTGTTATATGTTTTTTATTTTGCATCCCCTTCAAAATTTTGAAGTCCTTTTAAAAGGACAACGGATGTAGAAATGAAAAACTGAGTACGCAGTATTACTATGTTTAGGCTCTAGTTTCACGCCCATATGGATTTTTTCCGGTGTGAACATTTTTTTTAATTTTTGTCGCACGGTGTAGTCTCAATGGGAATTGGGACCTCAATTGACCGACATAACTTGCACTCTAAAGGAGGATGAAAAGGTGCTTTGCAAAATTTTTGGCACAGTTCGTATTGGTGATCACTTTCGAATACGAACCAACAACGAGCGGTAAGAGCTGTTTAAAGACATGAACGTAGTGCAGCGAATCAACATTCAGCGGCTACGTTGGCTTGGCCATGTACCACGTATGGACGATGAAGCTCTGAGAAGAGAAGATGAAACGATTTTCTTTACTTTCTCCTGAACATCGATCACCACACATTCTCACAGTGCACTTCCTCCTATTGAAACTTGTTATTTTTTCAATTCATTTTTATATATTTTTTTTAATATATATAAAGTTCCATACCCATCGCCATGGGTCATAGAAATTCCATTGCCCTTCGCATAGGAAATTCGAAATGAATGCAACAGCGGCATGGCAACAAATTATATGTTGCCAGGAATTCAACAAGTTGCAAGTGCAAAAATGCCCTCAAGGGTAATATTTGTTGTAAAAGAAATCAAATCAACAACAAACCGAAACAATGGGCAGCAGAATTAAAACAACAAAAAACCACAACAACAACAATGCAAGGCACAAAAGTCAGCAAAGCATATTTGAGCCGTGTTATTAGCATTAACTGCAACTAAAGTCGCCGCATTGGTGGTTGGTGTTTTGTTTTTTTGTGGTGCCAGTCATGCACCAAAAAGGCAACGGCCAAGTATCAATTTATTTTAACACCAACCAATTGACCACTGCAGTCATGGTCGCAGCGGACAATTGTCGCTGCCCGATGCCAGCGCATCCATTATCCAGTCACGACAAATTCTCGCCAGTCGTGGCATAAGGGAGTCCTGCATTTGAAAATTGCACAGCGCAGCGTTCGTGCGTTTAGTTAGCTTCAGCTTCAGTCTCAGCCGTGTGTTGCTGCAACACTTTTTGGTGCTGTCTGGCTAATTTTGCTGCGACACTTGATTTGGTATTAGAAAAGTGCACTTTTACACAGCTACCAAAGTTGGTTAGCGCACACGGCACGAGCACGCGGCGGCCGCAATGAAAAAGGCACCTCACAGGCATTGCAGCAATAAGGAGAACGAGCACAAGAAGAAGAACAAGCACGGGCGCAGCAATGAGTAGCCGTTTGTGCACCACATGCCAATGTTGCCACATTTTTATTGACCATATCGGTGGAAGGTGTGAAAATTACAAATGCAAACAATGCCAACAACAAATGAAAGAGTCGCAACCGCCAGCCGACTGGCAGCCAACACTTTGGCAATGTTTGTTGCCGGCCGCTGCCGGCAATGGTGTGGCCGTCATGCGGCTGGTTTGGTGTTGTGTTGTTGTAAAGTGTGTCAGCCTAATGCGAAATGCGCGAGCGATGTTACACTTTGCGCACTCGCCGACTGCTCGATCGGGCGGTTGCCAACTTTTATTGAAAAACAAATTAAAAAAAGAAATAAAACCTGTATCTATAAATTTTTTTCTTTTAGTTTTTGTTATTGCATCTATATATATATATCATTGTATTGATGTATTGAGGAGTTATTGCATCGATGGCGGCCGCGCATCCTTGGGGATTTATGTATATTTTAGTTTAATTCCGCTTTTAGTTCTTGCCATTATTTCGCTTTTCATCAGCTTTGCTTTTTCATCTGTTGACCACACTTGCCATGCAGTCAGCATGAATTATTTATTTCTACTCTGCCGCATTTCCAACACTTTTCCATGAAGTATGCCGCGCTCCATTTAGAATTCAACGCCAGCGAACCAGCAGCCAACTGTTGCTTTCAGCTAAAGTGCCACAACGCAACGTGGCTTTTCGATAACTTCATAAAATGATTTATGCGCCAAAAATTATCAGCCTTACAACAGAAAAGCAAAAAACAAAAATCATGAAAGCAACGCATCACACACACTGCAATACAAAAGACTTGAGACACAAACTTGCACTAAAACATTGCAATATAAACGTTCGTTTGTGGTCTATGACTGGCTTGCGGAATTAATTTAAATTCCAGCGCATGATTACACCCTCATAAAGTGAATTTACGACCACAAAATCATATGCACAGAGTGCGCTCGAATTTATTGGCGAGCATAAAGAAGAAATTTCGTGTTGAATTTATTTCATCTTAATTCAATTTAACAACTTAAACAACCATAAAGTGTTCACATAGTAAATCATTGCCATGTTGATAAACAGGCTGGCAACGATCATGGCAATGATGCCGATAATGATGTTGTTGATGATCATTAGCATCGTTATGAGCGAGCAGCGTCAACGTCACCGCATGGCCAGCGCGCTTCGAAGTAAGTTATGAATGGTAAAATGCTGCATTGTTGCAGTGTGCAGTTGAACTGTCAAAAGTGGTGGCGGGGCGCGGCGCAGGTGTGCGATGCTGCGCTGCTCAATTATATGCAGATCGCTTGTAGGTATGTATGATTGTGTGTGTGTGTGTGTGTGTGTGAAATTGAATTTATTGCACTTGCCCGCGCGCGCACACACCTGAGCGCAGAATGCTGTGTGCGCGCAAAGGCTGGACAGGCATCGTAACTGAGATTGACAGACGGTCAATGGGATTGTTATTTTTGCGCTTCGAATGCAGATGCGCTGTGGCAGGCGCAATTTAAAGTGGAGCAGCGCATATGGCACAACGAAATTGACGTGGCAATGAGTACAAAAATGCAAAAATGAAAATGGTAAATAGAAAATAAAATAGAAAATAATATAAATAATAAAATAAATAAATAATAAAAATAATAAAATTATATGGAGAGGTTTAAGGTTTGGGTACGGAATATTTAAGAAGTTAAAAATACTAAATATGAAAAAAGAATGTAAATAAAAATGCTAACAATGATTGTGAAGTGTTAAGAAAAAAGCAAGTAGAAGAAAAAGTAAAATATTAATATAAAAATACTCCTACTTGTAAATACAAAATAATTCTTTAACCAAAATCATTAACAATGATTGTTAATTATATGGAAAGGTTTAAGATTTGGGTACGAAATGTTCAAGAAAAAGTTAAAAGCGCTAAATATAAAAAAAATTATATAAATCAAAATACTAACAATGATTGTGAAGTGTTAAGAAAAGTGTAAGAAGAAGATAAATACAAATATTGATATAAAAATACTCCTACTAGTTAATACAAAATAATTCTTTCAATAAAATCACTAAAAATGATTGTTAATTATATGGAAAGGCACAAGGTTTGGGTACGGAATATTCAAGAAGAAGCTAAAAATAAGAAAATAAATATAAGAAAAAAATATCTAAAAAAAACTTACAATGACTGTAAGTTGTTAGGAAAAGTTCAAGAAGATGGTAAAAAAACTAAATAAAAATGTTGATATAAAAAATACTAACAATGATTGTATTTTTTATGGACATAAATGTGAAAGTATAAGCTAAGGAAAGTTCAAGAAGAAGCTAAAAATACCATTTAAAGATAAAAATATCATAAAAATAAAAAAAAATTAAAATAAAAATACCATTTAAAGGAAAAAGTGTTATAAATTAAAATGACTAACAACCATTGTGAATTATATAAAAAATAAACAGACAAAGTTAGATTCAAAATTTATAAAATTAAATAATTAAATTTTCTACACATTGATTTATTAAAAATTGGTTTGATAATAATATCAATAGGCACAAATAGCTGCAAATAAATTAATTTATTTTCATATTTTTATATGTTCCATAAAAATGTATCAGTTTTATATTTTGGGTTTATAAATTAACTAAAATTGTTTCTAATTGAAAAAAGATTTATTAAAAGTGTTTCAACTGCATGGCCACAATTTAGCTGCTACAATAGCAACCATCCCTGGTGTTGGTGCGTACCCAGTCCACGAATTTGCTGACACGCGTGTAAACGCCGGGCGCATTCACTTGAGCGCAGCCAAAGCCAAAGGAGACAACGCCTGAAATAAATAAATAACACTGAGTGATTTCGAATAAAGATAATATAACATCTACAGGAAATAGTGGAAAGAAAATGGCGCCTAGGCGCTAATTGGATGTCAGAACATTGCCACTGAAACCAACCAACCAGCCAGAGTGATTACGAAAACAAATATGGAATGAAAAGACTGAAAGACCAGGTTGATTCCAGAAGAGTTCTTAGGTCAGGTTAGACAGGCAGCTTGCCAATTGCTTGACTAGTAGACTCGGAGGTCTTCTAGACCTGTGTGAAGAGAGTGTGACAAGCATATCTCAATCAGTGTTCGGTGGCGATTGGAACCATTGTTCAGGAAAGTAGTTAAGAGGGCTTTAGTCAACGCTGGCTAACTTATTTGTACACTTCTCTAACTGCAGCAATGAGTGTTTGAAAGAAAACTTTCATGTTTTCTGCTTTCTAACCTAAAAGTCAGTAATAAATTAAATTTTAAGAATAATTTTATGAATGAAAAATGGTTAAAATACTTTGTAAAAAATTAATGGGGCGAACTAAATCCACTTCGAATTAACACTTATTAATGTTTTACTAATTTAGTTAGTAGTCAATTTAATTTAATTTATAATTTAATAATAATTTAAAGACATTTTTTCAAGTTTAAAGACATATTTTCAAGTTTACTTTCGTAAAGTCTAAAGTGAGAAGAACGGTTGCACAACTACAAGGAGGAAGTACAGCAGTAAAAGTCCCTGATGAGCTGAATTCCCACAAATTGGACAGAGATAAGATGATTTTTTGCCCCTTGAAATCTTGTATTCTCTTAGCTCTCATTCTATTACAACATTGGATAGTCTATGTCTTTTTTATCCCTTTCGACCCCGAATTTTACCCTGTGTCTCCAACAATTTTAGCTTTAAACGGGTTACATAAATTTTGTATCAACATTTTTTAATTAAAGAAAAATTCTTTAATATTTATGGAAAAATACAAAATTATCACTTTTTGATTTTTTAACCATTATTAAAGAAACAGGGTTTTTATCAAACGCGCCCAATTCGTAGACTTCAATTAGAACACAAACTTTCCCTGATATCGCTGTAAATTATTGGAAATTATTTTTGTTGGAATTATTTTTATACTTCTAAAAATATTAATTTGTTGGTGCCTACTTAAATTAAATCAATAAATCAATCGTAGCTTTTTCTATAAGATGAAAAATAGGTGAAGTTGCTCTCAGGAAACATTGGGGTCAAAAGGGTCAAACAGTTTTAACTCCACTTTGAAGTGTGGAAACGGACATATAGGGCAAAGTCTTTGATTGCCTTCAATCTGGTGGACATCAGAACGATTTTTGAGCCTGTCCAATCCAAGTGGACACGCAGCCTTTAGAAATTAAGGGGGGAACTACCTTTAGACACTTCAAAAAATCGATTTTTTTTTTATTGTTTTAATCGATAGGTATATTGCCTTAGAATATCGTGTCAAAGTTTCAAAAGGTAATTCTCGAAATTGTGGAAGAGATGCATCCCGGAAATGACTGGCGCCGAGCTCGCCGAGCGCGCCGAGCAAACTTTAAACGGCATTTTCTCGGAACCATGTTTTTCAAAATTGTGTAAGTGATAATAAAATTACTAATGAACAGATTTTCATTATCTAGCATTCATTTTAAAGAGCATAAAAAATTGTTCTATCTAAACTAAAGATTTAAAAAACAAAACATTTTTAGACATTTTTTGACTGCATATATAACAAAATTTCTTGTGAAAATCCTAATTTTTTTTTGTAAAGCCTGTTTTAGAGGGTTAATTTTCGAATTTCGTAAAAATTTTAGTTCATCGACGATAGAAAACCCTCTCGAGTAAGAAAATGTTTGGTTTTTTTATTTCAGACTAAGATTGCGGCCAGCATCACTTACACAATTTACGATGTCAGCGGCGATATGACTTACAGAATCATTGAAAAATTTGTTAAATTTCTGTTTTCACTTTTACAAAAATGTTTTTTTTTTTACCTCAGACATCACTGTAAATATATATTATATTGATTTGAAAAGAACTGTTTTAATTTCCCTGTAAATCGACTGTAAAAATGACCTTTTTTTCGGCCTCTAAAGGTAGTTCCCCCCTTAAGTAATTTCTTGTCGAGATTTCAAACGAAACATGAAAACACTTGACTGGCGAAAACACCTGACTGGATCTGCTGAAAATCCTCATCACAATTTTCAACTTATTTAAAGACCTTAACCACAAATTCTAAACTGAGCATGTCTCTTTTTGCCTCTTAGTGCATCAAATGAAAATTCAATTCGAATATTTGCTTCTTACCGGCCAACTTGTATCGACCCTCGTTGACAATCAGCGGTCCGCCACTGTCGCCCTGGCAGGCATCTTTGCCGCCCGACTTGACCAGTCCAGCGCACAGCATAACCTCCTGAATCTTGTCCTTGTAGCGTGTGGTGCGACACTGCTGATTGGTAATGATGGGCACAGTGACCTCCTGCAGGTAGTTGGAGGTGCTGCCGCCCTCCTTAACCAAGCCCCAGCCTGCCACAATGGCCTGAAATAAACAAAAAATAAAGCTTAAAATGTATCGATTTGTATGAAAAGCGCAATTTGTCATTGCTCACATCTTTGCCATCAAAGTTGTGATTCACATTTGGCAAACAAACTGGACGAATGTTGCTGTTCAGCGGCACCGGCGAGTCCAGTTTGAGCAGCGCAATATCGTTCACAATGCGGCTGGGATCGTACTGCGGATGAACTGTGGTTTGCACTACCTGCAATGTAAAATAATGAAACCAAAAAATTAATAATGAAACTCTAAGAAATCAGTGCGTTGAGTATTGCTGCTCATTTCAATTCCTCTGGTCATTTCCGGCTGCCAGTTATTGCTTGCTCGCTTCCGCATTTGGCATTTGGCATTCGGCGGCATTGTTGCACACTCACCTTTCGGTTGATGCCCGGATCGCGCGACGATCTGTCCAGCTGCAGCAGCCTTACTGAAATTTGGTCACGATTGTTGTGCACGCAATGCGCCGCCGTCACTACGTATCGATCATTAATCAGCGAGCCGCCGCAGAAGAGCCGCGCATAGTAGCGGCCCTTGACCAGCTGCGCCGTCCACGGATATTTGTTCTGACGCACCTGAGTGCCGCCGACAATGCGGTTGACATTTGGCATGCCGCAAACTAGAAAGAGACGCAAGACAGAGTACTGTTATGCGCTCAGTTGATTTCAAGTTCGTTTGACTACTCACAGCATTGGTTGGAGCAGCGCCCATTATAGCTCGCACGGCCTCCATCGTCCAAGATGAACGAGGCATTCTGCACGGGCGCCTGGTACACGTACGCGGCCCGCGCGCCCAGCGCCACGCAACAGCTCACTGCCAGCACCAGCAACAACTTCATCGCTGCAACAATTAACCAATAATCCCTTTCGCTGTTTTCGATGATAATTTCCCGAGTCCGATCTGAGCGCCTGCGCGTGCACAACTAAAATGTCGCCAGTGTGGCCGTCGAGCCCTTCTTATAGCAACGCGTACGGTCACTAAAAACACCAATCGGCTTTAATGACTTGCGATGCGAAACGAAAAAAAAATGAGCACATCAATTTGACATTTTATTCTGAATATCTTCTTTCACTTGGCTGCGATTTTGAACTTTCTTTGTTAATCAACAAAAATCTGCCGCAACTGTGGCGCTGCTGATTTGCATTAAATGTGCGTTCAACAGCCACACGAAGCGCTTATCACAGCCAATACGCAAATGCGTTCACGAAAAATATCAATTAAGAAAAACAACAACAAAGAAAAACAATAAAACTCGAGCGAAAAAATTCACAAATTTTTATGAAATTATTTATGGGCCACTTGCGGTCGCTGAGGGTGATTAAAAATGTGTTTTTTGCTCGCACTTATTTTACACATTCATAAAAGAAGTGGAGCAAACGCAGACTTCCTCAAGTTGTGAATCAAAATTTTAATGGATTTTCAAAGTGAATTTCGCGTTGCCATAAAGTGGCAGTGCACAGTTGAACGCTTCGTTGGCGATATATGTAAACAAAGGACAGTGGCGTTGCCTTACAAATTTCTACATTTGCTAAAAAATTTTATAGAGTAGTTGAAGAGTTGCCAAATTAGCACACATACACACATACGTTGCACATTTTTTAGTAACTAATAAATATTTAAATTGTCAACAACCTTTCAGGTTTGCTGATTTGGGTGATTAATTATGCTAATGGCACACAAGACGGACGAAGTCACGACTGGGCTTAATTAAGAATGATGTTTTCAGTTCAATGGTTTACATCACTTGGCTGAAAAGGGGCCAATCAACTTGTAGAGAATAAATGGAGCGTTTAAGCTTTCAAGATTGTCCTCAGGTATTCAAAACGGTACCAATATTGTTGCTTATATTTATTCATTTTTTAATTTTTATTTTTAATTTTTTTATTTTTGTTTATTTATTCTTTTTTTTAGAATTTTCCTTGGTAAGTGGAGTAAAGAGAAACCTCGTTTAAACTGAATTGTAAGAGGATACTGTATCAGTTTTAATTGGAAACTGGACTGTTGGTAGGCACGCACTGCCGCAACTACGTCTCTGTGAATGAAGAAGAGGACGTTCTGCATCTGACAGTCCAGCTCTGTCCCTAAGTGTTAGGGTCCTGTGGCAACACAACTAATGCTCCATGTGAGCATCAGAAGCTGCCCCCCGCTAACCCAGCCTGACCCAAGAAGCTGAGTCTACAAGAAAATCTGAACTTAACTCACAATTCGTAGCACCTGCTTCGACATATTAACTACTGAGACACTGTTCAGCCCTTGTGGCCCCTTTTTTGATTGACCTATGCAACCTATCAACCATAGACATTATCGGTATTGTCCGTTTCATAAGTCTCAATCAGTCATAAGTCTCAGGGAGTTTCAATGTCTTTCCTGAGTGGGTAGTTTTAGAGTCTTTCCCCATTCTTGTGGTAGCAAAATGGGTCCCTAATGGCTAATGTGAGCATCATAAGCTCTAACCCTAACCCAGCCTAACCTAAGCGTGCTCAGCCTATAAACAAATTTCGAACTTAACCCACAATTCGTTGCATCTGCTTCAACAAATTAGCTAACTGAGCCACTGTGGCTGCTCAAAATTCACAAAAATTATCCTTAAATCCTGTTCACAACTTTTTCCAAACAATATTTTCCAGGGACTTAACTTTTATAAGTTTCTTAAGAAAATAATTGCAATGTAACTATTACAATGTAACATAAATTTTATTTGTTGATTATATTTATTATTTGCGACAATAAATTTTTACGTTGCGTAATAACTGCTATGAGAAAAAAATTTTTTTTCGTTCCCGATAATTATTATTTTGGAACTTTTTTGTTTATGTTGCTTCAGAACTTTTATTTATGACTTTTTTATTTACGATACCGATAACTATTATTTTGAGAATTTTTTTTTTACGTTGCCTTACCACATTTTGAGTATGAATTGATTTTTAATTGTTTAGTTGTTGGTGGAAATTAGGTTTCTGCAGTTAATTTTCGTTTGCCAATTTAAAACAATTAAAAATCAATTCAAATCCGAAATGTGGTAATTCAATGTAAACAATTTTTTTTTTTCAAAATAATAGTTATCGGCAACGTAATGAAAAAAATCATAAATAAAAGTTATGAAGCAACGTAAAAAAAATTCTCAAAATAATAGTTATCGGTAACGTAAATTAAAAAGTCATAAATTAAAGTTATGAAGCAATGTAAAAAAAAAAAATTCCAAAATAATAATTATCGACAACGAAAAATATACTTGTTACTTATAACAGTTATTATGCAACTCAAAAATATTTATTACATGATAATAGTTATAGGCGACGTAAAAAATTTCTTATTGGGAATAATTATTATAAAGCAATAATTATAGAAATTTCTTAAATTAGGGCAATTTTTTTATTCCCAAAAATATGGATAATAATTATATTAGGTCTCTGATATTTTCAATTATTGTACAACACATAAAGAGTAACTTCACTCCACTGTCAAATGGCCACACTTCCATCGCCAACCATTGGCCCTTTGCCACAACGAAATTGTAAAAAAAATTTTAAAATTAATCAAACGCGATTTTGTTCATTCAACTCGAAATGCAGCGCGCAAATTTGTCCCTTTCTGGTAGCTTGCGGTGCCGACGCGGCACCACCCGCCTTTGGGTATTAATTTTGTACGCGTAATTTATTTGTTGCCGCGCAGCGAGAATTTCGTAACAAGTCACTAAATTATGCTGCCACAAGTTGCAGGCAGATTGCTGCCTCGTTGCGTGCAGCCAAAGCCGGTTGCTGCCGTTCATGTTGCAGCCAGTGGCCGGAGGCTCGTCGCGGATGCGCCCCAAATATATAAATTAATAAACCAAAATGATAAATAGGTGTCGTTTAATGCCGCGTAATCGTGTTGCATTGTGAAGTTTGGGGCGTTGCGGTCTCTTGTTGCCAAAATCAAAGTGACTGAATTTTTTTATATTGGTTGCAATTTGTGAAACGCTGCTGAAATTTTAATTTGATCGGCTTTTGGACAGCGCGCAGCATTCATCTAAAAAACTTTTATCTTTTTGTGCAGAAATTTCTAATGTTGACGCAGTCGTCTGGCAGCGATTTGCATAATTTGTCACTGAGTTAATTTTTAATTAACATTTTGACAATAAAAATGGTTGAAATATAAATTTAGCAGCAACTGTGAAGGCAGCGCTTGGACAGCAATCTAAATGAATTTCGCTGGTCTGCGTTTGCGAAGCATTCAGCAACACGTTAGAACGCAGCCTCGGGACACCATTCAAAGAATTTCGACACTGCGGCCGCCCTTGGCAAATTGCTGCGAAATAAATTTTACACCAATTACAATGCATCATCAATGCGTCAATTCGGCTAGCAAGTTTATTATTCCCTTTTATTATTTATTATTCCCAACATTCAAGTGCAACATTCAATGGCAACGCATTCCAGGCGTTGCAGCATAGAAATATTTTTAGCTCGCATTTAGCAAATAGACTTGAAGGGCCAGTGGGCATGTTTTATCGCTCTCCGGGTAGCGCATAATCCACTTTTACACCTCGTCCAGCAACAACACACACACACACACACACACACACACACACAAAACACACAGCTAGTGCGAATTATTGCCGTTTTTGTAGTTCACACCAGCAATGTTCATGTTTATGTTTGGTTGCATGTGTGCGTGCATGCAACAAGTGGCCAGCTTTGCGTAAAGTACGAACCGTGTGGACATGAGGCGTTGCTCTGGCTGTCGCTTTCTGAAGGCCAGCAACGTACAATTGTAATCCGAATGAAGATGAATTGCCGCCTCGCAATCAAACTGATTGAAGCATTCGAAATTGAGTTGAGCATTTTTGTTGTTGTAAATTGTTCAGACTACACGTGCGATTGCACACAAAGTTTAGAAAATTATCTATTTTCTTGGATTTATTTTCACATAGCTTTTTTCGTTTTATTTCCACTTCAATTCCTTTATTATTTTTACTTTCGAACTCGAACTCGGAGTCGAACTCAAACTCAAACTCAAAATCAAACTCACACTCACACTCAAACTCAAACTCAAACTCAAACTCACACTCACACTCAAACTCAAACTGAAACTCAAACTCAAACTCAAACTTGAACTCTAACTCTAACTCTAACTCTAACTCTAACTCTAACTCTAACTCTAACTCTAACTCAAACTCAAACTCAAACTCAAACTCAAACTCAAACTCAAACTCAAACTCAAACTCAAACTCAAACTCAAACTCAAACTCAAACTCAAACTCAAACTCAAACTCAAACTCAAACTCAAACTCAAACTCAAACTCAAACTCGAAATCGAAATCGAAATCGAGCTCAAACTGAAACTTAAACTTAAACTCAAACTCAAACTCTAACTCTAACTCTAACTCTAACTCTAACTCTAACTCTAACTCTAACTCTAACTCTAACTCTAACTCTAACTCAAACTCTAACTTTAATTTTAACTCAAAGTCTAACTCTAATTTAACTCAAACTCTAACTCTAACTTTTAATCTACCTAAGAACTTCTACAACCCGATTCGATGAGACTCAAATGCTTTTATTCCTCCTACTCCTACCTATAACTTTTCCATTGGTTTCAACATTATTCCAGCAATCTTTCGGCAATTCTTTTCTGCATAAATAACCTCAGCTACTTCCTTCATCGTTTGCCTAATGAAAGAAAAATTAAAATCTAAATGTTGCCAAATTTCTTGTACTTCTTTTTGGGGGCGCAAAAAGCGAAAATATTCAAATTCTAAGCGAAATCTCAACATGCCATCAGTGCACGAATAATGATAAAATCGCAACAGAGCATAAAAAAAAATTTTGCGGCTGCGCAGCAAACATTAAAACCACTGTAGAGTAAAATTTAAATATTTAATATGGCAAGCAAACAATTTGGTGCAGCGAGGACGCAAACGAGGACGTGGCCAGCAACAGCAACGAATATCGAACGCATGCATTATGAGTTTCATTGTCATTTATGCAAATTAACAACAACAACAACAAACACAGAAGAGGAAACAAACATATGGACATGAATCGAACAACAACAGCGACAGGCAGCCAATCTGCAATCTAGGAGGACATTGAGGATGCACGGAGCACTGTTGCAGATGAGTGGCTGAAAAAATTCCCACCGCCAGCACGTTCCAACAGCACAAAAACAAAACAAAAATGGAAAGAAAAGAAAAACGCTAAGAGAGAAATTGCTGCTCGCATTTGCAGCAGCATTTAGCCAGCAATTGCTGCAGTGGACGATGCCACGAAAAAATTAAATGAATTTTTGTCAAAGTTAAGCAGAAAATTGTCTTTCACCGCAGCCGTCTGCCGCGTCCTCATCGTTCGTCGTTCGTCGCTCGTTCAGCGACACTGCACTTTGCTTTGCGACGAGTCTGCGCGCTTGTGTGCCCTTTGTTGCGGCCGGCGAGTCGGTGCCCCGAGCTGTGGCCTCTGCAATGGCTGCATTTGGCTTTCTGCTGCCGTCGGCCGCTCTTCCTGTGATTATGATGGCTGAGCAGTTAAAAATATCAGCATCAACATGTTTTATGATATCTGCCGGTGATTTATTATCATTTGATTTTAAAGAGGCAGTGCCATAGACAACAACACATGTGCCACAAGCCACGAGCCGGCGGCCGGCGGTTGTCGTTGGTTGCTAGGCGATTTATTTATAGTGACTGCACTGGACCCGGACTGCAGCTCGGACTCGGAGGACGCGAACCTGTAAATGCTGCACGCCTATTATGAGAATTGGCGCTTTGGTGCGGCACAGCCAACAATATCGGCGCAGCGTAGCAGCCAATGCCAAAGGTGGAGTTCGCACGACTGACAGTTGTTGTTGGCAGCAGTTGGCTGCTGTTGTTGCTGCTGCTGTGATGTTTTGCTTGGCGTTCGTTGCCGGTGACGGCATGTTTGACAACGAGAAAAATGTGTGCGACCCTTTTATGTTGATTTGTTATTTTAAGAAATTGTGTGTCTGTGCCATTGTTGTTGTTGGTGTTGTTGCTTTAAAGCATAGATTGGTAGGTGGTGTCTTTTTATGGCCATTGAATGCATGTCAAATTTAATTGAGCACAAAAACAAGTTAAAAATGCCAACATTCTGAGAATTCAGAGACAAAAAGCGTTGTGGATTATATTAGGAAGAGAACAACATTGAAGTTGCTATGAATATTTGCTGACATTGAAGAAGAAGAATCAAGCGAATGTGGAGTGAAATAACAATGTTGCAATTTTTAAAATTCGATTAATGGGAAATTTGAAATTGGGGCAAAGCAGTAGATTATCGGGTAAGAGAATGAAGGGAATTTATTGAATTGGCGTCAAGGTCACAAACAGGATGTGAGTTTGCCAAAATCTTAAAGGGAGACATGGGATATTATTAGTGTCCGACCGAATATTCGGTTTCGGTTTCGGTTTCGGCCCAAATCAGTGGTTTCGGTTTCGGTTTCAGTTTCGGCCAAAAAATGGCCGAATAGCCGAAACCGAAACTTTCTAGAATATTTTTTACATTTTATTGTGTAGCAGATATATAGTGAAAGGAGGAATAATTTAGATGCCACCAATGTAAATAAATTAATTTTTTTAGCATATAATATTAAATTATTTAATTTTGAATATTAGCGACTAAGGTACAAAAAGGTGATTTTTTCATGTTTACGTTTTTAAAAAATGAATAAATTGTTTTTTTTTAATAAGTATTTATTTATTTATGCTATGTTTGATTGTTTGTTCTTTATTTACTTAATGTAAAATTCGTTTGTTGAAAAAAGTGCTTGATATGGTGATTTTTATTTCAACTAGAAAGTTTCGGTTTCGGTTTCGGTTTCGGCCGAATATTAAAAAAAAAACGAATATTCGGTTTCGGTTTCGGTTTCGGCCCAAAAAAGTGGTTTCGGTCGGACACTAGATATTATATACGGCAATGCCAATATAGAAGAAGCAGAGACGAAAACTAAGAAAATATTTGATTTGATTGGAGTGGGTTGGATTGGATTGAGTGGAACCTAGTTGGATTGAATTGGATTAGATTGTATTCGATTGGATTGTATTAGATTATTTCGATTGGATTGGACTGAGCAGGATCGAATTAGATTGAAATGGATTGCATTGAATTGAATTGAATTGAATTGAATTGAATTGAATTGAATTGAATTGAATTGAATTGAATTGAATTGAATTGAATTGAATTGAATTGAATTGAATGGAATTGAATTAAACTGATTGAATTGAATTGTATTGAATTGAATTGAATTGAATTGAATTGAATTGAATTGAATTGAATTGAATTGAATTGAATTGAATTGAATTGAATTGAATTGAATCGAATTGAATGGGATTGGATTGAATTGGATTGGATTGGATTGGATTAGATTGGATTGGATTGGATTGGATTGGATTGGATTACATGGAATTGGATTGGATTGCATCGAATTGGATTGGATTGGATTGGATTGGATTGATAAGATTGGCTTGTATTCGATTGGATTGTATTAGATTATTTGGATTGGATTGGGCTCAGCAGGATCGAATTAGATTGAATTGAATTGAATTGCATTGCATTGAATTGAATTGTATTGAATTGAATTGAATTGAATTGCATTGAATTGAATTGAATTGAATTGAATTGAATTGAATTGAATTGAATTGAATTGAATTGAATTGAATTGAATTGAATTGAATTGAATTGAATTGAATTGAATTGAATTGAATTGAATTGAATTGAATGGGATTGGATTGAATTGAATTGAATTGAATTGAATTGAATTGAATTGTATTGAATTGAATTGAATTGCATTGAATTGAATTGAATTGAATTGAATTGAATTGAATGGGATTGGATTGGATTGGATTGAATTGATTGAATTGAATTGAATTGAATTGAATTGAATTGAATTGTATTGAATTGAATTGAATTGAATTGAATTGAATTGAATTGAATTGAATTGAATTGAATTGAATTGAATGGGATTGGATTGGATTGAATTGATTGAATTGATTAAATTCATTGAATTGAATTGAATTGAATTGAATTGAATGGGATTGGATTGGATTGCATCGAATTGGATTGGATTGGATTGGATTGATAAGATTGGCTTGTATTCGATTGGATTGTATTAGATTATTTGGATTGGATTGGGCTCAGCAGGATCGAATTAGATTGAATTGAATTGAATTGAATTGAATTGAATTGAATTGCATTGCATTGAATTGAATTGTATTGAATTGAATTGAATTGAATTGAATTGAATGGGATTGGATTGGATTGAATTGAATTGAATTGAATGGGATTGGATTGGATTGGATTGAATTGATTGAATTGAATTGGATTGGATAGAGTGGAATTTAGTTGGATTGAATTAGATTGATTAGATTGGATTTTATTCGATGGAATTGTATTAGATTATTTGGATTGGATTGGACTGAGTAGGATCGAATTAGATTGAATTGAATTGAATTGAATTGAATTGTATTGAATTGAATTGAATTGAATTGAATTGAATTGAATTGAATTGAATTGAATTGAATGGAATTGAATTAAATTGAATTGAATGGAATTGAATTGAATTGAATGGGATTGGATTGGATTGGATTGAATTGATTGAATTTAATTGAATTGAATTGGATTGGACTGGACTGGATTGGATTGGATTGAGTGGAATTTAGTTGAATTGAATTGGATGATTATATTAGATTGTATTCGATTTGATTGTATTAGATTATTTGGATTGGATTGGACTGAGTAGAATCGAATTAGATTGAATTGAATTGAATTGCATTGAATTGAATTGAATTGAATTGAATTGAATTGAATTGAATTGAATTGAATTGAATTGAATTGAATTGAATTGAATTGAATTGAATTGAATGGAATTGAATTAAATTGAATTGAATGGAATTGAATTGAAATGAATTGAATTGAATTGGATTGGATTGCATTCAGTTGTATTTTTTTAGGATTAATTGGGTATTCTTCTTAGTAAAATAGATCACAGATTTTTGTGTAAAAAAATTAGAGCTTACTTAACAAAATATTGGCAATAGTAACTAACAGATACATAAGCCGACATTTTATTGTTCAAATAATGCTTTCCAAGAATATTGAGGTAAGCTGACGTTAAGATTTGAGTCGCTGACTGTTAAATGACAGTGGAGCAAATGATAGATGGACTATGAACAGACAATTATTAGTCAAAAGAGGGAATAAACAAGATTTTGAAGGCTGGGTTGGAGCTAAATTATGTGGCTAAGACCCATGAAAGATTGAAATATTGAATTAGTTATTTAATTGAAGATGGGTGTGGTTCGCTTGAAAGGCAGACAAGATTTTGGGAATTATAGGTTATGGGTAGAGACTCGGTTTCGTAACTCATAGTAACTGTTGCGGTAGGAATTACCCCTTTTTACGAACCGCAGGGAATATCTTTTTTAATGCGGATGTATTGCATTGATGCTGTAAGGATAAAAAGGTTAGGAAACAGTGTTCTAGGTTGCATAGTTTGTCATTTGTGGAACCCACCCAGGTCATAGCTGCTGGGGTAAAACTCTGAACGGGGATCATTACACAATCGCTCTGAGACTATGACGAGATTATATTTTGATGAAAGAGTTGAATTGGGGTTAAGCTGATTTTAAGGATTTTGAGGTTATGTTATGATGATTTTAAAAGGAATAAGATTTTAAGGAATGGATTCATTGGGAAAGTTTACATATGGGCTTAAACTTTGTAGGTAACATTGGTATAGGACTCATATTTTATTAGCTTATAAACGTATTAGATAGATTAGATTATGAAGAACGAATTGGGTTGTAAATTTGACAATTGAGCTAAGATTTTGAAGGTAATATTGAGAGGGTAGAAACCTCTGCCGAAGTTATTATTCAATGGATAGGATGGATAGTATTGAATGAGAAGAATAAGAACTACGAGATAAAAGGTATCGTAGTATGAATGGTAGGTATTCGGAATATACGAATAGGAATGGATTAGTCTAAAAGGATATGGGAACTTCTTTTCCAGGCTAGGAGCTGTCATTGTGTATTTATTTATTTATTTATTTATAATTCAGTCAAACAAAAAATAAATTTAACAGACAATCTATAAACTGGAATATTACAAAATAGTAATGTTAAAATTAAAAAAATTCAACAATATTTCTTAAGACTATAAATCTTGGAAGAGAGAGATCTAAGTATGGAATTCGATTAAGTTCCGAGAGCGTTTTTAGCGTATTCCTGTATCACTGGTTAGTGCAATAAAATAGTGAATTTAAAAAATTATACTTCAAAGCTGAGTCTATGTGCTGTGCTCTCCCCCTTCTAAAATAAATAAGAAACTCGAACTTAAATTTCCTCAAGAAATCACAAACATTTCAACAACTTCCAGTACACTTTCAATGTGTAAAGCCCTTTCCCTTCTTGCAGACATAATCACGCAAGGCTTTTCCATTCAAACTGCCTCGAAACCCACCCAGTCTGGTTGGCAATTTTTCGCTCACTCACATGAGCTGCACTTTTCTTCGATTTCATTGCGCCACGAGGGCCAAAAGCGTGGCTCCGAGGTCAATCCGCTGAAATGCGCTCACATGCGGACAGCGCGATTTGTGTTCGCTCTCCCTCCAAGTCGGCGTCATGCATGAGAATTGCGCGGCGCGCATGCGCAGCGGCCAGCGATATCTATTGCTGTCCTGCGGTGCTGATACTCGCAGTTGGGGCGGCCGCAGTGTTAACTACGGCCGGGCAATTTATCTTAACAGCACTTGTCGACGAATTTGCAAGCAACACGACTGCAGCAATTTCACTTTATGTGCATAATTTATCAGCGCACGCTCGCATGCCAGCGCTCATCAGCGAAATGTCACCTTTTTAAGGTTGTTGTTAGCAGATTGTGAGCACCAGTTGTTAGTTGGTTTAGTCTGTTATGGCCATAATTGGGTGTAGCACGATTTTCAATGACTTATTGGGAAGATTATTATTTGCAAACACTGCCGGACGGACGCACGAGCGAACGGACGGACAGACGGACGGAGAGTGTTGATTGTGGCGCAATACAAATCGGTTTTGGTGGTCGCAGTTTGCAGTTTGGCACTGACAGCTGCAGTTAATTTTGCTTAGCGGTTTTTAAGGTGTTTTAGTTTGTGGTATCGGCGGTGGTTTGAAGTGTTTACTGATATTTGAAGGCAATTTTCAAGGTATCAGACATGTCAAGTGTGTGTAGAATTTCGATTAAGGCAGCGTTTTTTCACTCAACACACAGCAATTCGACAGCAAAAGTTTAAAGGCTGTGAGCCAATATTGCATTTTAAGGCAAACAAAAAAGAAAACTGTTTGTTGTTTTGCTGGCTTGTTGTGCACTTCATTTGGGCGTAGCTGCCACAGATTATCTTGTCCGATTCGCAGCACATCGAGACGTCAATCGTGGGCCGCATGCCTGTCGGCCAACTGCAGGTAACCCATTTTGCAATTAGAACAGCAATTGTTAAACATGCAAAACGCTCTCACAACACACACACACACACACAATTCCGGCGGGGATTTATTGCAGTGCGTGTGCACAACTCAAATAGACAATTACTGAGCCTTTCCAGCCGTTGAGACTTTAGCAGACTTGCTGAAGAAACTGCAACCGCCGAGAATGAATGCAAACAAAAACTCGAAATAAATGAAAGCACTTGAGCCAACAAACTTTTATTTGCCTTTCATTTGACTTTTTGTTTGTGTGTGCTTTTTTTGTTTGTTTGTGTCAAAGTGCTGCATTGTTTTTGTGCTTGCAGCGAGCACAAGTTGATTGCCGGCCAGTGCATCTAATTTTGTTAGATTTAAAGATCCGATGCGCTGACTGAAAAAGGGCCGTCTGGTTTGTTGTCGTTGTTGTTGTTGTTGTTGTATTTTTTTACGTTTCAAAGACTTTGACTGACTGTTAATTGTGGTGCGAGAGACTGATTTCAATTCCTTTACTTAGTTGCTTTGGGTTTTTTGCTTTGTTTTTTTATGGAAGAGTGATAGAAGATGGAAGTTGAAAGAAAAAAATCAGGCAGAGATTAGGTAGAAAAAAATTTGAAAAATAAAAGAAATATTTGCAAAAGAGTGTGAGAGCAGAAATTTGTTTTAGAGTTCAGAAAGAGACTGACAGAAGGAGTAGAAATAGAAGCCGAAAAGAAGGTAGAAGAAAGAAAAATGAATTTTCTCACAAGAGGCAGTTGGAACAGAGATTAGATGTAAAAAATTTTAAAAATAAAAGAAATATTTGGAAAAGAGTGTGAGAGCAGTAAATTGTTTTAGAGATCAGAAAGAAACAGAAGAGTATAAAACAGAAGGAGTAGAAATAGAAGCTGATAAGAAGTTAGATAGAAGAAAAATACATTCTCCCACAAGAGGCAGTTGGAACAGGCAGGTAGTAGAAAAGACTGGCAGAGCTTTAGGTGAAGAAGAAGAAGAAGTTTATGGAAGCATAAATCAGGAAATGGTGGGTTCAAAACAGCTAAAAACATGTCCATAAAATTTGTTTGCGAACGCCTTCCACAACATATTTCAAAAAACTTAACATAAAAGCGATTTTTCGGTGTCATTCTTGAGTAAAAAAGATTTCTTAAGCTGTATAAAACAGAAACTATATGAGATCAAAGCAAAAATTTGGGTTGAGTGCAAAATAGAGCACATAACAGGGTAGTCAAGATAGAAACAGAAAGTTTTGGTGGTATTTTTGTCTATTAAGAGGAAATTGTTCTTCATATAACACCGTGCGTCAAAAATTAAAAAAAAATTTCACACCGAAAAAATGTATATGGGCGTGAAACTAGAGACCAAATATAGTAATTCTGCGTACTCAGTTTTTTATTTCTACATCCTTTGTCCTTTTAAGAGGACTTCAAAATTTTGAAGGGGATAAAAAGTAAAAAAAATATAAAAAATACTTAACCTCGTTCGAATATGGCGATATGTATATTAAATGAAAGAGGAAAGGCTCAAGAATTGGAATAAAACTGATTTTTTATCTATTTGTAAAAAAGGATATGAAAAAGGTCCTTTGAACATTTTAATCCTTTGCATCCTTGAAAATTTACATAGAATTTTCTTGAAAAGTAAGTATGTTAAAACCCCAAATCTCCTTGACCACGTGTCAAAATTTCATGACTCTAACTTTATTAGTTCGAAAGTTATTAAAAAAAAGGCGGAAGCTGCAATTCTAATGAAGTACAAAAATTCTAATTTATTTGAGTATCAGTATTTTAAATAATAAAAAGATACAAAATCAATGAAGCAAGAATAATGAAATTTTGACACGTGATCAAAGAGATTTTGGGTTTTAACATACTTACTTTTCAAGAAAATTCTATATAAATTTTCAAGGATATAAAGGATTAAAATTTTCAAAGGACCTTTTTTATATCCTTTTTTTTACAAATAGAGAAAACATTAATTTTGTTTCAATTCTTGACCCCTTCCTCTTTCATTTGATATCCATATCGCCATATTTTAACGAGGTTAAGTATTTTTTATATTTTTTATATTTCTTATCCCCTTCAAAATTTTGAAGTTTTTTTAAAAGGACAAAGGATGTAGAAATAAAAAACTGAGTACGCAGTATTACTATGTTTGGTCTCTAGTTTCACGCCCATATAAATTTTTTCGGTGTGAAATTTTTTTTAATTTTTGTCGCACGGTGTAATCGATAATCCGCGATGGACGAAGTGTATTTTTCAGTTTGTTTGTCGTCGTTATTAGGATTTTTTTAGATTTTTAATGTAATTTTTCACATACATATAAGATCAAGATGTAACTAATATCTAAAATGAGATGAGTTGGAATAAATTTATTTAAACGAACTTAAATTTGAAATATTTAATGAAGGTGTATTTGATAGAATTAAAATCAGGAAATACATAATGAGATCAAGTTAAATGAATTTTAAATAAAATAAATTTGAAGAACTATTAAAAAATCGACAGAATATATTTTTAACCTCATTGCAAGTACTTTGTAATATTTTTTGAAAAATTTCTTTCATGAAAAACCTTTTCTAGGTCCCCGCATAACATGCAACGCATCGCTTAGAGCAACGGTTCCACTGTCTTCGCCTTTTTCCTAGCACAGACAAGACAAAGGCAACACCAGCCAACGGTGCAGACTGCAACTGCTGCAGCTTCTGTGCTGTGCAGCAGCTGTGCGAGCTACGTAACATCTTCTTTGGCTTGTTAACTGCTGTTGTTTATTTTATGTTAAATTAAGTTGAAAGTCGTGCAATGCAAATCAGTGCGGTGCATAGTAAGGCAGCATTTTCTAATTGCAACAGAAAACAGGCAGCACACACAAACACAGAGCCGAATAAGACTGAAGACAACATTGCCGGTTACCTAAAAGTAAGTGCGAGTAAGTAAGTCGCTTTGGTTGCTAATTTGAATTATTTCATTTCTAACTAAAACTGCCACTCGCGCTGTGCTGTTGGCTGGTGTGCTGTTGACTTTTTCATTAGCAAAATGCTAAAATGTAGCCACAGTGAGCGCCGCCATGCCATGATAGCATGCAAAGGGACTGTCGGCCTGTCGCAGTGCCAGCTTATCGGCGGTGGCACATCGAGACGCAGCCAGCAGGCGCAATAACCTCCAAGCCAGATGAGCTACGGTCACAGCTAGACAGCTGCTTAGAAAGCATGCAATGATTTTCTTTAGTTTATATTTTTTTCGTAGCAACAGACAACGTCAATGTGGCATGTAGTCATTAGAAAAAGGCAATTAACACGTTCGACTTGTAGGCGGCGCGAAGAAAGCCAAAACTAAAGACTTAAGCAACAAGCGCCAACGCTTAATTAATTAATTGAGGCAAACGTTGGCTATGGGCATTGCTGTTGTTGTTGTTGGTGTTGGTATTTGTAGAAAATTGTTGTCATACTTAAGCTCATTCGTACATATAAACGAACAGCTGTGCACACAGACAGACACACATACATGCATAGTTATGGTTGCAAGAGCATTGACAAACTTGACACTTTTGCTTGTTATTAAAAGTAACAGCAACAGTAGC